>JAWHQI010000093.1:6815000-7235000 GCA_033032865.1 Dactylorhiza incarnata
ACAGAACACTAGTATTCCTTAATATCAGACTATATCCAACATTTGGCATTAATTGATTAATCTTTGATAATGGAATGACCTTTGATAATGGAATGCACAATAAGAGGTTAATCACTGAGGTGTACTACATGTATAGGTTGTGAATTTTTCTCATGCTGCACAATATCAAACTATATCCAAAATGCACGTCGGGCGAAAAATACGCACGTGGGCGAAAAACACGCGCCCGGGAGAAAAGCACGTGTGCCCGGGCAAAAAGCGCGCCCGGGCGAAAAAACGGCGCCCGAGCAAAATACGCGCGCCCGGGCGAAATACGCGCGCCCGGGCGAAATACGCACGCCCGGGCGAAATACGCGTGCCCTAGCAAAATACGCGCGCTCGGGTGAAATAAGCGCACTCAGGCGAACACGCTCACCCGGGCGAAAAAACGCATCCCCTGGCAAAAATCGCACCACCGTCGGAATTATCCAATTTTTATATAGATTGGAAAAAATTGGCTTTAGTTCAAAGTGAATTCCATGAAATTCATTGTAATAGTATAGATAAATGTGTTTGGAAAATTTTTAATATTGGCTTTTGCCTATTCTTTTTCCCTCCAGGCCCTTTCAAATTAATTTTGTCTAAAGAACGTGCTATAACTAGCAATTTTTATTTGGGGCAATGCTTTGCACCATTGAATAATTATCCTTATGTCAATGTGTTTATGTTATGATTCGAATAATTCAGAGACTCAAATTAAGTATATCAAGGCCCAAATTTTATGGTGATGGGCTTTCTCAGCTCCGACCAATTTATCAATTCGATTAACATGACTAACTCCCTCGAAGTGGTTTGACTTTTATGAACATACGAAGAACAATGAAATGGATGGCCACTTTGTCTAAGAGAAAGTATTATATGAGAAAATTGCGCCTAAATATGTGACAACAGACAATCAACTAGCAGGTATCTTTTAGTATGAAGTTTGAATACATTTGTTAAAAATTGAGTTCATCTAATATCCTCACTTCAACTTGAGGGGAGTGTTAGAAATTAAACATGTGGATCATGGAAGTTGGGTCATCTTTCTTCTATATATTACAACTGCTTGGTCCCTAACCTAGAGAGAGAGAGAATGACGGGGCGAACAGGGAAGACGGTGTCTCGACTATTCGTGAAGAGTGCTTTTGTGTAGATATTGTTAGGATTATGTTGTGTATTATTGTATTATCACATGTCCTCCTTATTGTATGCTCACCTCCCCTAGAGGTAGTTACTTTGTGAAGAATTAAGTCATTTCGTTTTCTTCAACATGGTATCAGAGCACGAAATAACACTCCTCGTGCCATAGCGCCCACTCTTTCTTCGCTCTCTGCTCTGCCAATCGCCCAATTTCGCCGCGTGATTTCTTCCCCGTGCATTTCCCAGTGTGTCTTCTTCCTCCGCTAGCTCAGTCTTTCGCCTTCTTCACTGCGTCGCGCTCATCCGCGTCTGTCTCCTTCATCTCACTTGCCTACGAGGAGGCTTCACGCGTCTTCTTCCTTGACAACTCGACAATATTTTTCATGTTCTTTGAGCGACGCCATCACTTCAATTTGGTGGAGGTATTAAAAAAATTTCAATATCGTTTTCTCACCTCTTTTGAGGAAATGATTCCTCTTCTCATCTTCAAGATTTGTGTGCTTTCTTTGTGATTTGTGAGTTGGATCATGGATCTTGGATCTTGGATGACCTAAGGCTTACCTCTTGATTCTTGGAAACCCGTAGATTATTTTTCGTGTGGGGTGATCTTTAGATTTCTATTCTTGAGTCACCATGTCGGGAAATGCCGAGTCTCTCGTTACCTCATTGGTAGTTGTTACTTCCATGGGATCGCTCAGGGCGAGTCATGATCATAATACTCTCAAATTACTACAATTAATTTGAATGATTCTAACTGTCTCTCGTGGTCTCGCTCCATCACCTTGGCTCTAAAGAGCGGTCACTTATTTGGTTATGTAAATGACACCAACAAGGAACCTGCGAAGGACACGCCGAATTGGAAGCAATGGGAGTCCGAAAACTCATTAGTCATGTCCTGGTTCATAAATTCCATGCAGGAATCCATTGCTTGCAATTATTTATTTCTGGACACTGCAACTGAGATTTGGAAGGAGTGGAGTATACCTACTCTCGCAGAGGCAATGCCACTCAGATATTGCAGTTAAGACGAAAGATATCTTTATTTCACCAAGGTGATCGTTCTCCCGCAGTTTATTACTTGGAATTTATTCAGTTGTACCAGAAATATGACTATTTTGACCCCCCTCATATTGGTTAGTCATGGGGATGAGGTATTAGTTCGGGCTCGAACGCGACATGATTTTTCAGTTCCTTCACGGGCTCCATCGTGACTTTGATCAGATCAGTGTCCGGATACTTGAGCGTCCCATGTTGTCATTCCTACATGAGGTATATAGTACTGTGCAATAAGAGTTTGATCACCAACAGACCTTGCTTCCATACTTGGCTCCCGAAGGATCTACTCTTGCTGCCACTACCACTGTTTCAGGTGGACGGATGACACGAGATTCTAAGATGAAGTTGTCCGATAAAGACCACTTGGTTTGCGATTATTGTGGGAAGGGCCTCCAACCTGCTTTAGATGGCTTTCCACCGCAGAGAGAAGGAAGTACTGCACCACAGGGTGGTCGTGGATATAGGAGATCTCAGGGATGTCATATTTTTCCTCGTTTGGCTCATTTCACTGTTGCCACTGATGAAACACCTCCTAGTAATGACAGATCTGACTCATCTTGCCTCCCCGTCGCGTTCTCCGCTGAAGAAATGTAGAATCCTCGCCGCATGATAGTATGATACACACTCTCTTTACTGAATCTATTGACTATCATTGTCCTTTTGTGCTCACATTGGGACATCAAGTGCTTATTCTGTCACATCCCGTCCCACCGCTCAGTGGATCATTGCTTATGAACCACCGATCATATGACTGATGTTGAAGCCAGGAAAATCCCGGCTACTAAATTCAGATCAATGCAGCCCGAGGTTACTGATCCTGCGGTCCAACTCCACGGCTCGGATAGCTAAAATAGGAGAGAGAAAATGACTACAAGCACACCCCAGGTGCTCCAGCAGGGAGGTCCCGCCACGTACCCGGAAGATCTTAGAGCGCTTCCCCTCCAAAACCAAAGGCTGAGCTAGGTACAAGGAAGGCAGGGACCTGGCGAGTATCTCGCCTGAGGGGGTCAACCTCGTCCAAAAGTCCTCTTTCTTGTACCCCTGGGGGTCTATTTATAGACAAATCCTGTGGGGGGGGGGGAGTTACTTGACCATACTCGCCCGTACTTGGCTCTGCTCGCCCAAGCTCGCTTCCTGCTCGCCAAGCTCGCTTCCTGCTCGCCAAGCTCGCTTCCTGCTCGCCCAGCTCGCTTCCTGCTCGCCCAGCTCCCTTCCTGCTCGCCAAGCTCCCTTCCTGCTCGCCAAGCTCCCTTCCTGCTCGCCAAGCTCCCTTCCTGCTCGCCAAGCTCCCTTCCTGCTCGCCAAGCTCCCTTCCTGCTCGCCAAGCTCCCTTCCTGCTCGCCAAGCTCCCTTCCTGCTCGCCAAGCTCCCTTCCTGCTCGCCAAGCTCCCTTCCTGCTCGCCAAGCTCCCTTCCTGCTCGCCAAGCTCCCTTCCTGCTCGCCAAGCTCCCCCCTTATATGTTGGTCGCGGTTCCCTCCGACTGCACCTCTCATCCGACTGGGAAGGTCGACACCTTCTAGGAGTCTAGCTCAACTAGAGGTGAAGAGAAGGTCGACACCTTCTAGGAGCCCAGCTCAACAAGAGGTGGAGAGAAGGTCGACACCTTCTACGAGCCGAGCTCAACTAGAGGTGAAGAGAAGGTCGACACCTTCTAGGAGCCCAGCTCAACTAGAGGTGAAGAGAAGGTCGACACCTTCTAGGAGCCCAGCTCAACTAGAGGTGAAGAGAAGGTCGACACCTTCTAGGAGCCCAGCTCAACTAGAGGTGGAGAGAAGGTCGACACCTTCTAGGAGCCGAGCTCAACTAGAGGTGAAGAGAAGGTCGACACCTTCTAGGAGCCCAGCTCAACTAGAGGTGAAGAGAAGGTCGACACCTTCTAGGAGCCCAGCTCAACTAGAGGTGGAGAGAAGGTCGACACCTTCTAGGAGCCGAGCTCAACTAGAGGTGAAGAGAAGGTCGACACCTTCTAGGAGCCCAGCTCAACTAGAGGTGAAGAGAAGGTCGACACCTTCTAGGAGCCCAGCTCAACTAAAGGTGAAGAGAAGGTCGACACCTTCTAGGAGCCCAGCTCAACTAGAGGTTGAGAGAAGGTCGACACCTCGCAGGAGCCGAGCTCAACTGGAGGTGAAGAGAAGGTCGACACCTTCTTGGAGCCGAGCTCAACTAGAGGTGAAGAGAAGGTCGACACCTCGCAGGAGCCGAGCTCAACTGGAGGTGAAGAGAAAGAGTCATCCGAGGGGGCAAGTAGCCGGCTTGCTGGAGAAGGGCTCGGGCAGAGGCTTGGATTACGACAACTCCATGACTCGATGACTTCTTCGGCGGAATTTCGTCGCATTGCTTGGATAGGGCATGACTCTCAGGGGGCCCTTCTGGACACACACACTCGAGGTCTCCACTCTATCTGTCGGATGCTGGATGTCGACCAGTAGGGAATGACAATCGGGGAGGTCCAAGGGGACACACCATCCCGAGGCCTCCATCCTATTGCGTTTGCTGAATGCTGGTTGGTCAAATCGATCATCTCTTCGTCAAGTTTGGGGGTTGGCGTCCGGACTCTCCTCTAATAGCCTCTCCAGCCGGATGGGAAGTGCAGTCAGGGGGTAACTCGACCAACGTGCAAGGGGGGAGCTGATCTCGACCGTCAATGCAGAGGCTTGGTTTTAGGAGGACTCTCTCCCGAGGCGCTATCCCACCACCCGACTTGGGTTTTTACGAGAGTCGAGTCGGAGGCCTGTCCCCCAATCGGTCGCCAGGTTGCGGAAGAGTTTTCATACTGTCACTCAACAATCAGACGGGATTAACCGCACCAACTCATATGATTGAAATAAACGACAAGAGATATTGGGTTTGCCGCAAGAGGTCAAATGACACCTTTATACAAGGGTCCCTCAGCCAGTTAAATCGATCATCGTTTCATCAAATTGGGAGGTCGGCGTCCAGACTTTCTCCTGATAATCTCCCCAGTCGGATGAGAGATGCGGTCGGAGGTAACTCGACCAACGTGCAAGGGGGGAGCTGATCTCGACCGTCAGTGCAGAGGCTTGGTATTATGAGAACGCACTACCGAGGCACCGTCCCATCATCCATTCCGGGTTTTACGAGAATCAAGTCGGAGGCTCGTTTTTCAACCTGTCGTGGAGATCGGTTTTACCTACTTCAAAAAGCTCTTGCCATAAGAGAAAAACAATTCTCGCGGCCCATGTTTCAGGGGGCGAGGAATTTTTATTTAAATGGAATAAACACAAGGAGGGGGAGAATAGACCTTCCTGCTCAGGGATAGAACCTTTTCAGGTCATTGCCGCTCCAGGTATTCCCAAGCGATTCCCCTTCATGATTCTGCAGGCGGTATCCGCCAGTCTCGAATGCCTCTTGAACGATGAAATGTCCTTCCTAGTTCAGTTCGAGCTTCTCAACGACAAGTGATCTCCCTGTTGAGCCTTTAGGTGCTTCTGAGCAGTTCCTCATCTCATAGAGGTGAGTAGTTAGAGATATCCTTGCTAGTAAGAGTCGTTGAAGAGATTAAACGAATAATATAGTTGCATAGTTGCTGAAGTGATGACCTCACAAGCATGACCAGTTTAGAATTATCATGGAATGCCGGTTGTTGGAGAAGATCATCGCGAGCAAGAACTTGTGGATTACCAGCTTGAAGACGTCACGAGTAAGCATCCTCGTGAAATGTAAGCCTTTGATGAAGATCATCGCGAGTAAGAGCTCGCGGAATCCTAGCTTGAAGACGTCACGAGTAAGCATCCTCGTGGAATATACGCCCTTGATGAAGGTCATCGCGAGTAAGAGCTCGCGGAATCCTAGCTTGAAGACGTCACGAGTAAGCATCCTCGTGGAATAATAATTGCGATCTTGGGAGGTACTTGGTGCAATTGACGATCATACCTTGCTCGCACATAGCTACGCACACCTGTCTGCTCTCCCCTGCATACTCACACCTGCATGCTCGCACATACATACTCGCACTTGCATATAAAGAAGTTTTTAGAGGCATGTACTCCCAAGACTTCATCTGGTACCCCTATGTTTGATGCTGATGTTGGTGAAGAGATCGATAAGTGGGGACTGACAGTCGGGGAGGTCCAAAGACACACCATCCCGAGGTCTCCATCCTACTGCTATTATTGGTGCTGTTGAAGAGATCGACAAGTAGAGACTGACTGTCGGGGAGGTTCCAAAGGAACACACCATCCCGAGGTCTCCATCTTACTTGGATGCTGAATGCCGACCTAACATGTTTCCTGTTGCTCAACAATTTAAATGGGGAGTTAAGCACACTTAAGTACATTAACTCACACAATTGGAGGAAATAATTGGAAACGCATCGCTTTGTTACGGGCTCTTAGCCCTCGAGGGTACACGACACCTTTATTCAAGGGTCCCCTGATCGGTTAAGTCGATCATCTCTTCGTCGAATTGGGAGGTCGGCTTCCAGACTTCTTCCTGATAATCTCTCCAGTCGGATGAGAGGTGCAGTCGGAGGGAACCGCGACCAACATACAAGGGGGAGCTGATCTCGACCGTCAATGCAGAGGCTTGGTCTTAGGGGAACGCACTACCGAGGCACCATCCCATCATCCGTTCTGGATCTTACGAGAATCAAGTCGGAGGCCCATTTCCCAACCTGCCGTGGAGATCGACTTCACCTGCTTTGTTTCTTTCTTTTGAAAAAGCTTAGCTGAAAGAGACAAAAGACTCACAATCTCCCATATTTCAGGGAGGTGAGGGATATCAACTTGAAGGCTACACGAGTAAGAACATAGCACCGGGGATACCAACTGGAACACCTTATGAGTAAGACCCCTCTTGGATCATAGCCGACGGAAGGAGATCATCGGGAGTATGGAGCTTGCGGAATACCAAGCTTGAAGACGTCACGAGTAAGCATTCTCGTGGAACATAAGTCTTTCATGAAGATCATCGCGAGCAGAAGCTTGCGGAACACCACCTTGAAAACCATCGTGACTAGGAGCTCGTCGAGCATCGACTTGGAGACCTCGCGAGTAGGTTGTGTGCTTTCCCTTGGTGGCGAACTCGTCATGAATCATCCTGTTTGTTAGTCAGACAAAAGCACTCGCGGGCTTTACCAAAGCACCCGTAAGCATATAGATGTATGGAAACCCCTGACATTGAAGAAGGAGGAAACTGAGGGGAGGAGGAGTGTCCCTTTAATTTTGACATAAGACCCCCTACGCAGAGGGTTCGGGGGTTTTTATTTTCCATACTCGCCCGGCCTGGAAATCGCCTTTCAGGAACTCGCCACTCTTGAACTAGACACCAGGTTCTCACCACCTTGTGAGTAGGTCTCGTCACCCTCGTGAGTAGGGATCTCGCCTATGGGCGAGTAAGGAAGGATCTCGTCAATGGCCGAGTATTGAAGAAGCTCGCCTATGGCCGAGTATTGTAGAAGCTCGCTCGCCTGCAAAAAGTCGCTTGCATGAACTCGCCTATGGCGAGTAGGGATCTCGCCAACATGGAACTCGCCTATGGCGAGTAGGGATCTCGCCTATGGCGAGTAGGGATCTCGCCAACATGGAACTCGCCTATGGCGAGTAGGGATCTCGCCAACATGGAACTTGCCTTTGGCCTCCATCTCGCCACTTTAAGCCATGAAGCCTTCTCGCAAAAATTTCTTCCTCCAACTACGATCCACGCTCACCGCACCAAAGTGTTGAAGCCAGGAAAATCGCGGCTCCTAAATTCAGATCAATGCAGCCCGAGGTTACTGATCCTGCGGTCCAACTCCACGGCTCAGATAGCTAAAATAGGAGAGAGAAAATGACTACAAGCACACCCCAGGTGCTCCAGCAGGGAGGTCCCGCCACGTACCCGGAAGATCTTAGAGCGCTTCCCCTCCAAAACCAAAGGCCGAGCTAGGTACAAGGAAGGCAGGGACCTGACGAGTATCTCGCCTGAGGGGGTCAACCTCGTCCAAAAGTCCTCTTTCTTGTACCCCTGGGGGTCTATTTATAGACAAATCCTGTGGAGGGGGGGGGGGGGAGTTACCTGACCATACTCACCCGTACTTGGCTCTGCTCGCCCAAGCTCGCTTCCTGCTCGCCCAGCTCCCTTCCTGCTCGCCAAGCTCCTTTCCTGCTCGCCAAGCTCCCTTCCTGCTCGCCAAGCTCCCTTCCTGCTCGCCAAGCTCCCTTCCTGCTCGCCAAGCTCCCTTCCTGCTCGCCAAGCTCCCTTCCTGCTCGCCAAGCTCCTTTCTTGCTCGCCAAGCTCGCTCTGCGAATAGGCGTCTCCTTAGGCCTTTCTAATCTCGACGAATTACGGGTAGTACAACTGACTCCACCTCAGGTTTTGTACCTGATACACCATTGTCCGACAGAGATAAGGTGACCATTGCTGATGGTTCTCTTTCCACCATTGCTAGAAAGGGTTCCATCTCTTGCTCCTCTCTTACCTTATCCTCGGTTCTTCATGTTCCAATACTCATAATCATTTTTCTATTGGCCACTTGACAAATTCTATGAACTGCTCCATAACCTTCTTTCCCCCTTCTTGTGTTTTTCAGGGCCTGAAGACGAGGAAGGTGATTGACTCTGGTAGTATGGTTAATGACCTCTGTGTTCCAGTCCAGCCCGATGCAATCTTCACCGGGCTTCCATTCCTAGTTCTCCATATTTTGTATTTCTAGCATTATCGCATGGTCATCCATCTACCCCTATGAAATTGTTATTTTTTGTTATGCTTGCAACTATTTTTGGTATGTTTGTGTGTGATTTTTGTATTCTTAACAAACACCGACATACTACTTTTAATTATGTTTTTATTTCTAGTACTATTTCTTTTGTTATTATTCACACTGATGTATACAGATTGTCCCTTGTCCTCTATTTTTGGCTGTGTTAGGTTTGTTATCTTCATTGATTGTTTCTCGCGTACTACTTAGTTATCTTTGCTGAAAAACAAAAAAAAATAAAGTTTTTCAACTTTTTAAATATTTCATAAAATGATCTCAACTTAGTTCAATTCCAATATTAAGATTTTGTGCACTGACAATGATTGTGAGTATATTGATCCCATTTCGAGAAAAACCTTTGGGATCATAACATTATCCACCAAACCTCATGTGTCTGCTCTCCCGCTCATAATAGAGTTGTTGAGCAAAACATTCATCATCTCTTGGAGGTTGCTAGATGTCTATTGTTGACTATACACCTTCCAAAATACTATTGGGGTGATGATGTTCTCACCGCTGCTTATCTTATCAACTGTATGTCTTCTCGTATTCTCGGGAACAACACCCCTCTTGGCCCTCTCCATTTGTTTCCTATGCAACTTCCCCATCAGGTGTTTGGATGTATATGCTTTGTCCCTGTTCATCGCCCTCGTCCTATTAAACTTGACCACCACGCTCTAAAGTGTGTCTTTGTAGGATACTCACCCACACAGAAATGGTGTAAATGTTTTAATTCGCCTGCCAAGAGGCTCTTTGTTACCATGTATGACATTTTTCATGAATCCGAGGTGGCTAGGGGTGATATCGAGTCGAGTTAGATCGATTCCGGCTTGACTCGAAATCAAAATGTTCGTCTCGAAGTCGGCTCGAAATTAATTAGTTTTTAGTAAAAAATACATTATTACATATTTAGAGTCAAAATAATGTTTTTTTAAATCATCTTGTACATATTGCATATTTTGTATTCAAGCATTCGCCAATCAAATGTACCCGGCAAAGCTACATTAAAATTTAAAAGGACGATCAAAATATCAAATTTATTATCCATCCGAAAAAAGCAAGTGCAACACCCCAAAATAGGGTTTGCAAGTGCAACACCCCGGAAAAAACTAGCAAAAAAATTATTAGTCAACCTCAATTCACCACATCAAACATTTTTTTTAATTTCAAAAGTAAAAGTAGCAAGTATTATTTATATTTTTGACTTCAAAAATAGTTTAACTTATAGAATATTTAACTTAGAAAATTATGAAGTAACAACATTTATATTTTTGTTTTCTTTTCAATCTCTTTTAGTTTTCTATAATAATTATGTTTTTTTAATATATTCCAAACTTATAACTAAGAATAAGAGTTAAATTTAAATATTAAATCTGACTTCTTGGAGCATCAATCACTGACACTTCTCACAGGAACAATAATTTTTGAGCTCCCCTATCCACTAGTCGTCCCATCTCATGAATTCCTGTTCAATATCACATTCGATAGGGCTGCTACTGGAATAACTGTCATTCTTCTTTCCCCTCCTCAAAAGCCTTCTTAAAGTTGTAAACTTTGATGTTCCCGGCGATCTTGCCACATTGCCATATTACAAAAAACCCAGCTCACACAAGGTTTTAAATCTAAAGCTAAGCACTGATTCTAATTTTAGCTAAATGACAAAATCTAATGAGGTTTTGAATTAATTAAGAACTGAAAATGCTTAATACTAAAGTTTTTCAATGTCATCTTAAGAAACAGATAATGTAGTTCACTCGATGAGAAGATAATCACTCATGTGTTTAGTTCATCAATACAAGTAATATAGAGGTTTGATAACTCATGTTTTCAATAATAAAATCCTATTCAAACGATAATAAAATCTCCTAGATTAATTGAAATCTGTTGATTCGTGCACAAAGATATCACCAACATCTAATCTAAAACCCTTAGTCTAGGTATCTATCATAGATGAAAGTGCAATAAAAAAATATGAGATCCTCTAACCATAGACAATGAAGTGCAAACAACTATTGCATGAAATAACGAAATCCTGATCTAATCTCGATTAGATTCATGGTCTCTAACATACAAGCAAAACAAGGGCATTTATTAATAGGGTTAAGCAAAGAAAGAAGAGGGCATTTACACAAGTAATGAAGTAAAGAATTACACAAACTATAAAGATTGGCACCTATAAAGAACTTTTCCTACAAAATTATTGATAAGAACTTCTCCCACATCTAAAGATGACACAATCTTGTAGAGCTTAAAATTTGAGATAGGCATAAAAAAAATTTAGTTGAAAAATCATTGATAGGCATAAAAAAAATTTAGTTGAAAAAACAGTGATAGGCATCATGAATGAAGCAGAAATTTCCAGCTAAAACCAAAATCCAAGCATTCGGGCAGAACCTAGCTAAAAAATCTGTAATTACTAGAGATTTGAGAGGGGCTACGCCGCTGTCATTAGTTAGGGTAGGAGTCTACGACTCTACGTGCTCATTGTTGATTGCTCTAGGTTTAGTTTGAATCGAAAATTAAAATCAAGCCGTTTCGAATTAAATTGGCTCGAATAAAAATTTATTTCGAGCCAATTTTGATTCGATTCGGTTTGTTTCAAACGTTTTATTTCGAGTTAGATTCTAAAACTCGAGCGACTATCGAGTTCTGATTATTATGCTCACCCTTATCTGAGACTTACTATGGGCCCTCACTTCAGGGGGAGTCTATACCTTTGGAAGTGACCTCTTTTACTATTCCTCCACCCTATAATCTTCTGGTTCTTGGTATTCCCCCACTATTCCGGTTACTGTTATTCCTCCTCCTTCTACCTTGCAAGTTTATACATTGTGCAATAACTGGGCAAACACACAGTGTCATTCCATGATACAAGAACAACCACCAGATCCTACTTCAGGACCTACTGATCTATTCATTACTCTCATGAAAGGTATTGGATCATGTACCCAACATCCCCTATCTCATTATTGTAGAACAATGGAATGCGGAGAAGGAAAATATTTTATTTCTTCACGTATTCAATACAAGGGGAGTTGATATTCCACGAGTACGTAGTTAGAGGGAAGCACAAGCAGTGAATATACTGACACCCATCGTGTCTATAAAAAGGCGGGGTGGGATGGTTTAGTTGAGGAGGATGCAGAGCACGGAGACCGGGCGAGTACCCAAAAGAGGCGGCGAATACCTGGACCAAAACAACATGAGAAAAGAAGGGCTCAATCGGCGAGAGGGGAACTCAATCGTCGAGAGTCCACTGTTATGAGTTGGGTGGCTCTGATACCAAGTAGAAAATGGAATGCAGAGCAGAAAAATATTTTATTTCTTCACGTATTCAATACATAATACATGAATTTGTGCGTTTATATATGAAGTTAAAAATCAACTCCGAACCAAGATGTGAGACTAAACTATACATGAGAAAAGCGGGCCTTTGCATGTGCTTTTACACGGGCTTATTTAATTCTTTTACAATTATGTTTCTTACGACTCTTTCACTGCTTCACGTAAGACATTTGTGTCTTCCTTGACTTCCATTTCCATACCCTCATTTTGGCAAGATGCACTTTGAATTCCTAAGTGGCAAGAGGCGATACTTGAGGAGATGATAACTGTGTAAAAGACTTGCACATGAGTTTTGGTGCATCTCCCTCAATAGAAGAAAATTGTTGGTGTAAGTGGATATTTTTGTCATGCAAAACTCTCAGGGGGTTGTTGAAAGGTGAAGTGACTGGTGATAAGAGGTCATACTCATCCTTTGCCCTTGTGGCAAAGATGATGTCTATAAGGTCATTACTATCATGTGATGCTTGCGAGGGATGAGACCTCAACCAGGTAAATGTGAAAAAAGTGTTTCTCCATGAGAGCTTAGAGGAGGTCTAAATAGCTCTACTGCATGGTCTTGCCCTTAGAGGGTCCGAGGAAAAAGTTTGCAAGTTGAAGAAAGTCATATATGGACAAAAATAGTCTTCTACAACTTGGTTTGTGAAATTCCACAAGGTTATGATGCCCTTTGGAATTTGGATACAACCAGAACAATGCAGATCATACATTGTTCATCAAGTACAACGCAGAAAAACTTATTACCCTCATTGTCGATGTTGATGACATTGTTATGACAAGGAATGATGCATAAGATATCAAAATGCTGAAAAAATGGCGAATGAGTTTGAGGTAAAATACCTGAGAAAACTTTGATACTTCTTGGGCATTGAAGTTGCGAGGTCAAAGCATGGTATTTTTATTTTTCAAAGAAAATACACTATGGACCTTATTTAGAAGAAAAAGATGAGTGGGTGTAGGTCTACCGTCACCCTGATTGAAGCAGACCACACATTAGAGAGGATGATGGGGAAGAAACTGAAGATATCACTGGATTTCTAAGATTTGTAGGAAAATTTATCTATTTGTCTCATACACACCCTAACTTCTCTTATGCAGTGGTGGAGTAATCAGTCGGTACATGAACTCGTCAAAGGCCCACCATGTTAATGTTGTCCATAGAATTCGATAGTATCTCAAGTCCTCGCCGGGAAGTTGCATATTATTTGCGCTCAATATTGGACGGATGATTGAAGTTTACACAGATACAGACTGGACTGGGTCTACTGATGATTGAAAATCTATTTCAGGATATTGTTCTCTTATGCGTGTGTCTGTTGGGAGAGCGGGGATCTTGTTACCCAGAGGAGAAAAAAATCAACATGTTGTGGCAAGCACAGGAGCTGAGTTCAGAGTCATGGTTCATATGGTCTGTGAAAGCTTATGGTTACACTCCTTGATGAGTGACCTAGGTCCTACTGAAGATGAACCCATCAGACTTTATTGTGACAATAAGGCAGCTATCAATATTGAAGTAAACTGACATTTCATCAAAGAGAACATTGAGAAAGGGGTTGTGTGTACACTCTGTTCCATCTAACAAACAACTTACTGACATTCTTACTAAGGGGTTGAGTGGAAGTGTTTTTGGAAAGATTGTTAACAAGTTAGGATTGATCAACATTTCATGCCTAACTTGAGGGGGAGTGTTACTATTTATGTCGTGTATTAATTGTATTGTCACACGTCCTCCCTATTGTATGCTCACCTCCCATATAATAAAGAGAGGTGGTTACTTGGTAAAGATATAAGTCATTTCATTTTCTTCAATACCATATCCTCGGCCCTTTACCCATTCTCTCCACTCAATAGAGCCTAAGCCTACATGAGGGCTAATGAAGCATGTGGTTCTAGTTCGAATTGGGGCCTGCCTTACATGCGCTAGACAAAGTTCCACTATTGTTTGAGAATAGAATAGAAAAGAATGTTCTAATATTTCTTGCTAGAACTTTTTGTCTGTCTCCCTAGCATAGAAGTTTTATACATGTAATAAGCTAAGTATTTGTTGGTTATTTTGCATTACTAGTTTACTAAGTACCTACGTTAACTTACGCGAACTTTGATAGAATTTAATCAATTTAATCATATTTATCAGACTATCACTTAAGTTTGAAGTCTTTTGATACTTTAATGTTCACATGGGATGTACATAAATAAGTGTGAAGTAATATTTTCTTTCTTATGCAGGTGGATGGCCGCAACCTTGATCGATTTTTACATTAATGTTTTTGCTATATCGGTAAGCTCCAATCAAATAAACCCATATCACTGTGAACAGTCATTAATTTTGTGTTAATTAATTTTGAAATCCGTAATGAAGCACATGCATTCATGAGAAATTTACTAAATCAAGTTAAATGTTTATAATATTCAGATCAGAGTGTAGATGATACTGGTTCACAAGAGTTGGAATTAATTTTTGATGTGGATCGGTCGTCATTTGGAAAATCAGAGCCGGCGGATGCGATCGACTTATTTTTTTGGATGTTTTCATATATTTTGTATTTTCAGAGCTCTATTTTGAGAGTTAGGTTAAGCTGTCTAATCAAACATTTTGAGCCATCAGATCCTCTTAACTTGAACCTTCTCTATATATACGCTCCTCTCATATTTTGTAGGCATCGAGGATTTAGGGTTTCGCGGAGAAGCTACTTGATCTTCGGCTCGGTGCGACATCGAGCCTCCCGCGTGGTGCTGAAGCCGCCGGGTCCCGCCTCTGAAGGTACTGACTTTCCCGTCTGCCGCCTCCCACCGCCTGTACGGCCTCCGACGAGTCTCTTCCAGTCACTCTCCTGCAGTTCCGGAGCTCGTGGAGCCGTGACTCCTTCTCCCGGCTCGTGAGGCCCAACCATTGCCCCTCCCAACCATGAGAAGCTCCTCCTCCGCCTCCTACACCGTCCACCCGGCATATAGACTCTCTCACAACCCTTCAAACCTTCTACAACAGCCAGTTCCCCTCCTCAAGCACTACACCACCCCGCTTCAAGCACTACACCACCCCAATAAGCTTCGACCAGCCCTCATCCCCCTCGACATCCTTCACAACCACATATTCCTCTTCCAAAGCCCTTTCCATCTATAGTCCCAACATTCCCTAGCCACCCCACACCCTTTCCAGCCCTATTCAGTCTACTTCGGCTCTTCCTCCCCTCCAACAGTAAAACAACCATATTCTCACTGGCCACCATACAATTGATATTGCCTCTCCGGATCACCTTTTTCGCTCTTACGAGCACCGAATTTCTATGACTATGCCCTCAACTCCATTACTCGGTGGGTCCGTATCTATTTTCAAATTTATTACATTATACAAATGCACCTTTATATTTCTTATAATATTGGGTTTAATTAACGTTGGCTAGATCTTCTCTTATTTGACGTGCATCTCTTATTTGCCTTGTGCTTTAATTTTGTGTGCTCTCAATAATTTGTAATTGTTGCCTACTTAAATCGCAGTATTTGTGATCAATTGCGACACCTGCACGAGATTTTAAAATTAATATTGTTTAATTAATTATATGTCGAAGGTACTTGCATGATTGAATCACTCATGAGCATCGCATTAGAGTTTAAGTTTAACCATCATAAGTTCATGAAATTGTGTGTGCGCATTCGTCCACATCTTCAATTTAGGGTTTGTCGTGGTTCCATTTCATACATCGTGGTTGCTTGCATTGCATCTAAAGTTAGGGCATCGTGTTTCTGTTGCCTGTAGATTTGTCCCTCGTCAGTTGGTATTCGATCCTCAGGTTCGGGCTTATTTTGATATGTAGTAGTAGAGTATATAAGTTCATTTATGGTTAGATATCAATGCCACCCTCTCCTCTATTTGAGGAACATGAGTCCGTATATGCTCTACCCTATAATGCTCTTCATCCTCATACTATTACGTTGATCATCCTCGTCCACCGCCGCACGTTCGTATGGATCTTTTCTACCCTCTGAAACAATTTGATTATGTTATGAACGAGTATTTAAATGATTATCAGTAGCCTTATAGAGGTCACTATCCTAAAAATGACATCACGTGTATAAACGATCCGAGCATTCCAAAGTAGAGATGTCGGGTGTCGAATTTCAGCGATTGGTTCTTGATCGATTTGATCGCATGGATGCTCACTTTGATCGCCTGAAAACTGCCTTAAAAGGAACTAATAGGATAAGCCTAAGGGTTTATGTCAAGTCACCGATACGTTTAGTAGTGCTCCCACTTGCATGAGAAGCCTGACACCTGACTTTGATACATTCTATTTTGATGAGGTTCAGTGTCCGACGAATCTAACTTATACCCTATGGCCTCGAAAGAGAGCGAGCACGGGCGACTCAGCGATTTTATAGTGATGTGTCCTTTCCCAAACCTATTTGTTGACATAGTTCTTACCGACTTGTCATTGAGTACGTTCCTATCGACTTGTCATTGGGTACGTTCCTACCAACTTGTCATTGATGACTCCACCCGCCGACCCTATATGAGCAGGTATTCTTTCGAATTTCTTTTTATCCTCCTGAGTTTCACTGAGTGATATCCGAGAGTCAGTTAGCTACCCTGTTGTGATTACCACACACACTAGCGATCATGGGGACGAGCACCACCCATATGACGAGTCTTATGATGAGAACCCAATTGAGTCCCCTAGAGAGCCGCATGATGAGCTTTTCCTTTTTGGAGACAATCGACACATCTCATAGTTACGCCATCGTGTCGATGTCTCTGTCAGCCCTTCCAGCGTTCGTCGCATTTGCGATGAATTTCTCTATCTACTGCCAGGTGAACCTCCTGACGAGTCACGTTTCTTGAGAGACATTTGGCACGCTATGAGATCGCATCCTAGCGCTAATGTCTCATCGATTGCTTGAGTGTTTGTTGCACACTCGATGAGTATTTCTATACCCCACTAAAAAAACCTTCGGATATACCACTCATCTTTTGGGACTTCCACCACTATATAGAGTTTGCACTTACTGAGTCTGTTAGGTTAGTTATTTATCATTTGCATATGTTGTTTGCTTTGCATGTCATACTCCGACGTAAAGTTATATTAAACAATGAATATTTTAAAACTTGCGCAAATAATCACATGAGAGAGCAAATATTTCAGGAAAGTGATTAGCTGATGATTAACATATTATTTAAGAGGTTCCCATTGGCGACATTTATGAATATGAGTGCTAGGTGAGTAGGTCCATACATTGTCATGAGAGAGTTTGAGTCAAATTTCTTTTAGCTTGATATTCCTAGGAATATGGGTACTCATCATGTATTAAATGTAGTGGATTTGATTCTAGATATGTGACGACCTAGTTTTTGAGTCTCAGTCTTCCCTTCTAGCTTCAACCCCCACCTTTACCATATCCTTGTCTACATCTTCAGCCTCTTTTGCAGCCTTACCCTTAGCCCATGATGTAGCTTACTTCATGCATGGGGTCCTTGGCAGCTTCGGCGGGGACATCGCACTTACTAGAGACTACGAGATTGAGAAGCTACTCGATCTGTGGCTCGATACGGCGCCGAGCCTACCGCTTGGTGCTGAAGCCGCCGGGTCTTGCCTCTGTTGGTGCTGACGCCCCCGTCCACCGTCTCCCACCGCCCGTACAGCCTCTGGCGAGCCTTCCACAGTCAACCTCCTGCAGTTCCGGAGCTCGTGGAGCCGTGATGCCTCCTCCAATCCCCCCCCCCCCCCCCCTAAATTCCCTTCTCCCAGCTCGTGAGGCCCACACACTGCCCTCGTAACCATGGGAATCTCCTCCGCCGCCTCCTACACCGTCTACCAGCCCCATAGCCAGTCCCGCAACCCCCTCCCCTCCCCCAAAACCCCTCTATAGATGTCGGATCCCCAAGCCATCCACCACCCCAGTAAGATCTGACCAACCATCCCCCCATCCTCCCTGGCCACCAATTCCTCTTCCAAAGCCCCTTCCGGGCATAGCCCCAACTTTACGTAGCCATCCTAGCCCAAATTGAGCCACCCACACCCTTTCCAACCCTATTCAGTCTACATTCAGCCCTTCCTCCTCTCCAATAGTCCACAAACAACCATATTCTCCTTCCGCCGACCGCCTTACAATCGTTATTGACACTCTGAATCGCCTATGTTGCTCCTACATGCATAGGATCTCTGCGTCTACATCATCGGCTCCGTTACTCAGCGAGTCCGCATTTATTTTTCTTATATTTCTTATGTTATTGGGCTTAATTAATGTTGGCTAGATCTTATCTAATTGGGCGTGCATCTCCTATTCGCCTTGTGGTTTAATTTTGTACGTTCTCAATAATTTGTAATTGTTGTCTGCTTACTTAAATTACAATATTTGTTATCACTAACAACACCTGCCTGAGATTTTAAAATTAATGTTGTTAAATTAATTGTGCATTAGAGGTACTTGCATGATTGAATCACTCACGAGCATCACATTAGAGTTTATGGTTAACCGTCATAAGTTCATGGGATTGTGTGCATTCGTCCGCATTTTCATTTTAGGTTTTGTCGTGGTTCCATCGCATTCTCCGTGGTTGCTTGCATTGCATTTAGGGTTAAGACATTGGGCGTTCGTCACTTGTAGATTCATCCCACGTCCATTCTACTCTTTTAAATGTCGATATGTCTTTGAATGTCATGGTTATCTTTTACGAACGGAGTTCATAACGTGGTTGCAGGGAGGAAACCTGAGATACGATGAAGCCAGGAGCCGCCGGTTGCCTACTACGTGGTGCTACAAGGAGCCCACAAGTCCTTTAGGGTTGGAGAAGATTCAAATTCTTGCTTACCATTCCAAAATCAAGTGGCAAACAAGCATCCAAATTATAAAAATACTTGAATGCGGCATAAAAGATTAAATGTAGTAATAAACCCAAAAATAAATAATAAAATGCCCCTAATTTATGACCATAACAATACACCCCTTCTTCAGATCGAGGTTGTTCTCAAGCTCAAAGTGAAGCCAGACTCCAAGGCACAATCAAATTTCATATTTGTCAGGCTCCAAAATCTCCCACCCGAAGAGCTTCTTTTAACAACTACTGTTTTAAATATCGGGCGACATGTAGCTTTGGGGGCAAAATGATTTTTTTTGAAAAAATATGTTACGTCGTTTAATAAAATATAGACCAACATATCTGATCTTTTTGATATATCGGCCAACATAGCTTTTCAAAATATCACCCCTTTATTTTAAGTTATGTTAGTAGTATATATGCTTAAATCTTGTATATATTGCATCATATGTGCTTAAACTGGTCAGACTAATTTTTTTGTCCTCTTTCGTACGCGTTATTCTTACAATTAATTTTACGCACTCATTTCACACGGTACATTTCTTTGTTTATGCTAAACAAGTTATTAAAACATTCAACACTTTATTAGTCAATGATATTTAACCTTTTAACACAATTATGTTGAGTACGATTATTTTCAATAAAAAAGATTTAGCTTTTAATAAATCTTCTTGCTATAAAACATTATTATCTAAATAAAATTATTGTATGATATTAAATATTTTTCACAATTTTTATTTATTTGAACTTGTTTTGAGTACTTGTTAGTAGCAATCGTATTATTTTTTGAATATTCTTCAACTTTATTTTAGAATATGTATGACTTATTGTTCATCTACTATATTTTTATTTTATTTTTAGAATGTGGTTATCTTCGGTAGGAACTTTTAGACTTCATGAGATTTTGAGCTTGCATTATGAATTCAAGTTGATCTTTTATTATTTTAATGTTCTTCACTGTTCCTCTTAATAGGTATGGGTTTTCTACAAGGAGTCAACATGGATCAGTGCTATCTTTTGGATTTGCCTCTTAATATGCCTTGGAAGGTATCTTATTTTCAAAACTAAGTTATTTGCTTAATAATTATTTTCTGCAAGATATTGGATTTTGTTTTGAACATAGACTGTTTTAACTCATCATCATCATCATTATTAGGATTATTCTAACTCCATCTATTCTTGCTGACTGCTATATGAGCTGATTCAGATTTTATTTTTTTGCCCAACGTTAAGCATTAGTTGTACCTATTAATCTCCCCATTGAGTTAGCATAATTACAGGTTGCACCCCTCTATCTTTTGAAATTACAAAAACTTCTCTTGTAAGTTTATCTTTTATAAGATGCATACTAAAAAGTACTGCCTGAATGCCCCTTCAGGGGTATTTTGTGCATGCATGCTATGAAATATAAATTTACAGGGGTGGTTTTTGTAATTTAAAAAAAATAGAGGGGTGTAACCTATAATTTAGCATACTTACAGGGGAGGTCCCAATAGACGACTTTTGGTTTTACAATTTGTTGTCAAGCTAACATTGACCTTTAATATTTTTCATTTAGACTTGAGACCCAACAGATGATTTTCTGTATTGATGCTACATTTTTTTTTTCTACGACGCATGTAATAATGTGTAAGTACTTGTTTTGTCAACATGTATGTTTGGGAGAGTTGTGGTGTTTTAGCGGTGGTGTTGTGTTACGGACGTGCACGCCGAAGAGACGCCGTGGCGGGTCTACACATGTAGGAAGGCGACTGACACTAGCCCACCGATCAAGAAAGAGACCGCCAAGGAGCGCACTACTTAATTATTTCTATTTCGATGTTGTTTTGAGTTTTACTATTTGCAGACCGCTATTATTATTCGCACTCCGCTGCTATAAGGTGTGTTGTATGCCTGTATTATCATTTATGCTTGGATGAATGGAATTTAGGGCTGCTCTCTAAGATTTCACCTCTACCCTAATCCCTCTCTTCTCCCTCACCACCACCGCCGGTTCTCCCCCTTGCCGGTTTCCTCTCGGGTTTCGTAACAATTTGTTCCGACCTGCCTCACCGCCCGCCACCAAGCCGCCGGTTCTCGCTATCGTGCTCGTTCGCGGTCTTTGTTTTGCGCCGGTCGACCCTGCCCGAAGCTCTGTGGCCCGCCGACCCTGCCCGAAGCTCGCCCCACAGTTCTTCGGTCCATTTGAGATCCTTGCTCGTATTGGCGCAGTCGTCTACCGCCTTCGCCTTCCTAGTGGAATCCGCGTACACCCGGTCTTCTATGTTTCTCAGTTGCGCCGTGTGGTGGGAGAGCATGCCACCACGGATCATATTTCGGCCGATCTCGATCTTTTCGGTGAGGCGCCGTACTACCCGGCCAAGATACTTGATCGCCGGTGCCGGACCCAGGGAGACGCCACTTCGGAGGAGGTCCTTGTCACATGGGTCGATCGCCAAACTCCGACGCGACGTGGCTGCCCCGGGACGACTTCCGCCGCCAGTTCGCCGACTATTGCCTTGAGGACAAGACTTATTTTCCAGACGGCGACATTGTTACGGACGTGCACACCGAAGAGACGCCGTGGCGGGTCTACACACGTAGGAATGCGACGGTCACTAGCCCACCGATCGTGGAAGAGACCGCCAAGGAGCGCGCTACTTAATTATTTCTATTTCGATGTTGTTTTGAGTTTTACTATTTGCAGACCGCTATTGTTATTCGCATCCGGCTGCTATAAGGGGTGTTGTATGCATGTATTATCTTTTATGCTTGGATGAATGGAATTTAGGGCTGCTCCCTAAGCTTTCTCGTCTAACCCACCATCGCCGGCCCTCCCCCTTGCCGGATTCCTCTCCGTGTTCGTAACAATGTGAAACTCTCATTGGAAAGGGAGTGGTGGGAGTGCACCTGCATTTGAGCAGCATGTTGGCCCCAATACTCTGGTTATAGAGCCGGGTTGCAACAGCTTGCACCCGAATGGCCTTGATTGCCTACTGGCCCAAAACCTCATTTTTGTCATCGGTACTCTCCACTATCATGTTCACAACTATCAACACTCTTCTACTAATCTCCCAAAAAGAGCCTCAACCTGAACCCCTATTCTTTTTTATTCAAATTAGTTAAATTGGTTAATAGTTGCGGGAGTGATGTGAATTTCATATAGTGTTTATAAGTCCTTTTTGCTCTCATATTCATGGTTATGGCTCTTTTATATTGTGATTTAACTGTTTTATTCTGAGTTTCTCAAAAGATGATACAAGAGCACAACTAGCACAAAAAGAGGACTTCCACTCGATTAAGAGCTTTGTGGAGACAAATCTACGAACAATGAGTTATGTATATACCAAAATAAATTCAAAAAATATTCAAAATAAAATATTATAACAAATACAAGTACTATGTAATTTTTTTTAATATTATATAAAAAAATTATTTTACTAGTGCTAAGTTTTATAGCAAATATAAAATATTTAAAAGCTAAATATCCTTAATTGATTATAAGTTTTTTCATGCTTAATAAATTTATGTTAAAATCATATAAATAACAATTAATAAATATGTTGAACTTTTTCACATCTTTGTAATATGAAATAAGAAAAATAGTGTAAATATTTATACAAAATTGATTGTAAGAATAACAAATTAAAAGAATGAAACAATAAGTCTAATTGATTTAAACATACATATATATATATATATGTGTGTGTGTGTGTAATTTAGACATATATTGTTAGACTGCTAACATAACATAAAATAAAATAGCGGACGATATGTTCAAAAGTTGTCGGTCGATATATCGAAAAAATTGAAATATCGGCCTATATTTTACAAACTGACATAATTGATTTTATTTAGAAAAAAATATTATTTTACCCTCAAAAATGACATTTTGGCAGATATGTCGGAGGACATTTAAAACAGTGAGGGAAGATTGTGTGACAGGGCAAGTTTATTATCATTATCATTGATAGATTTCTTTGGAGGCTACCGCGTAGCAACCTGAGTATAATCCAAACCGGGAACCCAATAAATCTATCAATGCACTATGCTTAGAATACCCTATTTTTTTAATCTAGATTAGAAGTGTAGAATTTTCTTTCTTTAAACATTAGAATTTTTTTTAATTCATTTTTATGTTCATTTAATTCTCTTCATTTTATTTTCATTGCCATGAAATCTTCTTTAGCATTCTTAGATTATGCAATAGTTCATTTATCTCAATTATCTTCGGTGGGTATAATATGCTTGCTTGTGGACAATCAAACATCTAAATTTGGAGGTATTTGATAGGTGAATTTCATATAGTGTTTTAGGTATTATTTTTTGCTCCCATATTCATGATTATAGCTCTTTGATATTGCGATTTAACTATTTTATCCTGAATTTCTCAAAAGATGATACATGAGCACAATCAGAGATAAAAGGACTTCCACGCGATTAAGAGCTTTGGGGGAACAAATGACATATTCTGACATGGTGTACAGTTCGTGTTAGACTTAGCATGGACCTGCACCCCAGTAATCTCCGTATATCCCCTCTTACATACATGTCTAATGTCTATTTTATAGTTTTAAGCTACTTTTGTGATCCTAGTCGGTTAGAAATCATATCCCTAGATCAATTCCCAAGTATGCCAGTTTTCATGCTGCGCACGATTGTGCGGTCTAAATATGCACGGTCTTGCGCTTTCTCTAGTTCCGACCCAAGATATCAAAAGTCTGAAGGATGTCATGCGCCTCCTTTGTGCACGACCTCGCACGAGGCGCACAGTGGTTTGCAGTTAACATAAATGGACACACGATCGTGTGGTTGTTCACCGCACAGTTGTGTTGTTTTCGCTGCAAGGCAAAATGTTGAAATTCCAAAAGTCTGGGGCGCATCGTGCGTTCCTCCCTTCACGCATGGTCGTGTGTGGGTCGAATGATGGGGTGCAAATAGCCATATTTTAGTCGCCTTCCCTTTTTGGTTTTCTCCCTCATATTTTGGTCTTCGCGCACGTTCGGGCATACAACTGTGCGCCTAACCGTGTACGACTTAAAAATTGCGATTCTATGTAAGGCGAAATGAAGAGCTGGAGCAAGATTTTTCGATCTTCTGCCGTTTTTTATGTTTCGTTTTTGTTCTTCCAGACCAGGGCTCTGCCCTAAGCTCTCCTCATTCATCCCATGGCTTCAAATGTGAGATCTTTGATTGTTTTGCTTGCAAATCAAGAAGGAGGAGAACGTGGAGGACGCGAACCCAAGAGAAGACAAGTAACATTGGGAAGTTAGTGACAATACTTCCTCGACCCTTGACGCAACCAAGTATCGCCAGAAGGCACGAATTCACGACCCGACGCTCTTTCTTCGTACCCGAGGCAAAGTCTTTAGCATCCTTTGTATTTTTCTTCTTGCCTTCGAATGGCTTGAGTGGATCGAAAGTTTTTCTCCTATTTTATGTGGATCAATTGGGACATTGAATTAATTGATGTATGAATCATGCACTGTTATGTTGTTTTCATAGTGGTAATGATTTCTATTTTGATTAATCCAATGTGTTGTGTTGTGGAAAGATTTGAATGAAAGCTCTCGTAGATTAGATTTTTATTTATTTTGTTGCAGTGTAAACAACCACCAATCTATTGATCCGCTTAGATAGTTGTTGATATCCGAATCTTGGGAATCTCCGCTTCACGCTCCTCGTGGATACTATGATACTCGATATTCGTTATCACTTTATTACTACGACCAGTGCACTGTCGTCACATCTCCTTCGGGATTTGCAGCCGCGCGTAGTAGCGGGTTGATGTGTTGCCATGTGACCTTGTGATCACGGGTTCGAGTCATGGAAGCACCTTCTTTCAAAATGCTGGGTAAGGTTTGCCTACATTTCATCCTTGTAGTGTGACCCTTCCCCAGACCCTCGTTGCACAGGGATGCTTTGTGCACCGGGCTGCCCTTTTTGATGCATCAAGAAGTCTTGTGTTTAATACTCCTCAAGTGCCAATTCAGTTAGATCCATGGCACTAAAGATGCTCAACACCGTCTATGTAATCATACTTCATTAGCTGAGCATGTTTTACGATCATACTTACTTATGCCAATGGAATCATTAATGTATTAAACCCAAAAAATTCCCAAGCAGAGTGATAGAAGAACCACCCGGCCTTCTTGAAACAAGATGTCAAATTTCCAAAACATAGTTGGAAATTAATGACAGCTTAGAAACATTGAAGAGCCATAATATCAAAGCATGATAAATATAATACTTAATAGCTTGTTTTTACATATAGTACTTTAGGGCCATTTACCAGGACCTCCCCTCTAAGTTTGCTAAATTACATATTGCACCCCTCTTGCTTTTTGAAATTACAAAATCTTTTCCTGTAAGAGTACATTTCATAACATCCATGCACAAAAAGACCTCCTTGAAAGTTTACTCCAAGGGGGCATATTTGTGAATCGATGTTATGAAATTTAAACTTACAGGGGAGGTTTTTGCAATTTCAAACGCAAGAGGGGTGCAACCTATAATTATGCTAATTTCCAGGGGAAGTTTTGGTACTTATTCCTAATACTTTATACTGGAGTAGTTGAAATCCATGACTTATGTGATGCTTGTAAAAATCAAATAGAAATAATATTGAAATTTATGTCAAATGCACTTGTAGGCAAATATGATACTATGCAAGAGTATTACTAACACAATATGCAAAGGAGGATAAAGATTTAAAAAAAAATCATTTTAGCAAATTGCTAAGGATTTTCTCATTGATATTGCTCTTGGATATGCCTGTCTGCTTAAGAAGACTATTATGATCTTAAACAATCACCAGGATTGTGGGTTGAAATATATTTTGTGCATTACTTATGATCATCTGGTCTTTATTCATAACACAAGGGCGCACACATTTGTGTTTGTGGTCTATGTAAATGGGTTGCTTCTCTATTTTTTGGGTATTAAGGTGTCTCAGGTCTAAAATTGGGAATTTATTCTGCAGAAGAAGTATGTTCTTGACAAAGATAACTTGCCTCTCAAAGAAATATTCCATTGAGTGGTTGAGATGCTCATTTATTTCACATCACTAGATTCTATATTTCCTTGTGTTCATGTTGAGTCCGTTTATTCCTGAACCTAAAGTATATATGTTACGCTCACAGCCTCACACATTCGCCCAAGTGGACCCCCCTTGTTGGAACCATCGGAGCGCGCATATGGAAGCCTCCGTGATACATTCACGGCGGAATATAATATTATATATATACAACAACAACAACAGAACCCATATAGTCCCCAATCATTGGGGGTATGGGCGGGGGAAGATTGGAAACAGACCTAACCTTTGGCCCTATGCCCAAAGTGGCTTCTCTCAGAAGAGAAAGACCGAACCTTTGACAATAGATGCACAAAGTGGCTGCTCACAGATTACCACTGAAATAGTGGCCCCCTATACCGTCACGTTTGCTGCGGAATCATGCCCTCAAATCAAAGCCAAAGACATCAGAGAGGGCAGACTCAAGAATCCATTTTAATATTATATATATAATTAGTATTAATTAATTAATATTGGTTTTGTTAGTTATATTAATTAAAGTATTATGTATATGTTTGATATGCCCTTCCTCATCTATATAAAGGGGAGAGGCATGAGTGTAGGCATATTGGAAGGATCACTAATGTATCGGTCTCTCTCTCCTCTCTCCTCTCTCCTTAGGACTCTCCTCTCACATATGTATCTCTATTATGAATGAAATGCAATGTTCTTCGCTCTCAGTTCGCACTGAGCATTGAGGTTCTCTCTCTAGCGCGTGCATCGCTTTGAGTGGATTGCTCATCGAATATTCTTGTACTTAACAATATCACTATGAAGTTCTCAAAATATCGAGATATCTAAAAGTTTCACCAAGAAAGGAAACTTTGTACCCAGATCGAGGGAACTTTGATTTCTTTGGGTACAACGATGCTATTTGGGCCGAGTCTTCTGTTGATAGAAGGTTTAGAAATGGATACTATATGCTTTTCGGAGTAACCTGGTGTTCTGGAAGATCAGGAAATAGATGCTCTGATGGTTTGGTCATCTGTTGAAGCTGTGTTTAGAACCCTTATGTCTCGCACAGAAATATAAATAAAGTGTTGCCGTGTGACCTTGAGGTCATGGGTTCGAGTCCTGGCAGCAGCCTCTTGCAAAAATGCAGGGTAAGGTTTGTGTCTACATTTCACCCTTGTGGTGGACCCTTCCCCAAACCCTCGCTGCACCGGGATGCTTTGTGCACCGGACTGTCCCTTTTTTTATATAGAAACTTCCCAAATTATCTTCTAACAATGGAACATTTTAGTTTCTCTTTTTTTTTGCAGCTAATATGACGAAGTTATGGTAGAGAAAATCTAACATCGCTGCCGTCTTTTTTCAGCATAGCAACCTGTGCATACATAGTGATCCAGCTTTTCAAACTCTCGTGTCAAGATCCAGTTTATCATGTCTTGCTCGATACTCACAGAAAACAAGCGAAAGATTCGGCTTCTCAATAGTTCATGCCTTCGATCTGTTAACGACGGTTCGAACCTTCCGTAACTTCATTTCATATACTATTTATTCCCCAACTGTATATGAAATGTACTGTTTATTTACTGAATTTTGTGATCAAACTGATATATTTTTATACACTGTTGCGTGTTGTTCGGAGTCCTGGAAGCAGTCTCTTGCAAAAATGCAGGGTAAGGTTTGCCTACATTTCACCTTTGTGGTGGGACCCTTCCCCTGACCCTTGCTGCTCGGGGATGCTTCGTGCACCGGGCTGCCCGTTGTGAATTATATATCATATGGATCATTTACCGGGACCTCCACTCTAACTTTGCGCAAGTACATGAATCTCCCCTCTAACTTTTCAAAATTACCAAAACCTCCTCTCTTTTTGCACAAAAACATCCCCGCGCAGCGAGGGTCCGGGGAAGGGTCCCGCCACATGGGTGAAATGTGGGGAAACCTTATCCTGCATTTTTGCAAGAGCCTGCTTCCAGGACTCAAACATGCATAAAGTTAACAATGTAAGAGAGGGGAAGTATTTAATATTTTATTTCTAAATTATTATCTATGTTATAAAGTGAATATGTACATATGATTTAAATTATTTTTATTAATTGTATTTTAATATTAGCAAAAAAATGAATAAAAATAAAACGGTAATATCAAGTTGATTGAGCATCTTCAGAGTTGGGGGGTTTGGGCGGGCCGAAAGTTAGCCAAAATAAAGGCGGATGTGAGCACGCCTACTGCCTACATTTATGTTGACGTTGACTATACGGTCAAAGTCAACTTCTATCTCTTTCTCTCTCCCCTGATATTTTTTTTTAAAAAATTGGCACAGCCGTGTTTTAATCACCAAAAGGATATATTTAGGCATGCTACTTTTATCTATCTTTTTCTAGTGTAAAAGCTTGGTGGTTTATATTATATTTGGGAAATACAAATGCTCGACCATTAGTATTATTTTAAAATAAAATAATATGATTGAGAGTAGGTTGTTCTTGGTGCACAGCTTTTTGCGACAATACAATTATTGTGCATGGTATATATGGCTGAATGTACTCCAACAGTTATTTGCGACATTTTAGAGAGTTGATAGTAGCAGTCCAATTAGCACCCCAAAAATTGAAAAAAAAAACTTAATTATATTTGCAGTCCAATTTTTGCTAATCCCACCCCATCAAATAATCTTTTCTCTCTCTTCTCCCGTTGTCTAAACCCTAGCCGTAGTTGATATTAACAGTCCAAATTGGTCTCTTAACTTTTTACATTATTTCAATTATTAATAAACTATTTGTTTATAATTATCTCATAAAAATAATTATAATTTTTTCTACTTTATATCTTTAATTATTTTTTTCAACACGATATAAATATATATTCATTTATTAGAAATAAATAACAATAAATAGGGATTATAAAAGTCATCGTAAAATTGAAATATAAAAAAAATAAAAGAAATTTAAAATGTAACAATCTATGTAACACTTATTTTCACAAAAATATATAAAATATATGATAATTAGTATAAATAAGTGTCATCGAAAATGCTACATTTAAAAAAAATTATTATTTTGATATTTCAATAACACTTTTATAATAAAAAATAATAGATAATTATAAAAAAAATATTTTATTGGCAAATAAGCGATTTATTAACACCACATAAATGTCTCGTCATAATTAATAATATGAATAGTGGTGGTTTATGAACTTATTTGAAATAAAATATAAAGTTTAGGGACCAATTTGAAACAAATGAAAATTATATAGAACCTATTTGAAACTAGACTCAAAGTTAAGGTACCAATTTGATGTAAATGAAAGTTAAAGGATTTATTTGAAATTTGACCAAAAGTAGAGGGACCTATTTGAAACAAATGAAAATTAAAGGATCTATTTGAAATTAGGCCCAAAATTAAGGGACTAATTTGAAAGCATGAATCTAAATTTGTAAAAAAAAGTACAATAAGGACATAATTTAATAAGATCACAAAAAATAAATTACATAAATCTTAATCTGTTAAAATAGATATTATTATTTTACGCAAGATATATAAATCAATTAGTAGAAGCAAATGACGTCCGTTGCGCTCAGCATGCATGGGTAGCGATATCCTTTTCGTTGTGGGAGGCATTGAGGCAATATTAATTACATGCTATCAATTAATTAATACAAAAAATAATTTTTGAATAAAATTTTTTTTTGAAGTTTTTTAACTTCAATACAAAAAATGATTAAAGAATAATGCAATTTATGTCAGATATGTTAATTTTTTTCATAAAAATAGTAGAAATAACAAATAAGTATATTTACATTTAGGTGCCTATCATTTTATATTAAATTTTGTCCTAAAATGAGGGTTGTGAACAGTTAGTATAACTACTTAAATATAGTCAAACATAATAAATGATTGTACAGAGAAAGCCATTTCAGTCAATAATATGTAAGATATATGAACATGGCGAAATTATATTAATTATTACATCATCGCATATCTCCTCAAAATCCAACATCTACTCAACAATTTATTATTGAAAATATTCCTCGTTAGCAATATATATTCATCACTTCTATCACAATATTGATCGTTCAAGCCCCCTAGCTCACTCATCTTATGATAAAATGTAGGAGGATTCCGCTATTTCATAGTCATTATAAACATTCAAATATGCGCCACCGTGAAAACTCATTGACGGATGGTTAAGAGTATTAACTGGGTTCGATCGGATTCCCTCCTAAGTGGTTAAGAATATCAACGGAGGTCAAGTTGTCTGCAACAGAACGGATTTCCCAACAGAGAAAATGATTGCATCCTCTATATATCTATGATAGATATAGCACTACATTTTTACTCAATTGTTGTTTTGATTTTTATTTATACACGATGTTACTATGGTTTATGTGTTCATACGATAATTCTTTATCTCAAAGATATATTAGCAAATAATTAATTAATTATATGCTTTATATATATATATATATATCAATTAATAATACTTGGAAATAGCTAGCATGCATGACACGTGAGGATAATTAATTACTTTACAAATGTGGAGGCAGGAAGTGTGAAAGGCTTGTTGTAGGGTAGCCTCACGACATTTGTCATGAAGCGTGAAATACTACTCTCTCCATGCTCTTCTTTTCCGAGCATGTTTTGATTATAGTTAACAGTATTTAGTCCAATAGAGTTTGTGTCTTCTTGTACTCGGCGGTCCCTTGAACAGGTCAGGATAAAGACCGTCTTAGTCTGGGGGCGGTCGAGCGCGCACACAGTCATAGAAAATGAGACAATAGACAAGAAGACTTTTTGATGTGGAAAATCTCGGAAAAGGATGAAAACCCACGTGGCTGAGACGGTGTCGATCAAACTTCACTATTCGTTGTTGTTGTACAAGGCTTTGTAGAGAAGGCGAGGGCAGCAGACCGCTCCTCGTTACAACTTGAGAGGAGAGAGAGAGAGAGAGACGTGTTCGGAGGGTGACAGACCACCTCTCGTGAGTCTCAAGTTTTTCCGGTGTCTTGAGGTTGACTTGATGATGCTCTTGTCTTGGGCATTTTGCCTGCGGTGAACTTGCTGAGTATGTGCAGAATACGTCTGAGAGACGCGCGGAGCGCGCTCGTCTTCTTGCGGAAGAGGGGGAGGCGCTCGAAGAATCTTCAAGGCACTTGGAGATCTTCAAATGCGTCTTCGAAGACCTCTTCGAGCGGGGAGGAAATCTCCAAGAGATTCTAGAGATCTCTGAGGCGAGTAGGGGGAGATCCTGAGGAGACAAGATGAAAAATGAGAGATCCATTGAGCCCTATTTATAGGTTCCAGGGGAAGTTATGGTGGTTACGTGGTTATTTGCAACCTGTAACCTCCCGATAATATTTAATATATTTTTATATTAAATATTAAATGCTTTTAAAGGATAACCGCACCTCCACTCCGGGTGGTTACGCGGGCGGTTACCTGCACCCCGAACGGTGGAGATCGCGCTGAGAGAAACGGACGATTAGGATCCAACAGTTGCGTAACCAATCGGCGAGGGACCGATCGGGCGGACGGCGAAGGAGGCCGGCCGGCCCTCCCCGTCTACGAGGGGAAGGGCGGCTGGCCGGTGCCGCCCCTCAAAGGGAAGGGAGGCCGGCCACCGCTCCTCACGGGGAGGGGAGGCCGGTCACCGCTCCTCATGGGGAGGGTCGGCTGGCCGCCGCCTCTCACGGGGAGGGGCGGTCGGCCTCGGCCCCTCGAAGGGAGGGGCGGTCGGCCCCCGCCCCTCACGGGGAGGGCCGGCCGGCCGCCGTCCCTCATGGGACAGGAAGGGCGGCCGGCCGCCGTCTCCTGGCATCAGAGGCGGCCGGTCGACGCCCCTCGGCCGCGATGGGCGGCCGGCCGGTGATGGTGCGAGCGAGGCTGTTGGCGATCGAGATGACTGTGATTGGGCGCGCGGATTGCGAGCGAGGTGGTTTCCATCATGGAGATAGTGGGTTGACTTTTGGTAAGCCCACTTCTCCATAACCCCACGCTAAGTTAGTGGGGGGAGTGGGGATTATTCCAGCTAACCGCAACCCGAAATCCCTATTTAATGTGACCGTATGATATATATATATATATATATTACTTTATTATTTTATTTTATAATAATGTTAATAATGATTAAGTAACATGCAGTAATTATAATGAGTACGATAGTATCACATAAATAATAATCATTTCATTTTTAATAGTATAGATTAGAAAATGATTTTTGTATCAAATACAAATATGTAGAGAAAAATGTGAAGACACAATCTTTAGGAGTATGAATGTGATATATGTCCCTTCAATAGAATTGTCCAAAGTTCGCGTCACACAGTGAGGTACCTCATTAGTAAATAGCTATGAGTTAATCACATGCGGCACTTTAATATTTTTTTCAATAAAATAAAAACTTTTAGTCTATTAATATATTACATTTGGTTACATGTCATGTAGAAATAGGGTAAAAATCATATATGTTTCTGAGGTTTCAAGTCAATGTCAAATTAGTCTATAAAATTTTAGTTGTGACAAAATAGTTCTTGACCTCCTCATCTATGAGTCTTTTTTTGCGCTTTATTTGCACTCAAAATGAAGCCGAATGTTGGCGAAGAGAATGAAAATAACACAACTTACAAATTTAGGGACCAAATTGACATTGCGTCTTGCAATCTTAGGGACTTAGAATGATTTTTGTGTCTTGCAATCCTCTTTCACAATACTATATATATTTGTTATTTTAGCCTTAGTCTGACATTATATATCACAAAATTTTCTTATCATGTATAAATTTTTAGTTGAATTGTTCAAACTCTTGATATCTCATATATCATCCATTGTCATTTTTTATAGAAAAATTATCATTTTAATTAATGCTCGGGCTAGAAAAAAATTCTAGTTCCGCCGCTACTAAGACATATTTTAGATTAACTCATGAGCTCAGTTCAAATTCAAAGTTTGAATAATAAAGAATATTATTACCATTAATAAAAAAATTACAAATAGTAATAAAGAATATTGTTAATAATATTAATTAAAAATATTAAATATGATCACGTCAAAATACTCAAGCAACTTTGGCTCTTTGGGGGCTAATTTTATGTTACACTGAGCGTACCATCTTTCTCATGCGGAGAGCGTATTTTCAGTCGGAAATATGACAATTTGACTGAAAATTACGACTGAAATTGGAAAGTGATTAATACAATTCCGTCTAGATTCGAAGAAAGTCCGACTTGAAGCACGCACTCCGCACGAGAAGCATGGTATTAGATAAACCATAAATAACCATGTTTTACGTTTGAAAAAAATTGTGGTGTGAAACTAGTGGTGGCATTACGCTGTCAGAAAAGCTGTTTGAAAAAATCGTAGGTTGTTCGAAAAATCTCTATTTAATTTTTTTTAAAAAGATATTTGAAAAATAAGCATGTTTGAAAAACCTCCATTTAAATAGGGAATATCCATAAATAAGCATGTTTGAAAAATAATATGCTTATTTATAATTAATATTAGATAAACCATAAATAAGCATGTTACAAGGGGTGAGTGTTGATAAGAAGAGATCGCTAATGAGTGAAGAATTGAGAATTGAGAAGAAAATCTTTGTAGTGGCGAGAATGAATAAAGACAGATCGTGAATGGCCGGAGCGTGGCTTTAGCAAAACCTCGAATAAAAGGAGAAATTGAAAACAGAGAAAGTGGGTTTTAATAAGTCATGTTGGACCGGCTACTCAAAAAAAAACCCAAAACACATTTCTTAAAAACAAAATCTTTTGAAAAGCCCATCATCCAAACAACTTACAAAAGAGCAATGACAATTGAAAGAGTTTTTCTCACCGTCACCGCTATCCCAAACAGAGTCTCACTGCATTAATGCAGATCATGGGCAAGCTTAACTTCACTATCAATAGATTACACATTGAAAAATCCATGTACTGTGCAAATCTAAGAAGAATAATTTATTGAATGGTAAGAACTTTTAGGTGCAGACCGCCTTCCACAGGAAGAGGTTGAGTCGGGGAACTTGAGTCTCATCAACCATCGCCTCATTGCGTCTTCAACATATGTATGCGCACTGCGTCTCAACCTTCGCCGATCCCGCTTGATCCTATCCATTCATCTTGAGTGCTACCATCATTGTTGAGAGTGAAAATCCAATGGCCGGTGGCTTCAAAGGAATAAAGAAGCACAGGTTCCTTCCTCTGAGATTTCAAAACAGCGATTGGAAGAAAACTTCAAGCACAAGTTCCTTCTCCTCAGTTTTCCGAGCAGGGAGTCGCCTGTCCCGAACAGAGTACTTCGCGGCATGTGCCGACGATTATAGTATCGCTCGAGGCGGGGACGTCGTCTTCGCCAAGGAGCGATGCGGACGCGATTTGGAGGTGGGGGAAACGGCCGTCAACGAATTGGTGGGGCTGATGCGGAGACGGTTTAAAGAAGAGAGAAGCTGTTGTTTGCACATAGCCTACACCTAAACAGTCCATCGACACTTAAATTTTATTGATTTGCACGTAACTAAAATTGATTTACATTTATAATTACTCAAAATATCGGATTTATTTGATAGTAATATTTCAAAACAATCATAATATATAGAAGATAAGAGGGCTCATCCGTCTATAAATAATTAATTTTTTGTTTGACTAATTATATATTGTAATGCACAGTAAAAATAAAAATAAATAATGCACTCTCATAGAGATCATTATAAATATAATAAATCTATCCACACCATTTAATTTAGAGAGTTGATATTAGCAGTCCAATTATCGCTGTTCGCACCCCAAAAATTGTAAAAATTCGAATTATATTCGTAGTCCAACTCTCGCTAATCGCACACCATCAAATAACCTCCTCTCCATCTCTCACCCGTTGCCTAAACCCTAGCCGTAGTTCTATCGGTCGCGTCGTTTTTCCCTCTCTTAGATTCACCTTCAAAAAAAGAAATTTATCCAGCGAAAATCTAAAAAGGTAGTCATTTTCTGATTAGAGAAAGGTTTGCATCTCATTTAACTTGGTTTAGAGTCAATTCCTCTATGCATTTCATTTAACTTGTTTTTCTGTTAGGTTTTTAAACTGTTTTAGTCTTTAAGATATTTTTCTAGACTTCTAATACTTAATAAGTCGACAAAGTGTTTCGCTTATATAGTTTAGGAGTGATGTGCAAATATAATTTTGGACTACAAATAAAATTTATGGACTACGAATAGCGATGGACTGCGAATAGCCAGTTCCGAGCTGCTAATATCAACTCTCTTAATTTATTCGGGCATTGAATTTTTTCTCTTTCTTGGTCCAATTTGCATCCTTTTAAATACGAGCCCCACCATGTCGATCTCATTCACCTACAAAAAAACCTGAGATTTTTGTTTTCGTCCACAGCTTCTGTCCTCGCCTTCCTCCTCCTATATCCATAGTCTGAAGAAAAGCTAAGTAAAAATGGTGTGATCCCACTCCCTGCTCTCCTTCCTTCTTCCAACCTTCACCTCATCACCATATAATTTCATCTTATTTTCCCCTGTTTCTGGCGATTCATAGTTCTTAGCGAATCTTATTTTCCCCTGATTTTGATGGCATGTTAAAGCAGGAGGAAGGCCGCGAGGGGGAGAGATGGATTGGGTATGCTGATTGGAGAGGAAGGCCGGCTCTGAGAAGAAAGCATGGAGGCATGCTCGCCGCCTCCTTCGTCTTAGGTATATATATGCTCTTTTTTTTTTCTCTGTCCTCTGCGTCTCTGTTTTGTGAAGATCGGATGGGGAGGAGGCTAATGGAATTAGCTAGCTTTAATGTAAAATCTCAAACTGTTTTGATTTTCTTTCGGTTGAAGAAGTATTTTTGGTGGAAGCGGGATCCACGGTTTTCCCTGCTGCAGCATGATCCAACTTTGTTGACTTTTTTTTTATTGGGACGGTTTGACCTCCAGCTTTTTCGGGATCATGCGTGGAGAATCAAGCCACTCATTCTTCTTTCGTCCTCTTTCCCCTGTAAATAGTAGTGATGGTGATGATGAGGACGATGATTAACGCTTGTTATTTAGGAACTGATGTGTGAAAAAGAGAAACATTTGACTCTGTTTTTCTCTCTCCCCTGCTTCTCTGTTCTTAGTGCTGTTTTCATCATTAAAAATATCTTAATTTCTCTCTTTTTTCTCTTCTTATACCTCCCGTGCTTCTTAATACACATATTAATTTGGCATTATGAAAGAATAGTAATTTATAGCGTTGGATTGACCAGAAAATTTCTCAACGCAAGCATATCTGCTTTGTCAAAATCATGCGTGGAGAATCAAGCACCGAGTCCACTCATTCGATCATCTTCGTCTTCTTTCTTCTGAAAATAGTAGTGATGATGTTGGTGATGACGATGATTATACTTTTTAATTCGGAACTGATGTGTGAAAATAGTAGTGATGCTGATGATGAGGACGATGATCATGCTTTTTAATTAGGAACTGATGTGTGAAAAAGGGCAACAGTCAACTCTGTTTTTCTCTCTCCCGTCCTCCTCTGTTTCTTAGTGCTGTTTTCTTTGTGCTATTTTCTCTCATGTGTTTCTTAATACACATACTGATTGGAATTATGAAAGAATATTAATTAATTTATACATGGATTTTTCAGCCTTTAAATTAAATTAATTAGCTATCCGCACTACTGTTTTTGACTATCCACACTTTTTTGTATGAGTTATTACGCGTCTTTTGAAAATACGTCTTGTGCGTGCATTTTTAGGAAAAGTGATCAACACGAAAGTTGTAGATCTCATCGAGATCTACAACTTTCATGTTGAACACTTTTCCTAAAAATGCACGCACAAGACGTATTGCCGCCCTAATTGAAACTTGTGCGTAATTATAGCATATTTTTGGAAATACGTCTTGTACATGCATTTTTAGGGAAAATGTTCGACACGAAAGTCGTAGATCTCGTCGAGATCTACAATTTTCGTGTTGAACACTTTTCCTAAAAATGCATATACACGACGTATTTCCAAAAGGCACATAATAACTCATACAAAAAGAGTGCGGATAGCCAAAACTGTAGTGCGGATAACAATTGTCTATATTAAAGACACTGTGAAGCAAATTGAATTTTTATTTCCTTTAATACTATTCTAAATTCAAGTGCAGTGGTGGAGATAATGGAGAATCTGGCTTTCCTGGCGAATGCCAGCAACTTGGTGACATACTTGGAGCGGTTCATGCATTTCTCGCCGGCGCGGTCGGCGACTACGGTGACGAACTTCATGGGCACGTCTTTCCTCCTCGCGCTCCTCGGCGGCTTCATGTCCGATGCCTACCTCACCACCTATGCCATCTACCTCCTCAGCGCGCTAATTGAGTTCTCGGTGAGTGATTATCCGCTAATCCTTCACTAATTAACTAGTTTAAGGCTTTGTTTGGCACAGCGGTGGCGGTCTAAACACAAGGATTAAACCGTCATTCGTTAACAACCACCTAAAAAATTTCATCCGTTTGAACATAAAAGTGGCTGAAGTTTCTCAGGTGGACGTTAACGAATTACAGTTTAACCCTCATGTTCACGACTGTCACCACCGTGTCAAACAGAGCCTAAGTTTAAGTATGCTTAATTTAAGTGTTGACTAAGGCTCTATTTGACACAACTTTTTTTGCACCAATGAGTTTAAACAAAAACGCCACGTCATAGAATGCATATTTGGCAAGACAATGGTTATGACCGCCGTAAAAAAAGTTAACTAGTTTTGAACGTAAGAGTGGATGAAGATACTTAAGTGAGGTCGGGCGTTCACGAACGACGGTTCATAATCATTGGGATCGGTACCATGCCAAACGGAGCCTAATTCACTAATCATTTTTTTAGGGAATTGTTGTGCACTATGATTTTGGCTGTGCAATTTTTTGTTAAAAACACCACACTACGATAAGTGCACACATAATTGTTATGGGCATCGCATTATTGTTAATAGTAAACCAACAAGAATAACTTGATATATCAATGAACCACAACAAAAAAGTCCTAATGTTGTAAAGTTATGATTAGGGTAGGGGAGATGTTGGGCTTTTAGGATGTCCTGATCATCATCTACCAGTCTTCTTTTGGAAGCATTGATTTCTACTCCATAATTTGATTGCAGTTTGATAACATTACAAGAAAAATCACTAGTTTTCTTGCACTGCTGGTGAAGACGATGAGAAGGAGGAAGAACACTGACTGCATCATGAATATGTGAAGAACGAGGCTATAAATAAAAAATATAGTAGCTTCAAAAATTTAGGGCGGGGAAGTCCAGCGTAGGGCATCGTCGCGTGGGACTTGGTGGAGAACGATTAAGGTCAGAGTTTTCCAAACCTTAGCTATCGGGGTCACGGGCTGGAGGGGCGGAACAGGTGCAGTGCCCTCGAATGCTTGCACATAATGATTTAATGAAACTGAATAAAATTCTAAATTTTCGTAAATTTATAGCGCACATGGCCAAAAACACGGTGCACTTAACAATTCCTTTTTTTAATTTGAATTTAATAACCAAACTAAAGAAAATAGCATTGTTATTGTGATATTTGGGTGCAAATAAAATTTAACGAAGAGTAGTGTAGGGGGCAGATGTGGACGATACCAAAATTTCAAGAATCGAACCGTCACTAGTGTAAAATGTTCAATCCGTACAAAATTAAGCCCAAATCAAATTGACGTAAACCGAATAGGGTCCGTTCGAGTTGACACGTGCCCGGTTTGGCAGCGCTGCCTCTGACCAGGGCATGGAACGTCCCCTTGCGTGAGATCGTGGAATTTTAACGACCGTCCTTTAACTTCACACGCTCGACGAAATTAAAAATAAGATCACGGCAAAGCTCTCATATTGAGTTATACGAAGAATCAGTGGATGCTAAAATTTGACCCTCAATCACCAACCTGGTCATGAAGCAACAGCGATTGCGAACGCAATTACGAGAAGTTTGCTCCGTTGAGTTTGGGCAAAAACACCATTGCCATAGAAAAGAAAGCTAGTTTTGAGCCTAAATGGGTCTAAAGTCCCTTATGTGAGGTCGGGAGTTCACGGGCACACCGTCGTGCCAAACGGAGCGTAAGTAATATTATGTCAAAACACCACAACAACCGTGTGGTCAATCGTACAATAGTGAAATTTGGATCACAGCAGTAAACAACTGTCAAGAAAGTTTCAAACACAGATAAACCGGCGTCACCGCTACTCCCAAACATCACAATTGTCTCAAACACAACCATAATCTTTTTATATATATTGGCCGTTCTAATTTTGTCGCGGTCGTCGCATTTGACTCGATCCAACAATTTGGTCGCTTTTTTGAGGCAAATCATGGAGAAATGATTGCATCTATCATTGTTGGCATTTAAATTTTAAGTGATCCGTTGTTTACGGATCTTCTTTGGGTCCCATTTGAGCTTTTATGGTCCACTCTATCTTCATGGATTTTTCTCTAAGCATTAAATCAAGGGTTATTATAAGCAAATCATGCATCATTATAATTAGCAACCCAAAAAAAACTTGTTTTTTTTCTTGGATTTTAGGCCTATTTCATTACTCTATTTATTATATTAGCAAATCAGAAGCCTTTCATGTTCTCCTACGTGGTTTCTGCTCGGAGGAAAGGAGGTCGACGCCAGCGCAAAACTTTTCTCGCTCCTGGCCTGAAATGGCGAAGCTTTGTGGCAGGGCTGATATCGAGTCGAGTTCGAGCGATTTGGACTCGGCTCGAAATCGAAATTTTCGAGTCAAAATCGGCTCGAAATCGATTTCGTTTTTGAGCTGGCTCAAAACCGAATTGAACTGACTCGGAATCTAATTTAGGCTTCATTTGGCGCGGCGGTGGCGGGCGGCGTTTGCGGCACACGCCACCGCAAGGCGGGTAAACGAACACCCGGCGATGGCGTTTGCACCCGCCGCGCCATGGAAAAAGCTCCAAAACGGAGCTTTTCGAGCCCCGCCTCCTCCCCTCCGTTCCCAACCCTCCCTCTCCACCCGCCGGTTCTGCCCGCCACCGCCGCGCCAAATAAAGCCTTAGTTGGCTCAAAATCGAATTGAGCTGACTCGAAATCGAATCAAGCTGGATCAAAATTGAGCAAATTTTATCTTTATTCCTAGTTGGCTCGAAATTAAATTGGGAAACACTTTAAAGTCTTCAATTTTGTATTTGGGTTTAAAATTTAGTGTTTTTAATTTTAAAATAATAATATATTAATAAATAGAGAATATTTTTAATTAATTTGAGCTGATTCGAATCATATTTCGAACGATTCATGACTGACTTGAAATCGACTCGAAATCAGATTCGAGTCAAATTGAATCGACTCAAATTGAGTCGAAACTCAAATTAAGTCGAATCAATTGTAACCGATTCCGATTCGACTCAATATTCGAGCGATTTTTGAGCAACTTTCGAGTTTCGAAGAATATGCCCAACTTTATTGTGGCTCCATCTTACCTGCAAGTAGGCAAACCACCATAAAAGATCATATATATTCGCTATTGTCTCCGCTGTGTCTGGGCTTGTGGAAAGAGCCTTATGCAGTCTTTTCTCCTCCTCTTTCTCTCGTTTATCTGCGCATTACTGCTAAACCGACCATCCCTGAAGCTAGCAAGAGTGTTCTCTCTCTGGCTTAAATTTTTTTTGTTCATAGTTTGCTAATAACAAAAAAAATTGCTTATTACTATTTGCAAAATAGGGTAATTTGCTAATAACCAATATTTGCTAATAGTTAAATGTGGTTTGCTTATAACAATACCCTAAATCAATGTATATCTTATATTATCATGTTAGTATTGACGGTTCGTTGTGCCACTTAATTTGTATTATTATTATGAGAATTGATCTTAGCAGTCCGGAACTAGCTATTCGCAGTCCATCGCTATTCGCAGTCCATAAATTTTATTTGTAGTCCAAAATTATATTTGCACCCCACTCCCAACTCAAATAAGCAAAACATTTTGCTGATTTATTAAGTACTAAAAGCCTAGAAAAATATCTTAAAAACTGAAACAATTTAAAAACCTAGTAGGAAAACAAGTTAAATGACATGCATAGAGGAATTAACTCCAAGTCAAGTTAAATGACATGCAAACCTTCCTTTAACCAGAAAAGTGACTACTTTTTTGAGATTTTCGCTCGATAATTTCCTTCTTTTTTGAAGGTAAATCTAAGAGGGGGAAAAACGATGCGACCGATAGAACCACGACTAAGGTTTAGGCAACGGAAGAGAGATGGAGAGAAGGTTATTTGATGGGGTACGATTAGCAAGAATTGAACTGGGAATATAATTATAATTTTTACAATTTTAGAATGCGAATATTGAGAATTGGACTGCTAATATCAACTCTCAATTATTATTATTGTTGAACACGGGCCAGAAACATATGCAGTTCACTAATTTATATATAATATATTATAACATGTTATTTATATTAAATTAACTCTAATTTTTTTTGATATAATGCATTCAAATTTTATTTTTATATTTCAATTATATTACTATAACATTTATATTTTTGTTATATTCATTACGTTATAACATAATGAATAATAATTGAAATAAATGAAAGAAAATAATACAATTAGAATGAAAAAAATATTTCAAAATGATGAATTCTTTAATATATAATATAGAATATAATTCTAATGAATCCATTAAAGAATGTTATTTTATTTATCTTTGAAAATAAATAAAATTTGAAAGATAAATAAAATAACATTGAATTCATTAAAGAATGTTAGTGGAGTCGCCGCTGTTCTGGGATGCTTGGGCTCTACTCGTGATTTTTTGAATCATTCAAATATAGAAAAAATAACATTGAATTCACTAATGACTCAGTTTATAGAAATGGTTGATTTTGAGTCGAGTTCGAGCGATTTGGGCTTGACTTGAAATCAAAATTTTCGAATCAAATTCAACTCGAATTTGAAATTATTTAGGGTAAAGCCGGCTCGAAATTGAGCAATTTTAATTTTTATTCTGAGTTGGCTCAAAATTAAATTTATTTGGCTCGAAATTGAGTAAATAAAGTTTTTGAAGGAATTAATCTTTTAGTTTATTTTTAAGCTTTAGTGTTTTGAATATTAAAATAATAATATATTAATAAATACATAATATTTTAATCAATTCTAATTTATTCGAATCATATTTCGAGCGATTCGGAAGACTCAAAATCAACTTGAACGTGATTCGAGTCAAACGGAATCGATTCCAATTGAGTCGAGTCAATCGTAACAAATTCCGATTTAACTCAATATCCCCAATTGAGTCGAGTCAATAGTAACAAATTCCGAATCAACTCAATATCCAAGCCACCTTAAATTTTCGAATATTTTTGATAGCCCTAGTTACAGATATCGATATTAATAAATTTCTTATTATCTTAATATTTAAGATGAGAAATTTTTATACACTGACGTACTGCTCTGCTTCTGCAAAACAGGGTTTAGTGATCCTCACAATTCAAGCCCACTTTAGCAGCCTAAAACCTCCACCCTGTCCCGTCGCCGCCCCAACCTCCTGCCAACAAGCCACCGGCGCCAAGGCGGCGATGCTCTTCGCCGGCCTCTACCTCACCGCTCTTGGCGTCGGTGGCATAAAGGGCTCCCTCCCAGCCCACGGAGCAGAGCAGCTCGACGAAACCACTGCCCACGGCCGCAGACAACGATCCACTTTCTTCAACTACTTTGTCCTCTGCCTCTCCGGCGGCGGACTCATCGCCGTCACTTTCGTCGTCTGGGTAGAAGACAACAAGGGATGGCAATGGGGCTTCGCCATCTCCACCCTCGCCATCCTTCTCTCCGTTCCCACATTCCTCTCCGGCTCCCCGTTCTACCGCAGCAAGATCCCAACCGGAAGTCCCCTCACTGTCATCGCCAAGGTCTTCGCCGCCGCCATATTCAACTCCACCTCCAGCCAGAGTGCGGGAAACGCCGTCGCTGATCTCGCCGCCACTACTCCTGTCAACGATGATGACAAGAAATCCCAATCTGGTAAGTTGTCAATTAGCATTATTTAGTATATGATCTGCATCAACTTAATTAATGTGAAATTTGTATTCCAGCAGCTTTGCTGTCGGAAGAATTGAGATTCCTCAACCGAGCCGTAGATCGCCGGCCGGCGCACAAGGCGTTAACCTGTTGCCTCGACGAGGTGGAGGAAGTCAAAGTGGTGGTCAAACTCCTCCCGATCTTTCTCTGCACCGTCATGCTCAGCTGCTGTCTGGCGCAGCTGTCCACCTTCTCGGTGCAGCAGGCGGCGACGATGGACACTCGGGTGGGCAGGCTGACCGTCCCGCCAGCCTCCCTTCCCATCTTTCCGGTGGTCTTCATCATAGCCTTGGCCCCGCTCTACGACCACGTCATCATCCCCTTGGCCCGCGGGCTGACCCGGACCGAAAGCGGCATAACCCAGCTCCAACGAATTGGAATCGGGCTGGTCCTCTCCGTCGTGGCGATGGCGGTCGCCGCCCTCGTGGAGGTGAAGAGGAAGCGGGTGGCGGAGCATGCCGGACTTGTCGACTCCGCCGGGCCGCTGCCGATATCGTTCTTCTGGGTGGCGCTGCAGTACCTCTTTCTCGGGTCGGCGGATTTGTTCACCCTGGCCGGGCTTCTGGAGTTTTTTTTCGCGGAGGCGCCGGCGGGGATGCGGTCCCTCGCCATGTCGCTGTCGTGGGTCTCGCTGGCGATGGGGTATTACTTGAGCTCGGCGCTGGTGTCAATCGTCAACAGTGTCAGCGGCAAAGGCGGCCGGCAGCCGTGGCTCGCCGGTACCAATTTGAACCACTATAGTCTGGAGAGGTTCTACTGGCTCATGTGTGCGCTCAGTGCGGTGAATTTTGGGCATTATATCTTTTGGGCAGTTAGATACAAGTATAGATAATATCACAGTAATGTATTGACCAAAATCAGAAGAAGATTTTGTGGAAGATGATGAACTTTTTTTTTGAATGAATTTAAACATGGTAAAAATGTAAGGCCGCTCTTTGGGTCTCCCCCCTCGCACCAACGGGAAGCGGCAATGCCGGTCGGAGCTCTAGTTGCATTCTAACACGCTCATGGTAGTTGACACCCAACTTTGAGCCCTCGATATATCGCCGGCATGCTGAAATCAGCTACCTCCTGTGAAGACGAACTCAGCTCCACTGATTTATCCAATGCTTTCTTCCGTCCTTATACGTGTGATTTGGCCTCTTTGCTTTTGTATTGGTCATGGTGTTACTCTTCATACTTAGGTGTGATTTCTCTGTTGTGTGTTTCAAACAACGCAAACACTGTTTTTTCTATTTTGAATAGCCTTCATTTGGAACAGTCGATTTCCCAGAATGTTGTCTTATGCATGATTCTAGCCACATGGAGGGAGCTCCATTCAAGAACACTGTTTTATTTTCATCTCTGACCGCAGCAACACACCCAAACATGCCCTCATACAATTCACCTCCATTTTGAGTTAAACTTATATTTTTTGATCACTCGCGAATTGCACTTATGTTCTCCCCAATTCTTTCATGTCTGGTTATATTTCTAGCCTCAACCTCGTATAAAATGTGAAGTCCAGGGTCTTGAAACCTTCACTTTGTTTCTTGTCATTAGTCCCACAAATAAACTATAGACGAAGATAAATTATTGAATTTGTACATTATACCTTAATTTGTACATTATACATTTTTTGTTTACAATCTCATTTTGAATTTTCATTGTAGTTGATGTTATGCAATTTCTTCTAACTTAAAATAATATCTACATAATACATTTTTTTATTGTTGTTGTATATCATTGTTAATTAAACACTTGAGCACCTACATGCTACACCATGAATTATTTGTCGCCTTGATAAATTTGACTTCAACATCATCTCATTTGACTTATCACGTCACCTATGACCTCCATTGCCACCTCAGCCTTTGACCAAATTGCTAGCCAGCCACATTCTCATCTCTCCCACTCTCTTTGTTAACTATCATTATTCTAAGTCTATGAAGAGAGTTTCATGCGTGTAATTGTATAAGACTTTGGGGCTTCGTTTGACGCGGTGGTGGCGGACGTGAATGCGGTGGTCATGAACCTTGGTTCTTGAACACCCGGCCTCACCTACAAAAATTCATGCATTTTATGCTCAAAACTAGTTTATTTTCTTGGTAGCGGTCATAACCTTTGCCTTGCCAAACATACTGATAGGGGCTCGTATAATGGACTCTTATTTATAAGCCGCAATGGCAGCAAATATTTCCAAAAACGCTTCCCCCACCAGTTTGGCAGGGAATCCAGGGAAATAAAGTCAGAGTTGCCATCCGGAGCCACGCCAAGAATGGCAACGGGACCGCCTCCCATCTGGAAGCCGACCCGCGCAACCGCGCCACCTCGCAGGGCGCGGCCGAGCCGCACACCCGCAAGGGGTGCGGCCAAACCCGGGGAGCGGCCTTGCCGCCACACCCCCATGGGGTGCGGCTTGGCCGCACCCCCTTAGGGGGGTGCGGCTTTGCCGCACCCCCCCCCCCCCCCCCCCCCCCCCTTGGGTGTGGCTTGCCGCACCCCCCTCGGGTATAGTGCGGCCTGGCCGCACCCCCCCCCCCCTTGGGTGCGGCCTGGCCGCGTCTCCCGGGAGCGCGTCCCGTCCGCTTCCCTCTCTGCGGGGGAGGGTGACCGTTTCCTCCCCCTCCTTCCTGTTGGATCTTACGGCGCCCTTAGAGGGGGGGGGGGGGGGGGGTGAATAAGGGAATAAAATTCTTTCTATAATTTTCAAGATAATTACTAAATTGTTTTATAATGAAGGAGATTGAAATAAACAATTTAGATTTAGAATTGAAAACTTAGAACACAATATAATAGAGATTACGCCAAATGATAGAAATCAAGTAAACACAAAAGAGACATGATTATATTATATGAAAAAGTGTTTACATAAATTTGATTTCTATATCGCTAGAAATCGGAGGCGTACAAATGTAAATTTCTTTTTGTTTACCAATCCTTCTCCCAAGGATCGGAAGGCTATCACTTGTCTCTCCCTAGACCAAGCCCAAGCCTATCCTCTAGATCTTCCCAAGATCTAGACGTAGCACACAAGGCCACGATTTCCCACCAAGCCACGCAAGGACTTGGACGCTCCGCACAAGGAAGCGATTTTCCCCTAAGCCACGCAAGGACTTAGACGCTCCGCACAAGGAAGCGATTTTCCCTACCAATACAAAGTAAAATGTATATAAATGAAAATACAAGATAAAATAAGAACTCCATAGAAATTCAGATTTCTGAAAGGAAGGTTGAAGCCTCGAGATGATCCTTGATGTAGAAGCGCGTCCAATCTCGTCTTCAATTTCAAACCTTCTCAGCATAAATGGGAGTTCATGAGGTTCTGGAGCTCTCTGGATGGAATGCACTCAGGAAGGGACTTGAAATTCTGAATTGGTTGTTATGCACGAACACAAGGTGTCAATTTATAGAAAATCGCTGTCGGAATTCCGACAGTGACTGTCGGAATTTTCCGACAGCGTTAAACTGCCGCTGGAGTGGCGTCGTGCGGGCAGTTGCTGTAACCGTCGAGCTGTCGCCTGGGCGACATTGATGTCGGATTTCCGACAGCTCAAAACTGCCTTTCGTCGTGCTGCCGTGGAGGGAAGTAGTTGTAACTTCTCTGCTGTCGCCTGGGCGACAGCGGCTGTCGGAATTTTCCGACAGTGAAATTTCCCATATTCAAATTTAGCTCCAGCCTGTAGATTGAGTCGTTCTCATCTCCGAAATGGGGTGGCACGTTCTGTAACTCTTCCTGGATTGAAAGTTATGGCCATTTTAAGATCAGCACACAAAACTCATCCAACCTGAGACTTGCCGTTCTCGGATCATGCCCATGAACGAGGACTTGTCTCCTCATTGAACCTGTACAACCTGGTCACTATAAACACACAAAAGACTAGATCAAATACATCATGGTATTTGTTATTCTCAAACCAAGAGATGCGGAAAGCAAGCTCCAACAATCTCCCCCTTTTGATAATAACAAATACCCATATGAGAAATTAGTGAGTTTATAGATAAGTGCGATAAAAGATATGCATGAATAAAAGGTTTACTGCGTGATAGATTTTACTCCCCCTAAATATCTATGTCACTAGATTTCTCATTTTATTCTCCCCCTTTTGTTATTACCAAAAGTGGGTTGTCATGATCGAGCAATATCACTCCCTCTACATAGATGCTTTCCATGAAAACTTTTTAATATACTCCCCCTAAATTGTATTCTCCCCCTAAATGTATGCTCCCCCTAAATGTTATAATTAATTGCAATGGTGCATTCTGAAAAATTGAGATTAGTAAGAGATTTCTTGAATTTATATTTCTCCCCTTTTTTGATATTATCAAAAGTTATTTTGAAATAAAGAATGAATAATTATGAAGAAATAATAAATATGGGGGTATTTAAGAGTAATAGATTTTATGTCGAGAAGAAAAATAGGATGCAATCAAAAGCTTGTTAAATACTACTTGTTGAGAAAAATATAGGCATGATGTAACATAAAGTAGTAAGCAACATAGCTAACATGATAAAGTAAGCATTCTATTTTAAGATACCACTTGCTTAAAGGAAAACACAGTGTTAAAAATAATAAGCACTCTTAAACATAAACATCATTTTAGAAGATAAAACCATATAAAGGATAATGAGTTTTAAATTTGAAAAGTTGATGTTTGAGTTAAAGATTGAAGAGATGCTATTCCATTAAGATAAAAAAAATTGCAAGCATGATTTCATAATATCAAGAAAAGATACACAAACTACAATGTAATAAAATTTTCATTTCAAGTAAACATAAACATTGTAGCGGCCATGCTTTGTTATCTAGTGCATTTACTTAAGTTTGTAGAGATTTGAGTAGATGAGCATTAGGATCCAATTCTCATGAGTAGAAGTTTTATGAAAGATAATGATGTGTACAAAGTAGTGTTTTGATAAAGTATACAAGTGAATCAATCAAAAACACATGACATATATAATGAAATAACACAACATTAAAATACACAAATAATATTACTTCCACACTATTTCAATGCACATGAATAAATAGCACAACTACCAAGGTGCTCTGCACACACAATGCTTATTAAGACTTATCAGGGTGCAAAGTAGTGCTTGGGGGATCACTTTTATCTTTATTAGCTTTATTTTCAATTTTTTTTGTGATCCGGTGTACAAAAGAGAAGTGGTGTATAAATTGTTTGCTACAAGACACTTTACAATTCTTAGCCAAGGTGCTCAACCTCACAATGCTCATTAAGACTTATCAGGAGAGTGAGTAGTGCTTGGTGGAGTTTTCCTTGTCATTTATTATTTGCTTTTTAGTTTAGTGACTAAGGACTCCGAATTCACTTGTTTTGCAAACATAGCATTTTAAACCACATTTCTCTAAAGAATAAGTGCATGAAAGACAAAGAATTGTAATAACCAATTCAATGTTGTGTAGGTAATCTATTTAGGCATTTTAATTATTTATGTTATTACACTACATAATCATGTAAGAATAAGATTGTAAACACATGTAGGTTAACAAAAATAAGTGAGTGAATGAATCATTATCAAACATAATGCATTACTCATACTTAGAGGCATGCTAAAACATTTCTACACATGTTTATCTACAATCAATTTCATTGCACATAACACGATAATTTTCAAGGCATGACAAATACAAAACAATGTTTTTAAGAATCTTGAAAGTTAAATTAAACATTGTATTTAATCTTTAATTGATATAATTAATCATCCATCCTTGACAATGGCAATGAATAACAATAAGTTTTTTTTATATATAAATTTTTGAATTTTTTTTGTATATATGCACAAAACAATAAACACGCATAAAGAAAAACATATTTTTGTTCTTTGAAATTGTTTTGTAATTTTGTATTTGTTTTTTTTATATATATATATTCTCTGGAAATCATAGAAGTCTTTAATAGCCCTTTCAGTAAATGATATTCTATGCCAGAGAAATAAACAAAAATAATGTATGAGAAAATACATATATATATTTTAAAAGAAATAAATTTTTGTTTTAAAAGGAATACAAAGATAGAAAACTTTTTACAAACACACAGAATATTAAAATAATACCAGAAATAATTGAAAACAAAAAATATTTTGGAGCAAAGGAGCTAACGCTAGGCATTAACTTCTTAACGCCAAAACAGAACTGCATTTCTTGATGTTTTGAAAAATATTTTTCTCAATTCATTTGTATTATAAAGAGACCTTCCTTCAGTTGAAATTTCATAGTATATTGATTAGATTTGAAGGCTCTTTTAGCATGTATTTGGTGATTTTTCAAATACTTGTGTTTGGTAAACTCATTAAAGCTCAAAATATTAAAATATGCAAACACATGATGCAATGTTAGAATAAAAAAAATATGCATGATTTATGTATAAAGAGTGAGATAATGTTCATGCAATGAATATAATATAAGTATATCTAAGATCAAGATACCTTAACTACATGACTACACTCTAGCCCCGTACTAAGTGACGGATGGGCATGAGGAGCTGCACACATGCCGTAGGTTGGGGTGTTAATCCCATATGCATACAAAAGACGACACTCAACCTAGCACTCTTTCCCCCCAGTGCCTCTCAAGGCCCCACTGGAACCCTCCCCGGTTAAGGACAAGACATGACTTAGAGGTTAGGTCACTAATGCACACAATCCTACGCCCTCGCTATTGTGAGACACATGTCATAGGTTTATTGATTATAGACATACTAAGCGTGTAAGCCTTAAATATATTAACTGTGTTATAATTTCATGATTAGTTTTGGATTTACAATTTTATCGAAGATTGTTGATTTTAAATCCATATAGAAAAGTTTTATTCATGCATATAACTACAAAGGAAAATAAGATTTTCATATTTTAATGATATAATTTACTTTAGCATTGCAAGATATAACTAGCATGAGCATTGATTTCTATCTATGGTACGTGATAATGCTAGTGTGATGAATTAGGACAACATGGTGCAAAGCTAAGTAAAGATGGATAAATATAAGATTGAGTTGCATGTATTCAAACATAGAGTTTTGAATTTTCATAGACCTAGAAAGAAATGACAATTCTATTTGATTTCATCTTGTTGATATCAAGTTAATTCATAGGTCTAAAGATAATGAGATTCATGCAAACAATAAAGATGCACATCACACACACAAAACAAGATATGAAACTATAATACCAATTGCAATCATATATTTCATAATTCCTAAGGTTGATAGAATTAGTTGATTTAAGATAGGTCTTGATGGATCATGAATTATGATATATGATTATAGTGAATTTTAACATAGGATATTAATAGATCATGGTGGTGATTGTGAAATCATATTCATCATTTTTGTAAATTTTCTTTTTGATTTTATTTTTAGAAATTAGACAAAACAAATACAAGATATTTGACAACAATGATAGTAAAAATAATTTTTTAGAGAAAATCAGAATTTTTAGGAAAATATGTTACCGCCAGCGTTAGTGATAACGCCTGGCGTTAGCAACAGAGTTACTATATTTGATTTAAAACACATTGTTTTTGATATTATTTGATTCTGATTTTTCTCGATTATGATTTTCAATATAGGGGCTATTATATGAAGCAACGAAAAATAGACAAATATGCAATTAGTTGCGCATTTAATATTTTAGCCTAAGACCCCTAAAAATCCATTTAAATCCAATTTTGAAAGTAATTTCATTAGTCTTGATAATATCATTTAGAAAATTTAGCATTCAATTTATAATGATAATATAAGACATTTATAGGCAAAGGATTTAAAAAGGATAAAGCAAAAAGAAAAGATAGATCACTTAAAAATTATGACTTTATGTTTAATTTAATTCAATTTTGATTTGATAAACATTAGGCTTAAAATGTAAAAGTCATATTTTATAATATATCTAAGTGACCTTAGCATGTTGGCTCAAAAATAAGAAAACAAACAAAAGAAAAAACAATTAAGCATATCATGAAGTAGAGATTGATATTTCATTTTTAATTATTTCTACTTCATGCAAATGATATGATACTAATGAATAAGAGATTTAGGTATCCAAAGGGGACTATGAGGGATGGTTCCTTTGGGTACCCAAATACGACATGATGATTTTTTAGGAGACAAGGATAAATGAGCCCTTTCTATTAAAGTTGATGTGTCATTTTTCTTTAAGGGTCTCCATTCATACCTTGGTTGTTTATCTTTAAAATTCATATTATGATTATGTGACATCTTTATATGATTGTATTTGTTTAAAAAATAATTCATTTGAGATTTATGTTTATTCAAATTATTTTTCAAAATAGATTGATATTGATAATCATAATGAATTTTATTATATGGATTCTTTGAAAATTTATAAGAGTGATTGTCTTTCTTTAGAATTGAATGTTGAAAGAGTGAGTTACAAAATGTTTTAAATGATTGATCCTTATTTAGATGATTTTCATTTCCACTCTTTCTTATAGACCTACTCTTATAATATGAAGTTAAGCTTTTAGACTTTTGAAAATTTAATAAACTAGAAAAAAGAGATTTTTCATTATATGAAATTTTTTGAATAAACATTTTTAATGATTCTAGTTTATCCTTTAAATTATCATTTTCTTTTATTAATTTTTCATTACGTTCTTTTGAAATTAAAAGTCCTTTTTCTAAAACCTTGAGTTCTTCTTTAAAAGAATTATAATCAAAACAAGGTTTAACATTTTCAATTAAAGAGCATGAACAAGAATTTGAAACATCAATATAAGATTCTACTTTAGTGTTTGCTTTTAAAGTTTTATTTTCTAAACGTAATTTGGAATTAGCATGTTTCAACTTTAAAATTTTACGTTTAGCAAATTTAAGCACACGAAATGTAGAAATAGAATTAGTTACTAAAAGAGAAGATTTAGATTTTCTTACCTTGCTATAGTTTCCGTCTTCTCTTTTGCTTGATGTTTTGCCATCAACTGAGTCCAATATTGTGACGTTGTCTTCTTCATCTTCCTCTTCCAAACAAGAGTGTCCATCATCCTTTCCGCTTGATGAGTATTCTATGGATCCATCCTTTGTGTAGCTTTCTTGAATATTTGCATAGGCTTGCATATTCTCCGGTTCTTGTGAATGTTCCGTACCTGTAGAAGGAGAATCATAAGTTCTTTCAAGAAAACTCCAAATTTCATATGCGGTAGGTAAAGTATAAATAAGTTTGAAAATATTTTGGTCTAACGCACAAAATATACTATTCATAGATTTTGCATTTAAAATAATTTCGTTTCTAGTTAGTACGCTAGATGGCTTTTTAATAGTAATATTATAAACTTTTTCATCTAAGGCCTTAAGAAAATTTTTCATTAATATTTTCCACCCATTATAGTTTTCACCCATAAATAATGGTGGTGATAATACTTTTTCATTTATATTAAAAATTTTCCCACTAGTAGAAGCGAGATCATGATCAAGAGGCGCCATTATTCCCGGTTGTTAAGCCGATTTGGAATAACCTCCCTCTGATACCAATTGTTGGATCTTACGGCGCCCTTAGAGGGGGGGGGGGGGGTGAATAAGGGAATAAAATTCTTTCTATAATTTTCAAGATAATTACTAAATTGTTTTATAATGAAGGAGATTGAAATAAACAATTTAGATTTAGAATTGAAAACTTAGAACACAATATAATAGAGATTACGCCAAATGATAGAAATCAAGTAAACACAAAAGAGACATGATTATATTATATGAAAAAGTGTTTACATAAATTTGATTTCTATATCGCTAGAAATCGGAGGCGTACAAATGTAAATTTCTTTTTGTTTACCAATCCTTCTCCCAAGGATCGGAAGGCTATCACTTGTCTCTCCCTAGACCAAGCCCAAGCCTATCCTCTAGATCTTCCCAAGATCTAGACGTAGCACACAAGGCCACGATTTCCCACCAAGCCACGCAAGGACTTGGACGCTCCGCACAAGGAAGCGATTTTCCCCTAAGCCACGCAAGGACTTAGACGCTCCGCACAAGGAAGCGATTTTCCCTACCAATACAAAGTAAACTGTATATAAATGAAAATACAAGATAAAATAAGAACTCCCTAGAAATTCAGATCTCTGAAAGGAAGGTTGAAGCCTCGAGATGATCCTTGATGTAGAAGCGCGTCCGATCTCGTCTTCAATTTCAAACCTTCTCAGCATAAATTGGAGTTCATGAGGTTCTGGAGCTCTCTGGATGGAATGCACTCAGGAAGGGACTTGAAATTCTGAATTGGTTGTTATGCACGAACACAAGGTGGCAATTTATAGAAAATCGCTGTCGGAATTCCGACAGTGACTGTCGGAATTTTCCGACAGCGTTAAACTGCCGCTGGAGTGGCGTCGTGCGGGCAGTTGCTGTAACTGTCGAGCTGTCGCCTGGGCGACATTGATGTCGGATTTCCGACAGCTCAAAACTGCCTTTCGTCGTGCTGCCGTGGAGGGAAGTAGTTGTAACTTCTCTGTTGTCGCCTGGGCGACAGCGGCTGTCGGAATTTTCCGACAGTGAAATTTCCCATATTCAAATTTAGCTCCAGCCTGTAGATTGAGTCGTTCTCATCTCCGAAATGGGTGGCACGTTCTGTAACTCTTCCTGGATTGAAAGTTATGGCCATTTTAAGATCAGCACACAAAACTCATCCAACCTGAGACTTGCCGTTCTCGGATCATGCCCATGAACGAGGACTTGTCTCCTCATTGAACCTGTACAACCTGGTCACTATAAACACACAAAAGACTAGATCAAATACATCATGGTATTTGTTATTCTCAAACCAAGAGATGCGGAAAGCAAGCTCCAACACTTCCCCCCTTTTCGGACAGGGGGACTCACGGGGCGCCTTTTCGGGCGAGCTCCTCGCCAGGAACGACGGACCCCGTTTTCCTCCTCGGATCGCAACCAATCGCCTCTCCGTTCGCTCAGAATGCTCCCGCGCTCATTGCGCGCTCAGAACGCTTCTCCGTTCGCTCAGAACGCCCACATGCTCATTGCACGCTCAGAGCGCTCCCTCGCTCGTTGCGCGCTCAGAACGCTTCTGAGCGCGCACTTCTCACTTTCTGTCTTTCTGACTTCTCACTTTCTGTCTTTCTGACTTCTCACTTTTTGTCTTTCAGGCTTCTCACTTTTTGTCTTTCCGGCGTCTCACATTTTGTCTTTCAGGCGTCTCACTTTTCAGGAACGGCCAGTCGCCTTTTTCGCCTCCAACAGAACTGCCCGAACTGCCCGAGCCGCCCAAGCTGCCCGAAGGGCAAGGTGGTCATTTACGAAAAATGGCGATCCGTGTGCTCCAAACCGGAAAATATGATTCGTCCACCGAGCATTTATGGAACCTGCCAACGACAAAATTACCACACTACCCCCGGCCAAAGCTATAAAAAGGGGCCTGGGGGTTCATTTGAGAGGACCTTGACCTCTGGACCCGGGAGAGCTCCTTGCAGACTTTTGCGAAATTCTCCTTCGGCGCTTGAAGACCTTCTTTGTGAACTTGAAGATTTCTTTCGTTCCCGGAAGACGACTCGGCTTCTCACTTTCGTCTCCGAAAGGCGACTCGGCTTCTCACTTTCGTCTCCGAAAGGCGACTCGGCTTCTCACTTTCGTTCCCGAAAGGCGACTCGGCTTCTCACTGTCATTCCGGAAAGGCGACTCGGCTTCTCACTGTCATTCCGGAAAGGCGACTCGGCTTCTCACTGTCATTCCGGAAAGACGACTCAGCTTCTTACTTTCGTTCCCGAAAGGCGATTCAGCTTCTCGCTTTCGTTCCCGAAAGGCGACTCAGCTTCTCGCTTTCGTTCCCGAAAGGCGACTCAGCTTCTCCCTTCGGTCCTCCAGAATTCTCAGAAGGGAAAAATACTTAGTTTTTCCGAGAGGTGGTCTGTCACCCTCGGAGCTCTCTCCCTCTCTTGTTGTAACGAGTAGCGGCCTGTCACGCTCGAGTTTCTAGCTACCAAGTTGTAATTCCTAGAAGATAGTGAAGTTTGGTCGGCACAGCTCCGGCCGCTTGGTTTTTTACCCTTTCCGGGTTTTCCACGTTAAAAAGTCCCAGTGTACTCAGCAAATCTCGAATTGACTGTTTGCGCGCTTAGATCGCTCACGAGCTAAGGTGGTTCAATTGGACCGGTCTACCAAGAGCCCTAAGCGTTCCGCAACACATACAATCTATGATAATGACATTTGTGATTCCAACTCACCGGAGCAAGTAAGACGCACCATACGAAGCTTTGGTGAAATGAAAATATGGTTTATGAATTCGTGACAAATCACACATTTGCTCTCTTTTCCCTCGTGCTAAATGGCTTCATTGAGGGAGAGCGTGTAATCCTTGACAAAATGGACTACAATGAAATAGAAGGCTTTGATACAACAAATGATTGCTCATGTTTATTGCAACTAAGGCTTCGTTTGGCGTGATGGTGGCGGTCGTGAACGCGGTGGTCATGAATCGTCGTTCGTGAACGCCATGTTTATTGAAAACTAGATTATTTTCTTGATAGCCATCATAACCTTTGTCATGTCAAACACATTTTATGATAATTGCGTTTTTTGTCTAAACTCACGGGAGCAAATAAGCCGCGCCAAACGAAGCCTAAATCTATCTCAGCTTCACTTACTTCTTGGTTACATCTATTACCAAGAGATCAAATAGTCTCGAAATTTTCTCCTACTTGGAGATCATTTTTCTCACACAAGGGAACCCTAAAAAATGAGCAAGAAAAACGTAAATGGATGCGATTTCTCACAAAAGTCATTATTAAAAAATTTTATTTCATTAAAAAAAATATATTTACGAGACTTTATTTATGGTGATTGTTATCCGCACTACAGTTTTGACTATCCACACTTTTTTTGTATGAGTTATTACTCGCCTTTTGAAAATAAGTTTTGTACATGCATTTTTAGGAAAAGTGATCAACACGAAAGTTATAGATCTCATCGAGATCTACAACTTTTGTGTTGAACACTTTTCCTAAAATGCACGCACAAGATGTATTGCCGCCCTGATTGAAATATGTGCGTAACTATAGCGAATTTTTGGAAATACTTTTTGTACATGTATTTTTAGGAAAAGTGTTCAACACTAAAGTTGTAGATCTTGTCTTTGTAGATCTCGACGAGAACTATAACTTTTTTGTTGAACATTTTTCCTAAAATTACATGTACAAGGTGTATTTTCAAAAGGCGCGTAATAACTCGTTCAAAAAGAATGCGGATAGCCAAAACTGTAGTGTGGATAACAATCACCTTATTTATTCAACACTGGTAATTACTCAAGATAGTTAGGGAATGAAATATGATGCGGTGAGTCAAATGAGGTGAGGCAAAGACAAATTGTATAAATTTTAATTTAGGTTATATCAAGACGAATTGGTTTATGCTAACCCAAACCTATAGTTATAAATTTCTCTATTACACATGCACTTGACTCCGGCTTTGTTTGGCGCGGTTTTTTTTTGCTCCGACGTCACAGCGAAAGAATGTATGTTTGGCATAACAACAATTATGACTGCCATTAAAAAAGAAAACTAGTTTTGAACATAAACAAGGATGAAGTTTCTTAGGTGAGGAGAGCATTCATTCATAACCACACTATGCGTGACCGCCACCGCTCTGCCAAACGGAGCCAAAGGCTCTGTTTGGAGCGGCGGCTGCGGATCAGAGAGCGATTTCTGATCCGCAGCCGCAGTAATTTACTGTTTGGGGGCAGCGGTTGGCGGGCACGGTTTGCAGCGCTCCCGTTGAAACCGCGGAAATCCGCTGCTTCTGAACCGCGGGTAGGCACCCACGGTTGCGGATCGACTCCTCCAACCGCCGCTCCTCCAACCTCAGCGCCAAGCAGACCCAAAATATCAAAGCTTCCTCCAAATGTGTCATCAGTGAGCCCTGATATATAGTTATTGATCATCATACTTCACCTGATGTGACCATAATTTTTTTGAATCCGAGTCCGAGAGTTTCCTGATGATCGCACGCGAGCGTTTTTTTTTATCATGTGCACGATCAAAATAATCGCACGCGATGTTAGTCGGTCGCCACGCGAACCGTTACCAAGCCATAAAGACCAGCGCATTATGATTAACAGAAGATAATCGGGCAATCGCGAGGGAGAGGCTGGGAAACTTCGAATTTCTTCTGCCTTTTCTTTTCCCCCTTCTCCACTCCCCGTAGAGGCGTAGAGCCATTGAGCAAGAGGGAAGGAAGACAGATGAAAACCCTTTGTCTATTCGAGACATTTCCCTCGGTATTCTATCATAACAAGCCATGGAAGCCGGCAAGCCTCGCGCCGTCGTCTTCCCCGGCGTCCAAAAGTCGCTCACGCTGTAATTCATTCAAGTAAGCGCGGCGTTCTTCCTTTGATCTCTATACGTGTTCTTCTTTATACACGGTGAAGTTTTTTGTTACTTGTTTATGGCTTCGTTAATCCGGCAATGCTGGCTCTGATTGAAGCAAAGGGAAAGTGAGCTCTTCGAGAAATGCATGTAGACTTTTACTACAGCTTTGAGCTTCTTTTTGTAGTTCGTAACTTCAAATTTATGGTTTTCAATAGTATAAATTCAGTGGCGAGGATTTTTTTTGATTCCCTGTGTATACTTACAACATAAAAATGACGTGAAAATGGAAATTTGTTTACAAGGAACATTAACTATTAGGAGAGGGAAGTTTACTTGAAGAAGAGATCTCGAAGCTTGTTTCTCAACCCGTAAATTAAAATGTTAGTAATAAAGATTTCTAAGAACTTACTTCTTACCTCTTATTTATGCTTGTACATAGACATTCTTGATTGCTTTTTTTTATAAGCTTTAACATAGATTTCCAATTTTGATTTTATTCAGGATTGAATAAGGGTATTAATATCCTAAGGCAGCTATAGGATATTCTATAAATTGTGAGAATGTTGTAGAATGATATTTCCAAATTACGTAAGATTTAGGCTCCGTTTGGTACTGTGGCGGCGGCCGTGAACGTGGTGGTAAAATCGTCATTCATGAACGCCCACCCAAGGAACTTCATTCACTTGAACATAAAAGTGGATGAAGTTTCTTGTGTGGCATTTCACGAATGACGGTTTTACCACCGCTTTCACGACCGCCACCGTTGTGCCAAATAGAGCCTTAATCTTTATGGTGTTCTGCCTATGAGAGATTTCAGGTGGTGGATCCATCCTTAGGGTAAGACGAACAAAGCTACTGTATTCTCATTTCTTCTGTGATCGAACTACAAACATTAAGCTTATTTAAACTTGTTCATGAAATAATCCAATGAAATGGACTCAAATTTTCCATAATGTTGATAAGCATGTGATAAATTTGCAGGTTTGCAGATCAATGTCTTGAACATGCAAAGAAAGAGAATCATGCACCAGGGCTTGTTCATCTAAAATCTTTTAGTGAAATGCATTATATGGTACATATCTAATCCTTTGATATGTGGTTTTTAATAGTTTTGCTTACTTGTTTATGGTACATGCATACTTTTTAGTACATGAACTTGTAGATGTATCTATGGGAGATTTTTTGCTTATCCTATTTGTTTTAAGTATCTATACATAATAGTGAAATATTTACTTAGGTAAGTACTTATACATGCATGTAGATACATGAAGTTAGCTTAATTGAGTGGTGCTTATCAATGAAGATCCCTAGGTGAGTGCACCCTTTTTTGGTTATAGTATCTTAGCTCAACCATTGGGGGATATAAATTTGTTTGTGTGATCAGTTGACACCTTTGAAATAGGATTTCCCAAATGCTTTGAAGAGTTGTATGCTTGTATATTTTCCCGAATGAGATAATTTAAGAGGTAGAGATTGAGATGAATCCAGAGAGCAAGGAAAAGTGAACACATCACACATGCAAAGAGAAGAGTTGTCTTTGTCTTGTATCCTCTTAGTGAAATAGAGTTACACACGGAGCACTTAGCTCTTTGTATTTCTCTCCTACTATAGTTCATTTAGAGGCGAATATGATTCTCGAGGGGCCAAAAAACTCTTAATACATTCTCAATGAGTGTGTTTATATAACTACATTGAGCTTTAAGATATGTAAATGCATATTACTCACAAGCAACTTTCCTTATTTCCACAACAACCTTAGCTGCACTATTATCCCTTAACCAAATTGGTAGATGATAATGAGGCATGCCTTCCCACTGGTCGTTACAGAGGGGCCATAGGGTAGTGACCACTTACAGTGGATAGATCGAATAATATGTTAGAGTGATAGGCTTAATGCGTGGTGACAGAGAGATGATTGGTTGCATTTCATATCTATAACGGTTCTAGGAGGAGTAGCTACATGTTGGATTCATAGAGATTAGTAGGCATTTTGTAGGCTGTAATTCGCTAGAGTTATTTGTGGGTTGTGTGCATAAACGTACTAAAAGAATGTTTGTCATTGTTTGTTAATGGAAATTCAATTTCAGTTCCTTTGTGATTGGTCATCACCAACTCCATTTTATTCATTTATTTCCTTTGGTATTCAATATTCAATGTATAATTGTGACAATCTTAGGTGCTTTCCTTTTGCAATCCCTTGCTTTCTTGTCTCGGGGTCGTGGGGTTTTAATCAATGAAACAAAATAATGGGCCCGAAGCCATTATAACTCCAATTGATTGATTTGTTCTAGTTTGAAAAATGGACCCGATTATTTTTCGATTGATGCATTTTGGAAAGGGGTGTAAATCCCAACATATATTTTCCTCGCTTTTGAGCCTTGTTTAAGTTTAAAAATAAAGTTTAAGAGAAATGAAACTTCCTTAGCTTTTTCATCTTTATTCATATTGTTTTCAATTCTCATGCTGCGATGGATTATGCAATCCTAAGATTAGCTAAAAGGAAGTGGGAAGCTATCTCTACTATGGTTCCCAAAATATTGTTGATTTTCACGTCCCTTCGTTTTTCATGTTGCTCTAGGATTTGTACCCATCTTATTTTTCCTTTTGCTTATTCAACCATCATTTTTAGGGAACTCAACTTAATTAGGGTTTTTCATTCTCCATTCTCTAGCGGACCATAGATATTGAAGCCATCAAGGAGCAGCTCAGACACTTACACAATGATGGACCCCATTGATGCTCCTGAGTTAGGGAATAACCTTATGAGTGGATCTAACTTTGACAATGGAGATAGTTTAGGAAACCTTTAGGGTAGGGTGGTATATGTGCGACTCTAGATCATGCAAACCCTAAAGTGCTGTGTAGGGGAACTCCTGATTATACCTGATACAAGCATACAAAGGTGTATCAGACAAAGATTTGCGAATAATGATTAAGTTATAAAACAATAGCAAACGACACACTTGATCCAGAATAATTTTAAAGCCAAGCAAGCTTATATTCGCGCTTTTGGTTGGAGCGATTTAAATCAAATATGCAATTAGAATGAGCCCTACAATTCAAGATAAATCATAACACATAGTATAAAGAGCGTCCATAATCATACAAGTATTTTAATCCATGCAAAGCATAGGGAACTATATGTGGAGGTGATGGAGATCCGGTGGTCAGGGCGGCGTGCAGTGGCTGTCTGTGGTGATAACACAGCTGAATGGGGGTTTAACATGTGCTGATGTGGACTAGCGGTGCTGAAATAGGAAATATAGTGGATTGGAGAGGGCCGACAAGGGTTGAGGATGGTTGAGGTGGTCAACCTGGGCAAATTAGGGTTGGAGAGGGGATGCTGTTTATTGTAGGAAGTGGTGGGAGAATGCCCGAAGGGGGGGGGGGGGGGGGTTCTGCAGGAGGCAACTAGGTTGTATGGGGCTGAAATGACAAATGAAGGCTGATGGAATCTGATTCCAGGGGGCGATAGAGCTGGTTTAGGGTTGGTAGAGGTGGAAATAATAGAAAACAAGTGGAAAACAAGGAGGAAGATAATACCTAGGAGTCGGGACCTATGTCTTAGATGGTTGGCAGATCAAGGAAGATGTCTTCAAAATTTGCGATAAAAAAGAAGCCATCATGAATGGCTCAGATCACACAATCATTCGCTGAATCTAACTAAATAAAAATTGCTAGAAATAAATTAAAATACATAGAAATATGGAAACATCGCTCTGAATGCGATTATAACTCAGTTCGTCTATCTGGTGATGCCAAATATGACAGGTGATAAATCATCCCCGAATGGGCCCAAAACTCATGCTATGAAAAGTCAAGTTGATCCCTATCACTTTGCCTACTACATTGGATGTCATGACACCATTGAACCATGATGTAGATGTAGATTCACTAGTTGATGCTCCCTAACTAATGCTAGCTAGTTGATGTCTTGTTAGAACTCAATTCTGACGACATTTTAGTGGAGTTTTTTTTAATGTTGGCCTGATATTTTGTAGGCTAAGGGCGAGGTCAATTTTATACATAGTGAGATAGTTCATTTTTAGCTAGTGGTACTTTTGAGGTTGCAAATAAGCGAGTAATCCGATGAACCCAACAACATTACCTCCTTTCTTGATGTGATATTTCCTTCATGTACCCCTTTTCTCATAGAAGTTTGCTAACTAGAAGCTTGATATGTGCTTTTCCTTGCTTGGGCGTCAATGCCTCAACACCGCTTCCTGCCTTCATCGGATTCAGGATGTCCCAGGAGCACTAACATTCTATTGATTTATTATAAAAGGTTCCGCCATGATACTAAATTTTACATCAAATTTCATAATATTTGAGGTATTGTCTTCTTTGTCTCAATCCAATCCATGCTAAGCCAACTATCACGATTTTATTCTTTTTGAGGTGGTATACAAGTACTTCATCATTGTATTTCTCTGACCTAAGCACACTTAACTAGATTTCTAACTGAACTCCAGTCATTGCACTCAAAAAGCGTCACTTTTATTTAGGTTTAGGCTTTTACACACATTTTCCCAATCAAACCCTCTTGTCAGAACCACCAAAGTGCGCATATGGAAGCCCCCTTAAATGTTTATATATGCGGATATAGATTTGGTAATTAATTAATATTAATTAACTGGTTAATATTAGTGAATGAGTATTAATTAATATTAATTATATTAATTCAAATACTATGTATTGTCTTATTAGGTGTACCCTCCCCCATTTATATAAGGGGGAGGGGTAGGAGTCTTGTGGACATCTTGGTTGTTATTAGTCTTTTGGCCTCTCATTTTATTTTAGTTAATGCAATATGTCCTTGTATTCATTTTCTCACCCGCAACCGCCGAAGTTTCCTCTCCGTAACAATGGCCCGACCTGCCGCCCCCGTCCGCTTGTTCCAAGCCGCCGGGATTTTGTCCGCTTTCTCCGCCACACCCTTCAACAATGACCCACTGCCCTGCATTTGTCCTGCCAAACCCATTCCGCTTCCATCGGGCCCGCTTGCATCCAAACCACTGCCGAGCTACCCCCACCCCAGCGCTACGTCGACCGCCAACCTTGACGCCATCGAATGTCGCCTCGACGCCGTCGACCGTCTCCTCGACCAACGGCCCGCCTCCATAGCCTCCCTGCATGCCTCCATGCAGGAGATTCTCCGACGCCTTAACATCTACGACCCTTGTACGGCCAGACACTGCAATCCACCACCGCCACCGCTCCCGCTCAATTTGTGGACCACTGTATCAACAGATATTTTCGTAGTTCAGCAACTCCATGATCCGAAGCCGGTGCTGACGGAAATGTACAATGTCCCGCATGGGACTTTGCCACCAGCAGCCAGGGCAGTTCACCCCCCCTCTACCATCAAAGACCACTTCCAAGTGTCGGCCTATTGTTATGCTCCCCTCGTCGTCCTTGCGCCAGATCCGCTCGACAACCCCACCTTTTTCGTTGGTGTTCTGCTTGCTCCGGACCAGGCCGCCGCATACACCACCTAACAAGGGGTGCATGCGTTCCTCTTGATCCAAGCCTCTTCTAACCTGCTTCCAAGCTATCCGCCTCCTTCCTCTCCACGCCCAATTGTCACCCAACATCCCACCTAACAAGGGGTGCATGTGTTCCTCTTGATCCAAGCCTCTTCTAACCTGCTTCCAAGCTGTCCGCCTCCTTCCTCTCCCACAGGTTCTCCGGCCGGTCGTTTTTGCCGCCCAGACCGCGCTCCTATTGCGTCGTCGCATCCCGCCAGATCTTCCGCGGACAATTCGGTTGTCATCTTCAACACCCGAGTCTCTCTCGCATTCGATTCATCTCCCCAGCCGGAGTTCCTCTCAATCACCTCGATCTGCACACCCTTGCTTCCTGAGTCTTCCTTTCCACTCCAGAAAATTCCCTCGAGCCCCACCCCAGCCATTTCCCTGCAAGCCTTGTGGCTGCTAGCAAGGAACATTTAATTACATGGCCCCACACACATGCATCTCTTTCTCTTCCCATTAAGACCACCATATTTTCCTTCTCACTAGCTGCAAAATTTAATTTTGGTCCCTACATTTCCTTGGCACCACCTTTTAGCCCCATTCCCTCACCACCTTTAGCTGCCCACAATTTTTGTCACACCCACTAATTATATACACAGCTCCACCCACCTCGATTTTAGTGTCCTCATGCTTACATCATCCTTATTCCTCCTCCATCCGCCGGCGTTTGTTTTCGACCATACCCTCTAACGACATTCTCAAAGACCCCAACAACATTCTGACACTCGACCTTGGGGGCAAGTTCGGTTTTCATGGTCGATGGTGTGTTAGGCACACATTTATTCAAGCAAACCCCCCTTGTTGGAACCACCAGAGTGCTCATATGGAAGCCCCCTTAAATGTTTATATACGCGGACATAGATTTGGTAATTAATTAGTATTAATTAATTGGTTAATATTAATTAATGAGTATTTATTAATATTAATTCAAATATTATGTATTGTCTTATTAGGTGTACCCTCACTCATCTATATAAGGGGGAGGGGTAGGAGTCTTGTGGGCATCTTGGTTGTTATTAGTCTTTTGGCCTCTCATTTGAGAGAGGAGTTCCTTAGAGGACCCAGCCTCCGGGAGCTTAGCCGGAGCTTGCTCCGGATTGTATCTGTATGTTCGTTTATTTTTAGTTAATGCAATCTGTCCTTGTATTCATTCTTTCGCCCGCGACCGCCGAAGTTTCCGCTTCGTAGCAGTAACACAATTATATTTAGTAAATCAAGGGATACAATTTGCTAGGTATGCTCTAGTCCACATTCTTGAAGGCTGGATCATTCTAGGAACTCATCTCTTAGAGAGTTTGAGGAGATTTCAAAAGCATAACTCTAAGACCTCCCTCCTCCTTATATACGATCAACTAACACTTTACGAAAATACCACTAGACTACACATTACATAAGGAAAAAAACCACTAAATGAGAGATACTCCTGGGATGCCAAGTTCGAATCTGTTCCCGTCATTGGGACTCCATGGGCATCGAAGCTCACGACATTTTGGAGATACTACAAAGTTTTGGTTGGTACCCTCTTAAGAGCCAATTTTGTTCTTGATATTTGACAGTCATCATCCATGCCTAGATTGTATCAGATTGATACAAATGTATGTGTTTTAGGTTTCCTCCATTATGAGAAATGGGTTTACTTTGGTTAAACGAATGACTGGTTAGTGTATTTATTGTACATCTTTTACATGACATATTTGTTTATTGAACAATTTCTTCTCTCCTCCCTTTAGACGGAGACCTCATTTGGGAGGTTGGACAACATAACTCCTTGTGTTCTTTGCGGTGATTGATCTCATTTATGTTTACTTTATGTTCACCATATTTCACTTCTAGAGGCGCTTCCCACTAGGACATGTAGCCATAGAAAGATGAATGAGCCGAGTAAGCCCTATACAAGATTGTCAACTTATTTTCACCTCTAAATATGCTAGTTTTAGATCTTGATTGTATTTGTGCAGTAATAAAGGACCATAGTGCTTGTCTTTGAAATATGACTGGCAAAAGTCCAACTCTATTCTTTTAAAACACAAGTATCTTTAATTCTTCAATTATAATATAGAGAGATGAAATTTCTGCCATTTTATTTGGCATGTTTATGATTATAAAGATTCCTATTTTTCATTTTTATATTTTTTACCTTCATTCTTACCCTTAAGATTATTATTATATTCTTTTGTAAATTCTGCAGATGCTCAAATTCATGGGCAGCAATAGATCTTTGAATCTGGCGAGCAGTAAATTTGACTTTCGACTTGATATAATCCAAGACGTCATAAGAGAGCAGTATTCGTGTACTTCACTCAAGGATAACTTTGCTTCATTCCCTGAACTTGCCGTTATACCGAAAATGGCACTCCTTAGTTGTATCATCCTCACTTTTCTAACATCTCAGCAAGCATTTGCTACTCCAGAATTCACCAGCGGCTTACAATCTCCTTCTTTCTTTGAAGATCTTGGTGATATTAATACAGGTTTTGCTTCAGTTAGGATGCTTCCTTTGAACTTTCTTACTTGCATGCAGAAGTTAGGGTTACTCTGTTTTTTATGCAACCAATTCTACGGGAGACCAAATAATTTATTCACCTCCATTTTGCCTCAACTATTCTTGATTTTTCTAGCAATCTTGAAGAATAACATTAAGATATACCTTTTAATTTAATTTTAGTCTTTCTGAAATATTTTTCCAAGTTGGCTTTAGTAGTATTAAATATGCCAATTGTCTTAGGCATCCAACTCAAAACTAATTGGTTAAGAGTGGAGAGGCCAAAATATTTATTAAGCAGACAAAACAACTTGGGATACCCAATGTGAGACTAATTTAAGTCAACTACACAACAACAAACAACCCAACACATGCGTGTGACACTAGGTTTTAATCTACATGAAACATGGCTACATGATGATAGTTCCAATATGCTCCCTAACATGGATAGCCACGTGGACACTAAGAACGTGTGCCCTAACCTAACTCTCGTACCATGTAAGGACCTAAGCATCCAACTCAAAATCAATTGGTTAAGGGTGGAGAGGCCCAAATGTTTATAAAACATACAAAACAATTTGGGATACACAGGATGAAACTAATTTAAGTCAATTACATGGGGATAAATAAACCAACAAACGTGGGCCCCGCCAGGTCTTAATCAACATGACTAATGACCACACCGGGATAATACTATTAACTTAATACAAGATTTCATATGCTGTTTACCGATTCTAGAACAGATTATATTCTTCTCCATCTTTTAAAAATGATGAGCACTTCTTTTTGATATAGTAATTCCACAGGATCACTAGCCAGCTCCAACTAGTTGGGATTTAGCTAATGATAGTTGGTAGTGGTTATAGACATTCATTATTCTTTCATCTACTTTAAATATAAAAGAGCATGATTTGCTTATGATTATATCATAACCAACATCTACTGATTTTTGATATTTTTAGCTGCATATTTCACGGGCTTATTGTTTGGCTTTTGGGTAACTTCAAACTCAATTGCAAAGCACATATGGAAACCATTTTCTCCCCGTGTCATTTACTCGTAAGAGAGAAAAGGTGAACTTTGGTCTAATGAAGCCTATTATATTAATGAGAAAGCGATTTTTTTCCGGTTTTGATATCATTCAAATGTTTCTAGTATGATGACTTTAGTCTACTAGTGTTACATTTTATGTGGCATGTTGATTTATTTTGTTGCAAACACGATCTTGTAAAGAATTTCACTCTTACATTGCATTTTGGCCCAGTTCATATATTATGGTGCTTTTTTCAACTTCAGTTTTACTAAAATCAAAGTTAAAACTTATTTGCAGGCCTTCTTGCTGATCTTCTTCTCAGAGCTAGGCGACAAAACTTTTTTTATAGCTGTAAGCATATATTTTGTTATTGTCTTATTTTCATGAAATTGACAAGCTTTATCATTAACTGAGTTGGGCCATATGACGTTAGTTTTTCCTAAGAGTTATACCTTCTTTATCGGATGAAGCAGATCTTGATCACTGTGCATGCTCTATTGGGTCCTCTGTAGTGAATAAGGAATTGTATTTTTTTCAATTTAAATCTTTACATCTTGCCTCTATATATACACATACAACGATAACTACAACACCATACTAGCGGTGTGGGACTAAATACAAAAGGAGGAGACCCGCTATCGGCACACCAATTTGCACTATTTGCACTCCAAATACTAACACTCCCCCTCAAGGTGGGCGAAAGATATCCACTAAGCTCATCTTGCACTCAATCTACATAAGCCCAGTGAGCTAAGTCCTTTGGTTAGACAATCAGCCACTTGCTCTTTTGTAGCAACATGTCCCAACTTTAATATTCCACTATCCAGTTTTTCTTTGATAAAGAATCTGTCGATCTCTATATGTGTGGTCCTATCTTGTTGGACAGGGTTATTTGCAATGCTAATAGCCGACTTGTTATCACACCACAATGTCATCTGTCCTCTTTGATCTATCTTGAGTTCAACCAGTAAGGCATTCAGCCATAACATCTTCCCTACGCTTAAGGCCATGACCCTATATTTTGCCTCGGCTGTAGATCTTGCAACTACAGTCTGCTTCTTGCTTTTCTAGGAGATGAGGTTGCCTCCTATAAACATACAATATCCTGATGTTGATCTTCTGTCATCTGCACAGCTAACCCAGTCAGAGTCGCAGTAGCCCTCGATGTTTAGATGTCCATTCTTCTGGAAGATCAGTCCCTTCTCGGGTGCGCTCTTCAGGTATCAAAGAATCTGATATACGTCATCCAAGTGACCCTCCCTAGATCATGCATATAATTAGCTACCACGCTCACAACGAAAGATATGTCTGGACGGGTGTGACCCAAATAAATTAGTCGGCCTACCAGCCCTGGTACCTTTCTCTATCAATTGGCTCTCCCGTCTCCGCACCGAGCTTGGTCTTCTGATCAATAAGAGAGACGACAGATCTGCAACCCATCATACCTGTCTGTTTGAGTAGGTCCAACACATATTTCCGTTGGGAGAGAACAATTTCTCGTGCGCCGCAGGCCACCACAATCCCAAGGAAGTATCGTAGCTGACCAAAGTCCTTCACCTCAAATTCCTTGCCCAATCTTTTCTTAAGCTGAGCAATTTCTGTAACACCCCAACTTAGTATATCAACAAATCAGCAGTCCGGCCGGGCCCCGTGATAAGAAGTTAACTAAGTAACAGTATTTAAATTGATACATAGTAGGCATAAAAGAAGGAGTACTTACATCGGAAGTAAGAAGACAAGCTAAGGGTAAAAGTGTACCTCAACAACAATCTGATTTCACAAAGTCACTATAATTGAAAGAGTCATAATACTTGTAAAACTTGAAATCTTAAACATAATATAGTATAAGAAACATTAGAAGATTCTGATACAAGCCCAATGACACCGAACAAAACTGAAAGAACAAACTACAGAAAGAAAACACACTAAAAAGAGGAGTGGACTGCAAGCATGCTCATCCTAGGCGCAGCACCCCACTTGTGACTCCTGTAATGAGAAGCCCAAAAATGGGTCAGCCCAACTGAAGAGTAAGAAAAACCATTTCCCTAGTGACACTAAAATGTTAATAATTGAAGAAACATGAGTGCGTGTCAAATACAGAAATAATTATTTTGTACTAAATAAATAATTACTTTATTACTACGCATGTTTTTCTAACAAAGTGTCACAAACATAAATGACTATTCTGCTGTAATTTAATCGTGTATTTCTATTTTAAAAATCACAATAACTACAAGGGGTGTCTAAACCGTGACGTTCACTTAAATCTTGGTGTTGCATCTTATGCGCAATCTAACGATCCGAGTCCTTACTAACGAACACATCACGTTCTAAGTCTCACGGACTTGGACTCTTATCTACTAAACTATAAGAGGATGTATTTTCCCCCAAAAGTTGAGGCTCCCTGGGGCTACTATGCCCTAAGAGAAAGATTGTGCGCCTCAATCTTATCACGAGCGATAACATCATTCGTGCCTCCTAAACGATTTCTGTTATTATTTGGAATTTTAATAAAAAGTTCTACTAGCTGTTCTGCGTAGGTTCGCCGTTTCCCGAGAACTCTAACCTTTAAGAGAACATCATATCCGTACACTATTGAATTGTTTGAATGTCTAAAAAGTACCCTAATACGTACTATCAATTATTAGTACAAAACACGAGAATATATTACTAATCAATTTCTCGTCTAAAATATTTATGTGCTACTATGATATGTCTAGCCAAAAGAAATAGATTTTCTTACAGTGGGATTACGACGCTCGTACACAAGGCGCGGCGGCATAGTCTCTTCCGAAGTATACTGAATTTTACACAGTTCTTCTTCTTCTCTCCTAGGGTTTCCAAGAACATATCACAACATCGCATGCGTTGTAAAATGAACGGAAATAACGACTTGAAGCAAGATGGAGAAAGGGGGGGCTTTACCGCTTTCCAAACGTACGAACAACGATGAAACCGACGGATCAACAACCACAAGAGTTGGGATCTACCTATCCTGAAATTAAAACATAAACAAGGTTGATTTCCACGCTCACTATGAAGAAAAGAGGTGAAAATCATATACGAAGAATTTTAAAGACTTACTGTTCGGGGACGGTGAGCTAGGCGGCCTGCTGAGAGGGATCAAATCTCACGATCCAACCAAAGAAAACGTTGACTGAAAAAGAAATGTTTCGACTGGAACTTTAGCAATGACGGAAAATAGGAACGATTCCAGGCGGGATCGATGCTAGGCCTTCGAAAACTTCAGAACTAACGGGGAGGAGTCAAAAATCTCACCTGCGTCCCCCAACGACAGAGGAGGAAGACTCGATCCGTTCCCGAGCGTCTGTCTGTGAACTCCCAGACGAGGGAGACGAAGGGGCCGCCTGACTAGAAGGCGCAGATGAGAGTCCACTAGGACATGCGGCGGTTTCAACCTACGCCTGACGATGGAGCCCTAAACTTTATCACACGGGATCAGGGAGTCGGGAGGGGGAAGAAATGAGCGGCGCATCGTCAAAAGGAGCGTCTATACGACTTAGGTATATGAAAACTGAGCGGTTATGCAATACGTGGGGGCTGCAGTTATCTAGTTTGAAGCGTGAATTTAAGAGGGGAACGTGTCCTGAAATTCTTAATAGGAAATTAAGATTTAAATCACAACACAAAATATGATTGCCAAACCTTAATAACGGCTGTCTACGTGTGACGCTCTAGCATAAATGTTGAGACACGTCTAATAAAATCGCAAATATTTTTGTTAATAGATTAACTGGCACGCAACTGTTGATCGTAAAAAGGATTGTACCTCGTCCCGACGTTGGCTTGATCATTCTTGGTCGAGATCGGACTCTGCGATCAAAATTTAATTTTGCATATTAAATTACGGTTGTTACAAATCTCCCCTCCTAATAAAATTTTCGTCCTCGAAAATTACAATCATACCTGAGTCAAAAAGGAAGGCATAATCTGCATTGCTCTGGAGTTCATCTTCTTTTTCCATGAGTACTCTGGTCGGCCACAGTTCATCCAAAGGACCTTAACAAAACGGATCTCTCTGCTACGGAGCTTCTGAACTCTTGAGTCCACTATCCTGACTGGCTTGATATTAATACTAAGATTTGATTCGATTGGTGCTTCTTCAGTACTGATTATCTGACTGGGATCTCTGACCGCTCTCCTCAGATAGGAGACGTGGAATACGTCGTGTAGACCACTCATTTCTTCGGGCAAGGCCAATCTATAAGCAACATCACCTATGCGCTCCAGCACCTCGAAAGGACCAACGAACCTTGGACTCAACTTCTTCATCCGCTTGATTCGAGAGACACCCTTGACTGGTTTGACCTTCAGATAAACATAGTCTCCTACGCTGAACTCCACTGATCTATGCCTCTGATCATAGTACTTGGCCTGGCGATCCTGTGCCATCTTCATGCGCTCCTGAATGAGTTTGATTCGAGCTGTGGTCTTGTCAACTCATGATTCTTTGTTGGAAGACCTCTCTTCACTTTCAGCCCAACACAACGACGTACGACACCGTCTGCCATAGAGAGCCTCAAAAGGCACCATTCCAATGCTTGCCTGAAAACTATTATTGTAGGAGAACTCTACTAAGGTGACATACTTCTCCCACTTACCTCCAAAGTCCAGTATGCACATACGGAGCATGTCCTCCATGGTTCTATTTGTGCGTTCGGTCTGCCCATCTGTCTGGGGGTGGAAGGCCGTACTGAAAAGTAACTTAGTACCCAGACGCTACTAAACGTACTTCCATTCCTTGAAGGTAAACCTGTCATCTCTATCAGAAATAATAGTTTTGGGAACACCATGGAGTCGGACTATCTCATCTACATATAACTGAGCCAATCTCGGTCCCTGATCCGTTTTCTTATTGGGAATGAAATGGGCAACCTTGGAAAGACGGTCAACTATAACCCATAATAAATCATTCCCACTCTGCGATCGGGGAAGGCCGTGAACAAAATCCATCGATATATCTTCAAAATTCCACTCCGGAATAGGTAGGGGCTTCAGCTTACCCCCGGTCTCTGGCACTCGGCTTTAACCAACTTACAGGTTTCACACTTGCCAACATACTCCGCCACATCATTCTTCAGACCTGGCCACCAGACTATCTTTTTAAGATCTGCATACATCTTTGTGCTACCAGGATGTATCGAATATCTGGAATTATGGGCTTCAAACAATATGTCCTCACGAAGGTGACCAACGTCAGGAATGCATACTCTATTATCGAAAAGAAGTAAGCCCTCCTGAATGCTGAAGCTCTCCTTCTGACCAGCCTGGGTCAAGTCCCAAACCTCTACCATCTTCGGATCTAGGGGTAAAGCTGTTCTGATCCTGTCTTTAATATCACAAGTGATTTCCATCCAGTTTAACCTTGCAGAACCAAGACTGGAGCGTGGTAAGATACTGATCTCTAATCTCTCCAGAGCTCGAACAAGTTCTTCCTGTTGGGTAATGAGGGCATAATTCGAACCTCTCCTACTAAGTGCGTCAGCTACCACGTTTGCTTTCCCGGGGTGGTATTGGATACCAATGTCATAATCAGAGAGAAATTCCACCCACCTACGCTGCCTCATATTAAGCTCTTGCTGATCATATATATACGTGAGACTTTTATGATCCGTAAAGACCTCACAACGAATTCCGTAGAGGTAGTGTCTCCAAATCTTCAAGACGTGGATGACCGTTGCAAGTTCCAAATCGTGCACTGGATAATTTCTCTCGTGAACCTTTAGCTGCCTGGAGGCGTAAGCTATGACCTTACCATGCTGCATGAGTACACAATCCAACCCTTGACCTGAGGCATCGCTATATATCTGAAATCCTTCTGAACCAGAAGGTAAGCTCAAAATCGGGGCGGTCATCAATCTAGATTTTAACTCCTCAAACGCAAGCTCACACTCAACTGTCCACGTGAAGGCTTTTCCCTTCCTGGTAAGTGTAGTCATTGGTAGCGCTATTTTTGAGAAGTCCTTAATGAATCTCCTGTAATATCCTGCTAGACCGAGGAAACTGCGAACTTCAGTCACTGCCTTCGGCCTTGGCCAATCCTTTATTGCTTCTATCTTTTTCGGATCCACCGCAAGACCCTTCTGACTGATGACGTGTCCCAAGAATGCAACCTCAGAAAGCCAAAACTCGCAATTTGAAAACTTGGCATACAACTGATTCTTCCTGAGAGTGCTCAACACTGCCCGGAGGTGCTCGGCGTGATCTTCTTGACTCTTTGAATAAACCAAAATGTCATCTATGAAGACAATCACGAATCGGTCTAGTAGTTCTCGGAACACCCTATTCATCAGATCCATAAAGGCGGACGGGGCATTAGTTAACCCGAACAGCATGACCACGAACTCATAGTGTCCATATCTAGTGCTGAACGCCGTCTTCTGGATGTCCACATCTCAAATCCTCAACTGGTGGTAACCCGACCTCAAATCTAGCTTGGAGAACGTGCTAGATCCCTCGAGCTGGTCAAACAAATCATCTATCCTGGGAATAGAGTACTTATTTTTAATTGTCAGCTTGTTAAGCTCACGGTAGTCTATGCACAATCTCATGCTACCATTTTTCTTCTTGACAAAAAGAACAGGGGCACTCCATGGTGAAGTGCTGGGGCGAATGAAACCCAAGTCGATCAATTCCTGCAATTGAATCTTCAACTCGGCAAGTTCTCTGGGAGCCATTCGGTATGGACTCTTGGCCATTGACGCAACTCCAGGTACAAGATCTATCTGGAAATCAATCTCCCTGGTAGGAGGGGCACCAGGTAACTCCTCTGGAAAGACATCAGAAAAATCCTTAACGACATGCACTTCTAGCAGATTAATCTTGGCTTCAGCATTCATCAGTACCAAGAAGGTTGCACAACCCTTATTGATGCATCTTATAGCCTTGATTGAGGAGATTATTAACTTGGAGACTCCCTTCATACACTGGAAGGTAAATGCAACTTGGTTGGGTCCTTCGAACTGTACCACCTTGTTCCTGCAGTCAATTCTTGCATTCATATCTGAAAGCCAGTCCATACCCGCTATTAGATCAAAACCTGCTATAGGGAGGAGTGAAGCTTCTATTGAGATTCAGTTTCTCCCAACCACACTGGAACTCTACATTTATTCTTGGTCTGCAAACAGGATCCATTAGGCATCATAACTTCTAATGGTGCAGACTCTGGAAGGGCTTCTAAATCCAGCCTACGCACCAGAGATTCTGCTATGAACGAGTGTGAGGCACCCGTGTCAAAGAGAATCTTGGAGGGAACGTTTCGTATCATAAGTATTCCTACATGCATGAATGCAACAAAGGTATTATTTTAGTGTCACTAAGGAGCTCAATTGGTGATGAGAAGTGAAAGAACTATATAGTTAAGCGTGCTCGGGCTGGAGTAGTACAGGGATGGGTGACCTCCTGGGAAGGCCCCGTAGAGGCGCTTAACTGGATCACTTCTCACCAAAGGGAGGCTGTGGCCACCACCAACCCGCCTGTGGGCTGGAGAGGGGTTGGGGTGCTTGGGCTGCAGCCCGGTAGCGAGGCCAGTTGATGCTAGATCGGTGGACGTTGTCCCGATCGGACGTCGGCTTCTGGGTCGTTACAATTTCATTCTCATCATTTCCTGTGATGATCATATCATCCACATACACAGCAAGTACTGTGATGTGAACTTCATGCCTCCTAAAGAATAGGGTGTGATCAACATTGGTCTATTGATATCCTATGGCTATCATGGTTCTCCTGAGCCTGTTAAACCAAACTCAAGGAGACTGCTTCAGCCCATATAGTGTCTTCATGAGTCTACACACATTCCCTGTCGTTTGTTTTGTGCCAAAGCCCGGCGGTACTTCCATGTACACCTCTTCCAACAGATCTCCATGAAGAAAGACATTTTTACGTCAAGCTGTGTAGTTTCCATCTCCCATTTGCTGCCAAGGATATTAGCGCCCGCACCGTGCTCATTTTTGCAACGGGTGCAAAGGTCTCATCGTAGTCGATGACATAAGTCTGACTGTACTCCTTTGCTACCAATCGGGCCTTGTAGCGCTCGACCAGTCCCTCTGGGTTTTGTTTTACGGTGAAAACCCACTTGCACCCAACTGCTCTTTTTCCTGGTGGTAGCGACAAAAGATCCCAGGTTTTGTTCTTTTCCAATGCTCCGAGTTCTTCTAACATTGCAGTTTTCCATCGCGGATCCTCCTTGGCCACCTGCCAACACTTAGGAATAGAGACTATGTCCAAAGATGCAATAAATCCCCAATGAACAGGTGATATGTGAGAATAAAAACAAACTTATCAATATCATGAGGAAAGCCATATCGATCAGTTGAGACTCCCGCATTCTTGTGGGTACTCCTCCTTACCGGTATGGGAGTAGAGGTAGTAGAATGGGGAATTATGTCACCTGTGAGTTCAGATGTTAAGGTGGGTTGAACAAAGATTGAGGTTGATGGAATCCGCGTTTTAGGAGACGGAGTAGGCAGTGACAAGGGACTCAACACGCGTGGCTCTGTGGGCATTGTAGTCTCACTCTGCTTCTTTCTTCTTGTATATACTCTCGGCTCCCCCTAAGTGTGAGGTCTACTTTCCACAGTTGCATTTTGCTCATGCACTGACATCACACCTGACTCCATGCTTAGTAATACGGAATAAGGGATACTTATTACTTGCTTCTTACCACTACTGTTATCCTCCTCTTCCTGCCTCGTACTATCTGTAATTAGTGAGTCCCCAAATGGTGAGTCAACTGAAGAGGAATAATATGGCTTATGCTCGCGAAATGTGACATCCATACTAACAAACAATCTCCTCTCTACTGGGCTCCAACATACATACCCCTTTTGGGTAGCTGAATACCCAACAAAAATACACTTCAGGGACCTTGGATCCAACTTTCTCACATTTGGTCTATTGTTTTGCACAAAACATACACATCCAAAGGTTTTAAGAGGAAAAGTATCTCAACTTTTTCTTCGCAGCATCTCGACCAGAGATTTTCAATTTAAGACTCGCGAGGGCATCCGATTGATCAAATATGCTGCTGTCAGAACAACTTGTCCCCATAAATGCTTTGGCACATTCATCAAAAACATCATACTCTGGTGTGTTTGGACAAGTGGTTTGGTGTTGGATCTCATGTGAGGACAAGTACTCCTCAAAAGCCCTGTTGGTGTACTCTGTCTTATGTCCAACCTTAACACCTTCAACACTGCACCGTATTGCGTTTGAACCCCTTTATGAAAATCCTTAAAACAGGTAAACACGTTACTTTTGTTTTTCATTAGGTATAGCCAAGTCATACGTGAAAAACAATAAAAAAAAGGACACGAAATATCGAAATCCATTTACAGTAGGCGTGGGACATGGTCCCCATACATCAGAATGAACTAGATCAAATAAATTAGAACTCCTTCTACCAGAACTTGAGTAGGTGTTTCTGGTATGCTTTCCCAGTTCACACACATCGCATACAAGTTTTTCTTGATTGACCTTTTTAAACAAAGACGGATACATTTGACTCAAAACAGAAAATGAAGGATGACCCAGACGCCTGTGATAAAGTATGAATTGGTCCTCCACGCTCCTTCCTACTCCTGCAGTATCCCCTATCAGTGTGGAAAGGGCCGAGTCCAAGCTTTCCCTATCCAGGTACCACAAGCCCTTACGCCATATGTCAATCCCAAGTTTCCTGCCAGTCTCCTTCTCCTGAAAGATCACCTATGAGATATCAAACAAGACAACACACTTTAACTGAGATATAATGACACACATAGTCAGAGCGTTGGTACATTGTACGGTACCCTTACCAACCACAGGTTGGGCCGTGCCATCGACAGTTTGAATATGTTCTGGGACTACTAGAGGAGTATATGAAAGAAATTCCTTAGCATTCCCAGTAACATGTTGGGAGGCGCCTGAATCGACTATCCATTCTGGTGATCTAGTGATGGATATAGATGAGAGGGAACTTGTATCACATGTACTTGTGTCGGAGTGTACAAAAGAGATCATATTACCCATAGACGCAGCTTGAGTGGGTGTGCCATCCATCACACATTTCAACTTTGCATCAGCTGGTGGTATGCATCCAAAACCTCCTGCTCTTTTGGGTGATCCATATCAACAATACCTTCTTCTGCCACCTCCTCGCTTATCATGAGATTTGCCCGATAGCCTCCTCGTCCACCACCTCTACGACCTCCACGACCGCGCCCACGACCTCCACATTTTCCCCGTCCACCTGCATCCCGCTCTTTTGGTGGCTTGGGGCAAGTTAGTCGGAGAAGACCTATTTCACCACAATTGTAACATTGTCGCGTCTCGTTCCTGTATCCCTCGTGCCCTTGATTGGTGACCGCTAGAGCCGATTTCTCTCCCGGAAGAGTGGTTCCTCCAGAGTGGAGCCTAATCCTGCTTTCCTCCTGCATCATGACTGAGACTGTCTCATCCAGGGAGGGAATCTTTGGCTGAGCGAGCAACATCACATTCCTTTGCTCAAATGTTGGGTTCAACCCCCTCATAAAGTGTATAGTCCTCCACTGAGCATCTCGCTCCCCTTCTCCCTTTTCGTGCATTCAGAGTCTTTGCAACATGCGGATGGTGAGAAATAATCATAGTCTGCCCATAGTCGCTCTAGATCTGCGACATACTCCTGTATCGAGCGATCTCCCTGGGTTACAGTCTCTATATCCCGCTTGATTTGTAACACGCACATGTTGTTGTCGACTCCTGCGTAGAGCCTCTGTAACTTCCTCCAAACATGACTTACAGTCTCTATGTCATCCACCGTGATAGCGATAAATGCGATCATCGAATTTAGGAGCAAAGTGTGTAACAGACTATGCGTAGTTTTTCACTCATTGTATCCATCCGAGTCCTTCTCTGTCTCCCCCTTCTCGCCAATCAGATAACCCTCCAAGTTCCGTACGGACAGAGCCCTCTTTACCCGACGCGACCAGCTCAAGTATGTGGCTGGTCCATCGAGCTTCAGCTCCACAGGAGGGAGATCGAGCTTCACCGGAGGCAGTTGCGACTGAGCGGATCCTTCACCTTTGGAAGTCGAAGAACACCTTGAGGTCTGCCTCCTCCAGTTTGACCATTAATTTCTCCACGAGCGCACGTTATCACGCAAATCTTATCGCGCCGCCTCTTCCTCTTGCCTCTGCTTCAACGTGGTTCCGCTCCGTACGTCGCTGCCGCGCGCGCCTCTGCCTGCGCAACGTGGTTCTGTCGCGGTTTCGCGCTCTTCTATCGCTTAGAGAGAGCGCCCTCGTTTGCTGCGCAACGTGCACACTGCCGCATGCCCTGCCGCCGCAGTTCCACACGTTCCCCTGTAGCGCAACATGCGCACGCTCCTATGCCTCCGCAACGCATGCCGTCGCGTGCTCTGCTTCCGCCGCAGTTCCGCGCGTTTCCCTACCGTGCAGTGCCCGCTCCCTGCCGCGCAATCGTGCGCGCTCCTCTGCCGTGCGGGATACCTGCTCCGCTGAGAACTCGCGTTGATGTCGCGCGCGATCTGTTGTGCTGATGCCTGGCAAGGCGCACGATCTGCCGCGCAGATGTCGTTATGCTCCGCTGCGCTGATGTCGCGCAAGGCGCGCGATCTGCAGCGCAGATGCCGCAGTGCTCTGCTGCGCTGATGCCGCACAAGGCGCGTGCGACAAGCAGTGTGCCGCACAAGTGCCGCACCTTCTGCGCAAGCAGTGCGCCACACCTCCTGCGCTGCCGCGTCTTCTGCGCAAGCCGCGCGCTGCCGCACCTCCAAGCGTCGCGCAAGTGGCGCACCTCCCGCGCACTGCCACACTTCCAAGTGCCGCGCAAGTGCCTTATAATTCCTTCCGCACCCTACCCGGAAAGGAAAGAAAATAATAAAAGATCGCGGGAGAGCTGAAATCACCGAGCGGGATTACAGGAATTTCTCCGGATCAATTTTTTATTTCTTTCCAACCTGGCTTTGACACCATGTAGTGAATAAGGAATTGCATTTTCTTCAATTTAAACCTTTACATTTTGCCTCTCTATATACACATACAACGATAACTACAACGCCGTACTAGCGGTGTGGGACTAAATACAAAAGGAGGAGACCCACTATCGGTACACCAATTTGCGCTATTTGCACTCCAAATACCAACATCCTCCATCTACTTTTTGTTTTTATCTTGGTATGATAATAAAGGAAAGCGAACAAAATTATGCTAAAAACCATTAGGAATGCAATTTCACAAATTAAAGCAGCATAGATGCAGGAAGAACAGAGATGTCGAAGAATAGTAAAATTAAAGTACCAAAAAAAGCAAACAAATGTTCATACCCATGTACTTCTTTCCCAAATAATTAAAATAGGTTATCCAAATTGTAACGGATAATTGAGCATAGAAAAATAATGTCAAAAATATGTGGTTCGCCCTAAAGATTTGGCTACATCTATTGGCGGCTGCAACTATAGGGAATTAGGATCACAGAGAAGCAAAGAGAATGGTGTCTTTTGGTTTCCAATCCACAGAGCCTACAACTAGCAAAGCTAATATATTATTCCACAATGCAAATTGATTTCCCCAAATACATTAAGATAGAAATTTCTAGAAGAAACTATATGATAATGCAAGCAAGCATGCAACATATGCAATTACATTAACTAGGAAGATTAAAGACTTGCACAATTAGCCGCAATTCGATACAAATAATTAAAACAAAGTTCATAGGCGATAATTGACAGCTTACTTAGAGTTCTTGAAACACAACGCGAATAAACTCTTCATGTTTATGATATAGATGAGCCCCCTAATGTACATTGATTGATGTTGATTAATAGAAGCTCGCTATCGTTGAACCCGAAATTGCTTGATTGAACACAAAATAATAATACAAAAATTGAGACAAGCTCGATCTAAACTCTTGAGGGTAGGTTCCCACTAAGAGCCTTTTCTCCAAGAGAACCTAAGACTAAACAAGATCTCAAAAGATAAAAGACTTCACATCTAAGGGCTTCTTACATAGGTGGAGACCCCGTTACAAGACGAGTGCACTAAAGGAAAAAACAACACATAATTAATACAATATTATTATGAAGGTAACACGTCATTGAGAGACTCCCACGAGGTGAGACCGATCGTCCGAGCGCATGCAGTGTCATGTACGCAATGTGTATACTTATCAACACACCCATCCTGAAGTGTGACCTTATCCCCAAGGTCGAATGAGAGGGGCCTTGAAGACAGAAGGCATGGTGTAAAACACACAAGTTGGGCCACAATCGTGGGTGGGTCGTGACGAGAAGAACCAATGGGTGAATTTGTCAAGATCTTTTATAACACTGAAATGGATACTATCCATTTCACGGTCCAGATGTATTTCTTGCTGATCCGACGGGTTCACTAATCCCATTCTTTTATATTTTCTTTTTAATCAAAAAATTCTCCACCAGTAGATCAATTAAGAATGCATCCACACCATGAAATGGATACTATCCATTTCACCCAAATGGAGAGAATCAGGATCCTTATAACACGGGGCACGAAAATAATGTCAGCAAAAAAAAGGGAGAGTGGTGGTGACTTGGTGCCATAGCGAAGGCGACACGATCATCGTTGCGTACTAAAGTGGGTATATGAAGCCACCTCCGTCGAAGCCCCAAAGTAGGCTCGTAATATCTTGGTGTCAGAGACACTATGATCCTCCTCCGCTCAGTGCCACTCCTCGTCATTCTACAATAGGAGCAACAAGGCCGTGATTTCTCCCTTTTTGTTCTGCAATAGGGACCACCACCTTCTTCGTTCGGTTCGAGCCTCCATTCAGCAGTCGCTCCAGTTTTAACCTTGGCACCAATTGCGTCCTTTTGTTGCTCGATCCCTGCCGCCTTCCAGTTGCTCGACTCCGCCAACGGCAACAACCGTCAGCAACTGCGCTGCCCTCGTCGTCTCCCCCATGCGGTCCTCGTTGTTTCCCCCATGTGGTGATCTTTTCTGCTGGATGCACACGATCTTTTCCGCTGGATGCACGCGATCATCTTCCCTGCCTTATCCACAAGGCAGCCTCTCCCTGCACGCACACACCCAGGCGTCTCTCTCTTCCGCCTTTCATGCATCGACGCCATCATTGTTCCCTGCATTGAGCCTACTTGGCAAAGACCTCCATCACCGACCTTTTGCAACATCGACCTTTGCTTCCATTCCCGCCTACAAACAACCAACTCTCCTTCTCGAGCTGCACCGCAGTCGTGTGACGTTCCCATATCTCGAGCCGCACACTCCTTTCTTTCCTCGAGCCCACCAAACCGCAACACATTGTGAACATCGGCAGCCCAGGAGGCCAAATTAATTAATTAATTCCTTTGGCGTGATGACGAGCCCAGACGAGCCAATCACCTTCAGTTCGATGCTTCATAAGTTCTTAGAGATGTCAGTGTCATATGATGTCGCACTGGCACGACTCACAACCAACATCGACCGACGCTTCGGGGGTCCGATTCCACCGGCGCCGCCAATGATCCTTCCGCAGCCATCGATCCCACTTGCGCTTGAAGTAGCTCCTTTGACCGCCGCAGTTAAGGTCGCTCCACCATCGCCTCCGGTTTTTCCCTCCCCGTAGTTCACACAACCGGCCTCGTCGCCGCTTAGCCCCGCGATGGTGCCGCCTCATATTGCATTTCCATCCGTTTCCGCTGTCTTCACTCCGCAACCACCTGCTCCGCCGACCCATCTAGAGCCAGGCCTTCTGATGATCGCCCCCGCGCCAATGTCGCCGCTTTCGATGGCTAAAACTCACCTTCATCCAGGGCCTATGTCGCCTGTGTCTGTCTGCATTCACCAATTACACTCTCCCCGACTCCAGAGCTTCTGTCTTACAGTATTACTTCAGCCAGCGCCTCTGCCATGTTAGATCCTTGCGGTCTCTCGTGCCTCTTGTGAGCAGCTGATAGTCCGCCACTCGATGCAGCCTCCGCCACAATAACGCGCTATCGGGAGTTATTCTGCCACGAAATTAAGGAGCCAAGCGGTCAACTCATCCGAACCTCATTCGATCTTGAGGTCAATCTCGATTTGAAGGAAGGGTGAGATGTTATGGGTCCCCACCATCCGACGCCGGTTTACACATTTCATTTACGTGTCATTTTGTATGTTATTTCAAGTGTTAGCCGAGTCGTAGTTACGACTAATTGAGTCGTCAGGTTTCAATATTCGCGCATCTACTTTTATTTTGGGTATTTATATTTGTGCCACTTGTAAGTCTTTAAATAGACTCCTTGGGTCATTGTATGAAGGATTGGATGAATCTTATTATCTTTATCTCTCTTTAAGTTTCCCTCTCCTTCTCCAGCTCTCTTCATCCCCAATTTATAGGGTTTGGGTTGAGCACGGCTCCCCTTCTTCCTCTCCCCTCGCATTCTCTGTGGGTCGAGCTCGAACCTCCCTCTTGAATCTCCGCCTCCACCACCACCTCCGACGAAGTCCCGCAGTAGGCTCGTAACAGAAGGGTCTCCTTGCAGGAGGTGGGAAGCCCCCAGTCTCTCGAAGGCCATGGTGAGGCGATCCCAGTTATTCTTGATGGCACCCAGTGTACGCAACCAAGCCACGCCGAGAATGACATCAAGACCGCCCAGTCCGAAGACATAAAAATCCGTTGTGCCCGAATACGACCCATGAAGAGGGAAAGACCCATGCAGCAACCTGCCGTGCAAGTGCGGCGTCTGTCGCTGATGAACACTTGAAAACTTGGGGCTGGTGTCACTGAAAGTTGTAGCTCGGCTACGAGGTCTTGGGAGATGAAATTGTTGCTCTCCCCATTGTCGATCAAAAGCACCGCAGAGCGGTTGCAAAGTGAAGCTGCCAACTTCATAGTACAAGGGGCTAGCCATCCCGCCCACCGAGTAACAAGAGACATCGAGGCGGTTGAGTTGAGCTGGTGGAATGGAAATCAAATCATCTTCATCTAACTCCAAGACCTCAAAGTCGGCCAACCCAATTTCGTCGTCCTCCCCCCAGGAGCATTTTGAAATCCTTATTGGGACAGTCATGTGTGGGGGAGTAGGGCCTTTGCAGCAGAAACACAGACCTTTGCTGCGGAGGTCCAAATACTTTTGGTGGGAGATCTTGTGCACTGACACCTTGGGTCGAGGGGCCGCTGGCGGAGGTCGCAGCGGTGGATGTCTCGGGTCGGTTGGGGGCTCGACTGGAGGGCGACCCGGAGATGCGGAATGCTTGGACAGGTCGTGATGTCGAGATGCGGACGATGTGCTGGCGGTCAGCTGAGGGGAACTAAAGGAGAAGGTGGTGTCGACGCGATCTTTGCGGTCCGAGAGAGCTTCGACCGAAGGAGGAGCTTCCTTATCGTGCTCCATGCTCTAGGTTATGGGCATGCAAGGATAACGATTCTGGAGTCACCGGACAAAGGGGGCGGACGAGCCTTGCAAACAGTCGGGGCGACGATTGAGCGTACACCAAAGAAAACACAGGGGAGAAGCGGCGTTGGTCGTCGCAGGCGGGATACAGCAGAGGGCGCCGAGGCTGGGCGTTGTGGCTGTTGCGGATGGTGACGCCAGCCGGCTGCGGCGGACGCGTGAGGCGAGCCGGGAACGGTAGACGCTCAGATGCGCAAGGCGAGGCGAGGAAGAAATACACTAGCAAGGTCTGGGGATGGAAGCAACATGCAGATCAAGTTGATAGGGTTCACGACAAATTAGGGCAAGACGTTGGGTTGTCCTCCCTCCTTTCGATTTAATAGCAAGAGATACAAAACATGCGTAATCATAAAGACTAGACTCCTTTATATATAGGAGGGTCCCTATTAAAAGACAAATACATAGCAAACCTAAGTAAGGTAAAGCATTCCGCCGTTGTGTTTGGGGTGCGTGCACGGCGTGCATAAACTCGTGCATATCGTTGACCAGGGATGAGATTGTCCGTGCTCGTATCAAAACATGGTACTCAAATAAATTCAGAAAAATATAAACTCCTCAAATAAATTCAAAGCAATTTATCTGATCATTTGGGCAATAAATTGGAAATGTTGATGTTTGATGGGATGCGGAAACTGCACTTGCAAAGATAACTGCAAGTATTTTTGGAGATTTGAAAGACATCTAGAAAGTAAAAGATCATCAACATAGAAATAGGATTTGTATTCATATCAAATGTAAAAGATCAGAGCTTTCTAAATATATAATAAGGTCCTCTGATGTAAACTAACAGTGAATAATGAATAATTTTTCCTTTGCTATAAACTTTTCATTATACTGCAGCTACAAATTTGATGCAAACTGGTTGCAATGATTAGGCAGATGTAGTTGCAAAGATACGCAATAGTGCAATCTAATGAACTCGTCTATGCACAAAGCATCCTCTTAGGTCTCAATTGGTTCTATAAGTTAATAGTATTTCTATTCTTCTATCCATATTCATCTAGTTAGCCGCATAAAGCCTATATTTGATTTGAAGAATACTCCTTTAGCGTTCTGACTACAGCTATAAACATTTCATTATGCAAAGAAAGTTAAGTAATAGCTTGAGAAGAAATGACAATTCCAAAAAAAGATGAAGAAATTCCTGGATAAAAACTGATGGACGAGAAGTCTCGGAAAATACCATAGAAGTCTCGGCGGCAAGGACTCTTTGTGACCGGCAAGAATGCGAGATGGCGAGAGGTGCGCTCACGGGAGTGTGAGAGGGAGCCTTCATCGCGATCGGCAACGGCGAGGAGTCTCGGAGACCGGCGAGAATGCGAGAGGGAAAGAGGCGAGCTCACGGGATGGGATGTGCAGAAAAAAAAAGTCGGCTCACAGGATCGGGATGCACACAAATAAACTCTAAAATATTAAGTAGATCATTTTATCCCATGAAGCCGGAACCTTGTTACTGAAACTGACGAAAAGCCTCTTTGGAAATATGTGACAAGAGGAAACAAGTTAACTGAAGGAGGTTGAAGTATAAGTTGGACATGTGATTTCTGTGGTAAGCCTTACAAAAGCTCATACACTCGCATGAAGGGTCATTTATTAAGAATCAAGAGTAGTGGAATTGGAGCATGTAACAAGGTTCCGGCTTCCACACACAAGGACATGAAGATAGAGATGCTCAAGAGCTTATTGTGCGACGACTTCCAAAATTTATACCGGTAGCTCTAAGTACTTCAAGTGGAGTTGGAAGTGTTGGTGATAAGAGGAGAAGAAATGATGATCCAAGCGGTGACGGAAAGAATCCAATTTCTAGTGCATTCACTAATGAAGATAGAGCTCATTTGAATGATTTAATTGCTAGGGCATTTTATACGGCGTGGTTGCCTTTCAATCTAGCAAGAAATCCTTATTGGAGAGAATCATATTCCTTTGCCGCTAGTCATAACCTTGCGGGGTATGTACCACCCGGATATAAAAAGGTTGTTCTTAGTGAATTAGTATATGTGCTTATCTTTTTTAATTATAAATTTATATTTTACTAGCGGCACATATCTGATTTCATTAGCGGCAGATATGTACTTATCTTTTTTAATTATAAATTTCTATTTTATGCCTTGTGTATGATTGATTTTTAACTTAATAATATTTTTATTATTTCAATAGATATTATAGTGAACAATGGCTAGCGGAAGATCCAAATAGAGTTGTGCACCTCATAAAGATTCGGAAGTTAGCATGGAAAGGATTAAATGCTTGAAAAAGTATTTTCCCAGCTTAATGGAGCGCGATGTGGTCGCCAAGGAGTATGCGGAGTTCATTGACAAATCAGGGGATTTTAACAATTATGATTCAATTCAAAATCGTTATCTCTTAGATCCAAAGGCTTGGTGGATAAATCATGGCTCGCCGGCCCCTTCACTTCAAACCATAGCATTGAAGCTATTAGTACAACCATCATCTTCTTCATGCGCCGAGAGAAATTGAAGTAGTTATCAAGCCCAGCCGGTGTCCACCCTTGGATAGAAAAGATGCGGGTCCCCAGACATCAGAATGAATTAGATCAAAGGGACGCTGAGACCTGGACTCACTAGACTGATAGAGGAGTTGTAGTTGTTTACCGAGCTTACAACCTGAACAGGAGTGAGACCGATCAATAGAAACACGACCAAGGAAACCATGACTAATGAGAGAAGCTAGGCGTGAACCACTGAGATGACCAAGACGGTGGTGCCACTGAGAGAAACCCACCGAAGGAAGACAATGGGAGGAAGATGCAGGTGACCATGAAGTGGATGGAAGGTGGAGACGATCAAGACGTACACCCCGCAACGACGACGACCAGCCCCAAGGAGTGCCCCAGTCAGACGATCCTGCACACGGCATGTGAACTCATCAAAGGTAATCAGACAACCATGAGATGTGAGCTGGCTGACGGATCTAAGGTTCATGGATAACTCAGGTATGTAGGCAACTTCGGGAATGCGAAAATGAGTGGTGTGAAGGAGGCCACGACTGGTGATGGGGTGAATGGTGTCATCTGCTACCATGATACTAAGGGCAGGAGTAACGGGTTGCCATGACAAAAGGTGTGTAACATCATAAGTCATGTGAAAAGAGGCTCCAGAGTCAAGCAACCAGTCGGAGGTGGAGATACCTGCAGGGGCGGAGGCAGCCGACTGAGAGAGAGGCAGAAGAGCAGGCCAGAGAAGACTGCTGGACAATCAGCTGGACAAGCTCAGAGACAGAGAGAGACTGCGCTGGAGCCGAGAAATGAGCGGAAGGAACACCAGGAGTATGTTGCTGACCAGGCTGCTGAGCCATCTGAAGCTTGTGACACCCAGATGAAACGTGTCCAAGGCACTGACAATAGTGACAGCGGACAGGCGGGCGACGAGAAGCACCAGACTGAGCTGCAGAAGGTGTCAGAGGAGGGCGAGCACTGGATGCCATCGAGAAAATCAACCAAGGAGGTCGAGACTGCGGGATCAGAAGAAGAACAACCGAGGAGGTCGGGGCTGATGGATCAGCCGAAGGAGGAGAACATGGCCGGTGGTTAAGGTGTCGATGTCGACGTCGGATCGGTGCAAGAACATGCAGCGGCTGGAAGCAGCGATCGGATGCAGGATGGCGAACCTGCTTGAGCCTGGAAGCAGCGATCGGGATACCAGCGACGGAACAGGATCGCGAGAAACAGCGATCGGAAGCAGCAATCGACGGAAGCTGGATCAGGATCGTCGGAAACAACAATCGACGGAAGCGGGAGTGCGGGATCAGTGGAAGAAGTCGATCGGATGCAGCGACGGGATCAAGATCGGCGGAAGCAGATCATGATCGACAGAAGCGGGAGAGCGACGGAACGAGCAGCGAGACTGCGGCAGCTAGCAGGACCAACGAACGTCACCGAGATAGAGAAACAACGATAATATCGGGTTCGATGTCGTCGGCAGAGGTTAACGACGGAACCAGCGGGGGAGGCGTACGTAGCGAGTGGGAATGAGGGAGGGCGGAGTGCGAAAAACTTAGGGCTCTGATACCATGGTAGAGTTTGAGAATTAACAATAGAGTATACATATACATGAGAGGGTGATCACAACAACTGAGGTGACTATAGGCTAACACTACTACTCAATATACAATATCTAACATCTATATTGTGGGATATTGCGGGAGATGGCTTTGAGTCATTCAAAGATGTAAATACACTTGAGATAGCTAATCTATCGCTTGATGAACCAAGGTTGGAGCTCTCAATTATTGAAGAAGATGATGAAGTTGATACTATTTGATAGAATGTTTAATTTTTAAACTTGATATTTTGCATGTGAATGTAACAAAACAATTATCAATTGTCAATTTATGTAATGATGTGAACATGTGATATATTGTTCTTTATGATGCTTGCTTCCTTGAATCTTCTATATATTTTTATAGGATTATATGAAATGTTATTTATAGCATTATATGAAATGCCAATGATGTATAATATAAGTTTGAAGTCCTGATTTTCATATGTATGGTCTATGTTGTAGTCTTATTAAATTTTTTTTCGTTACAATTCAAGATATGTACACTTAGTTTGTATTATTTTTACAATTCAAGATATGTCCTTATTTTTTTAAAAATCACGTTTCCCGTATCCGTTTCGTATCTTATCCCGTTTCCGTACCCGTGCTACATAGCGCGCGCCTAGGCACGCCTAAACAGCGCCTATGGCATCTCACCCGTCTCTACCTGGCAGTGGTGTTGCCCCTTGCGCCTGACGCCTGAGGCGTGCCTTTAACAATGTAGAGTGGGACCAAACAATTCTCGCTGGAGGAATTCAAAAACTGTCTATTCCCCCACGATCTCACATAGCCGACTATTTGAAGCAATCTAGAGTTAGTTCTAATGAAATGAAGGTCCTAGATGGACCGCCCAATGAACTGACAACTCTAAAAATTATTAATCTCAAAATTTAATGACAACTTTAAAAATTATTAATCTCAAAATTGAATGCTGTAATCAGTTTTATGTCAGGTAGCTGAATTCTAAATTGTCCGCAGTTCACTGACAAAATAAATTTACAGCTACCTCATTTTTAGATACAATCTTACCTTAGCTGATTCTTAAATGATATTCTACTGTTTATCTCTTGTATAAAACTGCATCTGAATAGCACCTTTATTTACTAATTTTGAGTATCTTATATTTTAAACTAACTTGCTAATATACATTCTCTTGAGCCAAGTGAATTTCAGGAGATAGATCCTTGATTATACCACGGAATGCCCTTTATAATAATTCTTAAATGTTTATGTTCTTCAGGCACTTTTAGCTGCTCGAAACTCTGGCGCTGTTGTTTTTGCTGGTACATTTGGAGCACTTGCGTATGTACCTAAATGCATGACATTTTTATCTTATTTTCTATAGCAATAACATTTATATGCTTCTGAAATTTATTGAAATTTTGGTGTATGTGTTTACCAAAGGTTAAAAGACATTTTAAGATTTACATCTCTTCAAATGCTTGGCTTATAGTGGTCTAGTTCAAAGTATTTCAATCTGCATCACATATATAACTCCCGAAGAAACGGGGCAAATGACATCACTCTTACCTTCATTCCCATCCGGGCTATGCATGGATCTTACTCTTCATTTTTTGGTAACTATATGCCTGCAAGATTTATTGCTTAGTCAGATGAAATTAGCCATCTATCAATTAATGGTTGATCTATTGTGATTCTAGTAATAGGAAAATATCAAGGTTGAATATTTTTAATAGATGTTTACTCTTAGTAAGTGAAACTAAGGATTTCATACTTGTACTACATTTTTTCGTCTACATGTGGGCATAATGATCCCCATTCCCAAGTTTTCTTCTTCTTTCATAACTGATATCTGGGTTAGCAGATTCATTAGATTAGAAATTACTACATGGGCTTATATTACTCTGTCGAGGATTGGCAAGATTGTGTTCAGAACAAAACTCTCATCAGACTTACTATTTCATTAATTTTGCTTAACTTCTGAACTTCTTTCAATACATAATCTATGGTAGTAATGAGTGTGAGTTGTAATTGTATTTATTAAATTACTGGGATTTCTTACTATATTATTTATGATATCTTAAGCATTGTGTTTTGTCACAGTTATTATTTAACTTGTTTCAACGTTTCTTTCTTATATTGCACTTCCTTTAACTGTTATTTTTAAATATTACCAATAAGAATTCACATTAATCAAACAGGACCATGACTATTGTATCTGTTGTTCTTGGTCGCACATTTCATTATGTTGATGGCATCCTTCCATTCAGGTATTATCACCTCAAAAATGTTCTTGTTCATATATCCTTATGATGCTCCCCTGAACTTTCAGTCACCTCACAAATCTGAGACTCCTGTCCTTTACGTTTTGAATACAGCCTTGGTGGAACTGATTTTCCACTTGATGATTTTGCTGCTGTTTGTCTCTTGGTAAGTATAATGAACAGGTGATCTATTAGAACAATCCAGGATGAAAAGCTGCTCCACTGATAGCGATGCAACATATATCTTGAAAATTTACCAGATTCGGTTCATTCTTAATTCAGGTATATTTTGGAGTTACTACATTGCTTGATGCTGCCTCAGGTGATGAATCGAAGATAAAGGAGGAACAAGAAGAGGTGCTTTATCTATTTTATAGAATATCTTAATTAAGTTCTACTTATCCATTATGATAAAATTTCTTGATTTGCATGTGCTGTGACATGATTATGTAAATGCACTTGCTAAGGACATTTAGATGATTTCTGTTGACACTATTTGTTGGCCCACATAACAGTTCGTTCCTTAAACTTGGCTGCAATCAAATTATTCTGCATTCATACATCTTAAGATGGCTTGTAATACCATTGCCTCATTAATTGTACACCGATAATCTACCTGCATTTGACCAAAAAAGGCGTCCACGTCATGAAATAAGACTGCCACGTTGTACAAAGTTAAGCAAGGTGACGCAGGACGAATCTACAAGAGAACTACGCAGTGCCCTAACTCTATATAAACGCTAGAAATCATGCGACAAATGCAATGGATCCACGGTCAACCCTAAAATGACGATGCTTACAATATGCATGGACGCAATCCGATGAACAAACTATCACAACATAAACCCTAACCATAATGCAAATGCAAATGATTCAATCATGCACGTTTTTTTATATATTCAATTAATTAAATAACATTAATTTTAAATCTCTCATGAATGCCATACTTCATCATAAATAACTCTAAATTAGGTTAACATATAATAATTGTGTATTTACTGAAAGTGCTTGAATTTAATGCAAGGGCGAATAGATCACACACATACAAGTAGCTGTATTTGGTGTGGGAGGATGCTGGAGGCTGGGTAGGTTGTGAGAGGCTAGAACATTTGGTGGCGGAGCATTGATGGGTCTATGATGACTATGGAGGCTGCTGGAAGGGAAGGAAGGGAGGCTGTAGGACATCTGGCGGCTGTATGCGGCTGCTGGAGCTTGTTGAGGGCGGAGGCGGGTTGCTGGGTGGACTTGAGAGGGCTCGCAGATGGTTGGAGAGACTGGGAATAGGGAGGGAGGTGGCAGTAGAGACGAGTGGAGCTGCCGGGGTCTTCCAGGGAGGTCATCGGAGGAGGTGGAGGTGCAGGTGACTAGGAAGAATTAGATGGTGAGCTGGAGGGAGACTGTTGTGCAGTTGCTGGGAACACATGGGAGAAGGATGTGCAATCTGCTGGTGGAGGCAGTGGTGTCTCCCGGAGTTGGCATCGGGAGAGGAGGGGATGACAATCGACGACATCAACACCTCTATACTAATAGAAATAATTGAGTGAAAAAAAAGTAAAAAAACTCCCACAAGGCACAAGAATCTTGTAGTTCACTCCAAAATAGAGCTGGGTTGCAACAAATGCACTATAAGGAAGAAGTGTTATTGAGAGAAACAAGAGATGTCGGAAAGAAATTTTTCACATCCCAAATATGAAATATCACAACAAATGAACTTATATATTTCTCAGCAAGTTGTAAGGCTTGGGCCTTGGGAGCATATTAGCATGTAGCCACTTACATTTTCTTCTCTCTATAACCTTAATTGTTCATGGTCAGCGTCCGCTGCCGCCTGTGGACCTAGCCCCAATTTGGGGTGGACTACTTGTAGTCATGTGATTCTACTATGACAACGTTTCTTCTTTCCTTACTGGATTATCTCTAACAAATGCAATAATTATTTTCTTTTTCTTCCCAAGCCTCTTATTTTTTAAGTAATATTTATTTGCGCCTGTTAGATTACTCCATGGTGCTCACATTGCTATCAGATCAGGCAGAGTTAGCAATTTCAGAGCTACGGGGCAATGGAGTTGGAATTACTGCAGCTTCCAGTACAGTGATTAGCACTTTCCTCCTAGTCTTTGTTGCTGAATGGGGTGATAAATCTTTCTTCTCTACAATAGGTTAGTCCTGATAATCCTCTTCTCTTTAAAGGATATTGTATTCATACTTTTGAACGCACCATTATTCCTCTGCAGCACTTGCCGCTGCTTCTTCACCTCTCGGTGTGATTGGGGGAGCACTAGCTGGTCATGCTTTAGCAACTTCGGTAATCTCTACCATAACCTTATGGAACTTTGAAATATGCATTATGTTGGAGTGACATTCATTTAAACTGTTTGTGACCTAAGAGATTAATTTTCTTGAAGGGCTCATTTAGTTACTAGAAACATATTTTAGAAGATGGTTGCCTTTATTAAAGCCAGTATTTAGTTTGACGCAGTTAAACACTAAACATTGAATTTAAACTGAACTATCCCAAATTAAACGGGGAGCCCGGAACATGAAGAACTGAGGAGAGTAGCAAGGTATGAGTGAGTCGGAGATCAGCAACACCAGAGACCGGGGTAGTGTCGCAATTAGCAACAATAATAGATGGCGGGTGAGAGGTTGTCGAATACTGAGGCGGTTTCTGAGATGTTATATGATGAGTTGCTCCAGAGTCAACGATCCAGTGAGAGCTGTAAGAAAGACAGGATATACCTTGAGTAGAGAAAGAGGCAACCGAGCCAGATGGCCTATTAATACTGCCTTGGAGCTGCTGGAACTGAGTGCGAAGGTCTTCATATTCCTGGCGAGTAGGAGCACCAAGGTTGGAAGTGTCAGAGGCATCAGAAGGAGCTGGAGTAGAGGAGGCGGCCAGATGCGGAGGTAGGCCATGCTTGCCGTAGCATGTAGCTTCGAGATGACCCTCACGAGAGCGGTAAGTACACTTCAAAGAAGAGCGGCCACCACGTCCTTGTCCCCGAGACGGGTGGCGTCCTCCCCTGGTGGAAGAGCCACGACCAGGAGGAGGAGGAGTTGGCAGGAGAGGTTGCTGAAGAAGAACTGGAGAAAATTTTGTTGAAGCCTCGGATGGTGGTGTAACCTTGATCAACATGGAGCAAACATCAGATAGGGATGGTGTTGTAGGAGACGAGAGAATCTGAGCCCGAACACTATGCAAGTGTGGTGGAACGTGGGACAACATCATAGAGATTGTTACAGCCTCTTTCTGGGCTTTCTGAGTAGCAAGATCGGTAGTCGGAGGCTGATGCTGAATCCAAGCCTCATGCAGGGTTTTCACCTGAGCAACATGAGAGATCATTAGGTCTGGTGCGCCAGGCCGAAGGGTTTAAAGTTCCGAGATGATATCAAAGAGATGTTGGAGACTGTTCTGGCCAGAGTAGAAAGCATGAAGTTCATCCCAGATGGCCTTGGCGGTTTCATGATACATAGATATTCGATAAGGCTCCTTGTCCATGGAGTTGAGGAGCCAGGTTTGCACTCGACCATCATCCCGAAGCCATTCATTGGAAGGGTTAAGTGGAACAACCTGGGTTACGTGATGAACAAAACCTTTCGTCTGTATGACCCGGCGAACAGAGTGAACCCATTCCACAAAGTTGGACTTCCCGGAGAGGGAGATAGTTGTAATCCGAAGTTCATCGCGAGCATCAGGAGCAGGAGCAGCCACTGTGGCTGGGGGAATATTGGTAGTATGAGAATTTTCGGACTCCACCATTGAGTAGACGAGTTCGAGCGGACTGAAGCTAGAGATCGGGCGGACTGCAAAGGTTAGCCGGGCGGACTGAGGCAGAGGAACCAGCGGCGAGATCAGCAGAGGGAGGTCGCAGCGGGAGGTCGGTCTGAGAGAGATCGCAGCGGGACGGCGCGGGAGGTCGCACGAGACCGTTGAAGAGGAAGCTCGCAGCGGGTTGGAGATGGCAGCGGCAAGCAGACCAAAGAAAGCGCAGACCGCGCGAGAAGGGGAGAAGGTCGCAGCGGCGAGCAGACCGTAGAAAGCGCAGACCGCGCGGGAAGGGAGGGAGGCCGCAACGACTTTGGAGGAGAGGCGGTCTGAGAGAGATGGCAACGGCGAGCACACTGAAGGAAGCGCAGACCGCGCGAGAAGTGGAGGAGGTCGCAGCGGATGGAGGTTGCAGCGGCGAGCAGACCGTAGAAAGCGCAGACCGCGCGGGAGGGGAGGGAGGCCGCAACAACTTTGGAGGAGAGGCGGGGCCCACAGACGCAGCGGGAAGGAAGGCTATAAGAAGGCCCACAACGACTTTGGAGAAGGAGCTGGACGGGAAGCTCGCATAGGAGCTGCGGTCTCACGGGAGGAGCTCGCAGAGGAGCTGCGGTCTGGAAGCCGGGCGGTCAGAGAGAATGGGGTGCGGTCAGGAATTTTGGTGACCGCAAAAAAATGGTAACCTGCTCTGATACCATGTAGAAGACTTGTGTAAATCTTGTATATCTCACTTGAATACCTAATTACAAGTATGAATACAAATATATAGGAGGAGAAGGAGGCTAGTCACTCCAATCTCAAGATGTGGGACTAAACAAGAATAAGAGGGGAACTACATAAATGGGCCTCATAAATGGGCTTTTACATTAATTTCTCTAACAGTGTTGTTATCAGAGAACTGTACGTGTTTGTCGAGATGGGAGACATCAATCTAGGTGGGGTTGGAGCAGTGATGGTCGAAGTTGCAAGATGTCGAAGAGTGGCGAGTGGTTGCAACGGGGATGCTTTGGTGACAGAAGCCAGCTTATTGAGCCTGTCAAAGTTGTCGAGCCTTCCATTGATGACTGTTGATGGTGGTGTGGATTTGCTGGAATAGGTGAGCCGCGTCAATTAGTTGGTTGGTACCCGATGACTGCAAGACAATGACCGGAAAGTGGAAGGTTGAATTATTGAACCGAGAGAAATTGTTAGGGTTAGGGGAGGAGTGGAGAGAACACTGAAGAACAAGATTTTACTGAAATGAGAATGAAAACACAAACTCGGGGACGAATCCATGCTAACTCCTGAGGGTTATTTCCCTCGTAGAGTTTCTATCTAGGAGAGAGACAAAAACTCAAGTGATCCAAAGATCATCCATTCATATACAAGATTCCTCCTTTTTGGGTCTCCTAGGGCACGTAATTGAGGGAAGACTCATCCCTTAATTACATATACTATTTTAATAAAGACTCATAACATGTTCCCTAATAATGACCCCCTAATTAAAGAAATACTCATTTCTTAATTGGTTACAAATAAATTGCACGTAATAAAGAAACATAATTAATCAATTAGTACTAATTAATTGAAGATAATTAAAATAATATACCTTAATTAATAAATGTCAAATAACTACAACATTCTTAATTAAATTATAATGTGGCATGGCATGCTTCCCAAATGCTCGCCTTGCCTTCCAAAATGACGGTCGAGTGTAACCCGATGTTCCTTGTATCTTTGTGCGCGTCCAGAAGGGAGGATGGGTTCGAATCGTTGCTCCCGGATGATTGCCGTCCTAGACAGAGAACTCTTTGAAAAACTATGCATTCAAAGTATAATGAATAAATATTCGTGGAGAGAGAAAATGTTGAATGGCTTACTTATTCAGTTTGTTGCAGAATGAATTGTTTTATTACTATCCGAGAAGCGTTGCTCAGAGTCTCTACATAACACATGAAAGTTTCCAGTAAATGTTGTACATGGAAGTTTTGGTTCTTCATCTAACTTCCTTGGGTTGTTTGAAAAGTTCCATCTCAAAATTTATTTTCGCTTATGCAGCTTGCAGTTTTGGGTGGCTCGATACTTGGAACATATTTTTCTGAGAAGGTAACTTTTTCATGTAGAACTTTTGAACTCTCAAAATCAGAAATTATATCAAAATTTAAACATTTACAAAAGAAACATGTTTTAGTAAAACATGTCTGATATTTTTGGATTTTAGTTGCTCTTTATTGAAGTATGACTATATCCCTCCACTGATCTTTTGGAGGTAGGGGGATTTTAGACTGGGAGCTTTAGGAGGCTGTTGAGAATGCTTGGAAGATAAACTCAAAACCCGAATGGATTAGATTTGAGTTAAAATCCTTTAGTTCGGGATGGCTCGTCCGAATTCATTATTCGAGTCAGCTCAAACTATTATTTGTAGATTTAGCTTGGCATAATACTCGTGAAGAGCTTATCTGGCCATCGTTTAATTGCTTATTATGGGTGCGTTTGGTTGGGCTGTTGCTGATGAAAAGCTGCTGATCAGAAATGGAGTTTTGAAAAAGAGCAGTTTCTGAGAAATGGAGTTTTGTTAGAAAACTGTTTGGGTGAAATGGAGATTTCAGTGCTTATTGAAATGGAGTTTTATAAATTTTGTTTGGGTCAAATGGAGTTTTTGAAAAAAAAAATTTCGATACACATAAAATACACAATCTTGATAGTAGTTACTATAATAGATAAAAATACCAATAATTTTTCTCACCATCTAAGATCTAGAAGTGTACAACTGTTGCGCTATATTTTCACGCAACGTGATCATCTCATCTACCCCGCCTGCTGTATCAGGACAAACTACTTGATGCCCTTGTGTGCTCCCCCCTCATCACCACCTCCCTGCTCGACGTCATTGAAATCAATATCCCTCCGCGACGGGTGCCACCGAATAAAATTATGCAGTGCCATAGTCGCCATCATAATATCGGTTTGTTTGGCGAAGCTGTAGCTCAGCATATCACGCAATATGACCCACTTTTTCTTCCAAATGTCGAACGATCTTTCAATGACACTTCTAAGGGATGAGTGCGCGTGATTGAATATCTCTCGGCGTCCTTCCGGTGCACGACCGCCACGAGCAAAGTCCGGGAGATGAACGTGTCTCTGGATATGGTTTCAAAGTATCCCCTTTGTAGCGGATACCCAGAGTCTACCAAGTAATATTTTCCTGAAAACCAGGAGCAAAGTTGTTATGCTTCAAAGGTGAGAAGTATAAAAAATGGAATAGAAATCTTATTACCTGGGGGTGGATGCGAAAATTTGTAACGGGGATCCCGAAGCGCATAATTGAAAATGCGGCTATCATGCGCAGAGTCTTCCCAACCTGGCATAACGAACGTGAAACACATGTTGAAATCACAAGCAGCCATCACAATTTGTGTTGGCATAACATGTCTCCCAATGTACGGTACTTGATCACGAACAGGTACGCATGCATGAACATGTGTTCCATCAATTGCACCGACACAATCTTTAAAGAATGGCATGTAACATGTGTCGTACAGAATCTCTAGCGGTGTGCTACTGAAAGATCTATCTAATCGCTGAATCACTTCACTCGCCAGTAGTATCAACACGCGAATGCCTTCTCCAAAAAATCTGCTAGCAGTCTCCGTCAAGTGCTGAAAATGCTCACATGTCTTTCTCATGACCTCATTATGAGACAGTATGTCCAAGGTCAGTGCCAAAATCTCTCTAGATGCAGTCCGTCTAGTCCCGTGAAATCCGTACTTCTCCTCCAAGACATGCAATAGATCCATAAAAATTTCTTGGGACATCCGAAAAGAATTATGAAATTTGACTGTCGAAGATTGAAGCATTTCTCCAACCCATTTATCACCTGTCTGCTTCGATGTCATGCATGGTACAGGTTGGTTGAAAAGAGAGCTACTTTCAGCCAAAATACTAACTGCTGCTACCACATTTTGATGATGTGCGATTGCATAATTTTGAATAGCCTCAAAGCTATCTTCTGAATCATCAGAGTCAGTGGTAGACATTTTCTGATACACAAAAGACAGGAAATCAATAAGAATAATGTCTAACCACAACCACAACAACAACAATAACATAAAAAACATGAACAATCTAGCAGAAATACTAATAATAAAATCCAACAGAAATAACAATGTAACAGTATCAGAAATAAAAATATCAGTCTAACAGAAATAACAATATCAGTCTATCAGTACATGACAAATATCAGTCTAACAGAAATAACAATATAAGTCTAACAGAACATGACCATAAATATGATAGTCTGGCTACTCTCCACCATTGTAGCGGTTATAAATCCACTTTATGTTCATACCCTCGGGTAGGAACATAAATGCCTCTCTATGACCTTTGTCCAACAAAAAAGTAATGGCAAAGTCATAGAATTTCTCGTCCGCTACAACGTCGAGGTATCCACTTAACCGCTCTAATGCCTGAGTAATAGTATAAGGATTGCTCTTTCGATGTCCCTGAATGCATCGACTGATGGTCTTTGAAGATTCTGCCAGATCTTCTAAGACGGAGCTGGTGACACTTTTCTTTCCTTTCTTCCTCTTCCTCGCCCATGTGACCTCGGGGTGAGGTGCTGCAACATTATCATCCTGGATGTCATGCTCCCCACCGGACAACTCTCTCTCGTCGGTAGACTCAGGTGGATTACTCCTTATGCTAGGAATGGTAGCATGACGTCCACAGGCAACTACTGAATCGAACATCCTCCTCAATCGTTCCTCTAACTCGGGGGGGATGTCAGTATATCTGAACTTTTTGGCCGCTGGGACAACCTACAATATTAAAACAAAAATTAGGAAGGGCAAATAGTTGAACATAAAGTTAAATGATCATTTTTTAATAAATAAATACCTTCAATCTCTCGGTCCACCACTCGTCCGAAGCATCTATAGTCTTTGTAGTCGGATTCCAACCCAAACCAGTGGACTCACGTTTTAGCTCACTCCAAATTTTTCACTCCTTCAAATGATCCCATTTGTTCTTCATTTGAACCTTATCATACTTTTTCCCAGTTTGTAGGTGGAATTTGATAGTCACATTAACCCAGCCCTCTTTGCTAAAATGGGTTGTCGGTCGGTTACCAAGCTCTATCTCATGAATGCATATGTCGCAAAAAACCAGAACATCATTTGAATCTCATATAGCGGAGACACCACCGTCTTTCAGCTTACCCATCTTAAAAATGTAAACATATGTAAACCTATTAACATATAAAAAAACATACACGTACACACACACACATAAACATACACACATACACATATACACACATAAACATATACACATACACATAAACATACACACACACATACACGTATAAACACACACTCATACACACATAAACATACAACACACCTAAACATACACACATACAAACACACACACACACATACATACACATACAAACACACACACACACACACACACACACACTCATACATATAAACACACACACACATAAACACACACTCATATATATATAAACATAAACACACACACACACTCACACACACATATAACATACAACACATACACACACACACTCACACACACATACACATACAAACACACACACACACACATACACACACACACTCATACATATAAACACACACTCATACATATATATATATAAACACGAGTGACAGTGCACGGGGGCACCCCCGTGCCCTGCGCGACAGTACCTTGTCCACATTCGTCGAGACGACGATCATTAGCTAATATTTGATTAATACCTCAAAGCCTGCGTGGCAAATTTTTAAAAATATGAGCTCTGAATATTTTTAAAATATATAATATAAATAATACTTCAGTATTTATGTTGCAAAATATTCGGCACAGATAAACTTTGATATAATAATCTTTATATTTATATTTATGTACTTGTAAATATTCGTAGATTTTAAGAAATAGAAAAGAATAAAAGATATAAAGATTTCCATATATATTGATATCAGTTAGATTAATTACTATTCCTTAATTAAACAGTTACGAACTCCACCATCATCAATAAAAAATATTCTCTACGGCGCGTGTCATACTATGGATTCAATGATCAGTGCCTTAAAAGAGGCGGGATTGCAAAATTGATCGCACGGTTCAGATTTTTTGGCGGACCACAGTTACACCGTAACTGAATATTTTTATATAATAGTATAGATAAACATATAAACACACACACGCACTCATACACACATAAACATAAACACACACACACACACACACACTCACACACACATATAACATACAACACACACACACACATACAACACACACACACACACATACAACACACACACACATATACAAATATATAACACACACACATATAACATACAACACACATAAACTTACACATACACACACACACACATATAAACATAAACACATACAAACACACACCTAAACATACACACACCTAAACTTACAAACACATACACACATACAAACACACACATACATACACATACAAACACACACACACACACATACACACACACACACACTCATACATATAAACACACACACACACATAAACACACACTCATACATATATATATATAAACATAAACATATAAACACACACACACACACACACACACACACACACTCATACACACATAAACATAAACACACACACACACACACACACACACTAACACACACATATAACATACAACACACACATACACATACACACACACATACAAATATATAACACACACATATAACATACAACACACACATATAAAATACACACACAAACACATATAATACACACACATATAACACACACACACATATACATAAACACACACACATAAACATAAACATAAACACACACACACACACACATAAACATATACATATATAAACACACACCCAAATATGAACATATATAAACAAACACACACATACACAAATATAAACAAATACACACACAACATATATAAACACACACCCAAATATAAACACACACACACACACACACCAATACAACATATGAACATAAACACACACACACATATACTTATAAACACACACATACACATACACCCACACAAAACACATACTACACAAACTCACACACACACATACAACATAAAAAATTCCAACATAAACATTCCAACCCCAAAAAAAAAAAATCCAGGAGCAGCAATATACCAATCAGAAGTCCGAAGGTGGCTGATCTTCGACTGGAGATTGCAATGCAAGGAGATCTGAAAATCTCTACTCGGAAATCGCCGGCAAAGGGGGGCGGTTCTGCAACTATAGAAGGATATGCCTGTAGGGGGGGGGGGGGGGGAGTTTTCAGTGAGGGGATGGAGAGAGGGCTGCAAAACCGATCAAAGAAGGGCAGGAAAATTTACCTGGAACACGCAGCGGCGGGGTGCGGCCAAACGACGAACTCCCGGCTGCAGGAGAAGGATGAATCGTCGTCGACGTCAACGTGGTCGCCGGAGAGGAGGGTATCCGCCTGCAGCAGGTCGATTGGGAGGGATCGCCGAAGGTGGGGGTCGTCGACGGGCGCGAGAGCAAGGAGATAACCTAGATGCGCTTTGCCCTCGAGCGAGATCACGTCTGGACTGGCGCTATCGACCCCGGCGGGAGGTTAAAGAGAAACGGAGGTTATTAAAAAACGCGGTTTGGGTCCAACAGCTGCGCCAAACAAAGCTTTCACTCCAAACGGAGTTTCAGGCCTGCCGCACCGAAGCCGAACCGCCCAACCAAACGCGCCCATATTTGCACAGGATCTCGTATTCGAAAATTCCCTTTACCCGTCCTTTATTTTTCAAGTTTGAGGTCACTAAAAAACATTTTTAGTAGGCTCGACTTGAAAAATATCAATTCTAGTTTAAGATTAAGTTTAGTTGAATTCATTGATTTCGATTACCAGCGGAGGATCAAATTTGGGTTTGATACATGATTGGCCAAATTCGAATTCGACCCGTGAGCTTATGCCTATGGGAAAAGGGACTTGGTATTCCTACATCAGCATATTTGTGTATTCATTCGATGATGGACTAAACTCATTACTCTCGTGTACCTCAACAATGTTCCTTTTAAGTTAGGTATTTCTACATCCCGCCATCATTCCCAGGCTTTTTTTAACCTCATGGTTGCATTACTTATTTCTTTCTTTGTCGTAGACAAAATTGATTCAAAATTGTTTTTCATTCCAAGGCTGAAGGCTTATATCAATGTGTTCCATATTAGCTTAAAGTTCGCTCCCGCCAGTATAGTCATCCTTATCGTATTGTCGATCTCATAAGCCTCTCATCCATTCTCGTTTGATCATGACGGAGAGCAAGTCCAAATAAAAATGTGATAATCAGGCTCGAACTGATGACTTCCACCACATTATGGTGACACTACCATTAAGTTATATCTCTTCCCGATACCATCTGAAACTTAACTACGATATTCGTGAACAACTTGGAATCGGCGCCTTCTTTCATCATGAACTACTAAGCATCCATAGCTCACTCAACCACATAAAATCATCAAGTCAACTACTCTTAAAAACTTAAGTGCAGACACCAAGACCCATGGGTGTCCACAAACCACATGAATCATTTGATCCCTTCGGAATCTTCGGCTTTAATACCACTATTTGCTATTTCTACGCTCTCATATTTTCGACGTATTCAATGTGAGACTAAACCCAACGGTTCACACCCCTCAAACTCAAGGTCAGCACATCTCGCCAGTCGGAAGTGCACCAATGAATGTTAGTCACTTGGCGAGCATCGGTGGACCTTGCATGCGTGCGGCGATAATCTATCCTATTTACTAAAACTTAACTTTACTGATTCTGCAGGTAATTGCTTACATAGGAGGAACTCTCTTTCTGGTCTTTGCTGGTGTCACATTAGTTGAAATCCTCAGTTAGCTTGGGTTTCAGGATTCTTGCTGCAGCTAATATAAACACCAGAAACACATGGTAATTTATATTTGGTCCTTCCTATAAGCAAGCTCTTGTTCATAGTTTAATGTTATTCATGATTTAGCATGCATTTGTCCTAAGTAAGATTTCTATTCTTCCAGGACCTTGTAAATTAGTTTGTCATTATTTCATCGGGTCGTTTACCGCAATCTCCCTTGCAAGTTTGCAAAATTACAGGTTGCGCCCCTCTATCTTTTGAAATTACAAAAAACTCTCATCCTCTCATGTAAGTTTACATTTCGTAACATGCATGCACGAAATGTAAACTTACACGAGAGATTTTTGTAATTTCAAAAGATAGAGGGTTGTAATCTGTAATTATGCGAACTCCCAGAAGAAGTTTGAGTAATTAATAGTTATTTCATCGCGTGCAGGGTTTCCATGATCAAACAGTATTTTGTGATGCTGAGATATTTCAAATGGTGCAGCATTATTTTGTCAAGGTTGACATTTGTAAAGTAGACAATTTTCACTATTAATAGCTGAAATTGAAAAAGAAATCCGAAATTGCAATATATTTTATAGTTTTAATGTTATAATCTAATTGATTAAGGCTCCGTTTGGCGCGACTTTTTTGCCCCGGTGAGTTTGGACAAAAACGCCACCGTCGTTAGAATGTATGTTTGGCATGACAACGGTTATGACCGTCGTAAAAAAATAAAATCAATTTTGAACATAAAAGTGGATGAAGTTCGGGCATTCACGAAGGACTGTTCATAACCACCTTATTCGTGACCGCCACCGCAGTGCCAAACAGAGCCTAAATAAGTAGCAGTATTAACTATTCATTCTCTCATTTACCTTGAATGATATTTTCTGTTTTAATTAGCTTTCTTTAATTCGAGAATAAAAATGCACCAGAAGCTTCTAAAAAAAAATTATGATACTTGTTTGTTGATGGCATTTAATATTAACTATAATATATTTATATGATGAAAATTTAAGATATTAAAAGTATTAATTTCATAAGACAACTTAAATATACTGTATTTTATACTTGTAATATTCCTCCACATGGCAATAATAGAATGGGTGGGAACCACAGCCTCATCAATAGTGTAATACGGTGGCCCCAACATAAATCATTGGCGCTCATATATCAAAATTAATTAATTATTTAAATAATATTTTAATAAAAATGTCAAACCAATATTTTAACAAAGACATGAGGTTTGAACCTAAGATCAAATATTTTGCAAACTCTTTACCAACTGCACTAACTAAAAAATAGTTATATATTATTTTTTTTATTTTTGTTAAAAAAATTATCATCATAATTTATATATCATTAAATTTTCATCATTATTTTTCTAAATTAAATTGATGAATTTTCATCATTATTTTTTCAAATCAACTTTAATAAAGTTTACATGCCTAATAATAACATACAATAGTAAGTATAGGAGTTCTACTAAAAATTTTACAACTTTATGAATTTTCATCATTACTTTTTCAACATTATGAGTTTGCAAAATAATATACTTATTTTCATCGTTACTTTTAATTACTTAAATGAGCATTGTATTTTTTTAAAAATAGATTATAATATATGTTAATTCATTAGAAGAAAAGAATAAAAATATATTTGTTAATTTTGAATGTTTCACGAAAGACAACCTTTTCATTTTAATATAGTAAAGATAAAGAACCTATCACCACATCACAATATCTAGAGCGATCTAGGAAAAGATCAATAAACTTTTGAACTTTTCATCAATTACTCATTGTATTGTAACTTACATAGAGATCCCGATAAGCGATCCTATTTTTAAATGATAAAATAACTTCTCAAGCTAATCCACCTCATTTCAAGAACGACTAATCCATTAGATCTATCTCAAGCGAGCTAGAATCGGTGTATCACAAGCTTATGCTCTAACCTGAGTAGCATGGGGCACGTGGAATACCGTGCGAATCAGCAAGGACCACCATGTAAGGCTAAATACTGCTGAGTGAAAAGAACCTTTATCAGGGAGTGAAATAGAACATGAAAATGTGAGCTCTCAATCAATAGGACAAGAATGCGATCTCTGACCGTGTGCCCGTTGATGAATGAGCCCGCGAATCGTAGGTAGTGGCTTGGTTAAGGGAATCCACCGGAGCCGTAGCGAACGAGCAAAGTTCTATCAGAGCGAAATTTGGCTCATTAGTCCGCTCATTAACTGCATTAACGAGCCAAAAAGTTGATCCAACACCCAACTGTCTTCGAGCCAAACTCATGACCTTACACAATAATTTAAGTTGAGATCCAAGTATTTTGTTAGACAAAAAATGACTGATATTTGAAAGAAAAAAAAACTACCTGATCAAAACATATATTTCAATCCAAAATTATTGCAAAGTGCAGATGCTCTGCATAAATGATGATGAAACAAAAATGACAATGATAAGAACAAAATATAAAAGGAACCAATAACAAATTAAAATTACAAATAGACTATTTATTACATTCTCACCACCTAAACATGGATGAAACATAAAGATGGTGAAGCCGCCCTAAGAAACGGGCTCGAGATCTTCTACCATAACCTCTTCGAAAAGGGAGTCATATCTCAAGCCTCTCGCCACATCAAAGAAATGTGCAACGGCCTCCTCCGGCGTTTTCACGAGAACGCCATGGCCGAGATTAAGAATGTGTCCCCTGCGCCCAGCACTCCGAACAACCCTGGAATTTAAAAAAGAAAGAAAGGGAGAAGTAAATCTTAAGGTGAGATGTTCATCAGTTAGAATGCAATAATGAAAAAAATAAACCATAAATTCAAAAAAAAAAAGTATGTCCCTTTTATGAACTTGCTAGGGGAGAAAGAGAGATCTAGAGAGAGGCTAAGGAGAAGAGGAGAAATTAGGGTTTGAGAGGAGGGAGAAGAGAATACCTTGAGAATAATTATTTGAATACTCTCCTCATGAAGGGGACCCCGGTTATATAATCACCCGGGTCTTAATGGGGCTGAACCACGGTTCAGCCCCTGGCCGATTAATTAGAAGTGTGGGGCTGAACCGCCGGTTCAGCCCTCTTGTTGCTTGTGCCCTCCTTCATACGACGACTGTAGTGTTGTCCGGAGAAGCGACCCAAGGGGGGCGTAACATTCTCCTCTCCTTCAAAAATCAGTTTGTCCTCAAGATGAAAGTCCGGATAAAGCTCTTTGAATTCCATCATGTCGACCCAAGTGTTGTGTGCCGCTGTCATATGCTTCCATTTGACTAAGACTTCGGGACAGTATTCATTGCCCCGTTTCTTCCATTTAACCATCAGAACCTGTTCGGGCAGTGGCAGCAACTCGCCTACTGTGGTGACCTCTGGTAAAAGTGGGCTAGCTTGTACTGACTCGTCGATTTTCTGCTTGAGTACAGACACATGGATGTATACGTGACCTTTCGGTAAAGCTAAGGTGTAGGCCACGGGTCCTACCCAGCGGATGATGCGGAAGGGGCCATAGTAGCGTGGCGCTAGCTTCTAATTCGTCCGACGGGCCACCGAGAGTTGCCTATAGGGCTGGAGCTTGAGGAGGACCTCATCGCCAACTGCAAATTCCCGCTCAGTGCGGTGCTTGTCTGCCTAGAGCTTCATACGATCTTGTGTTGCGTGAAGGTTGTTCAGGAGTGTAGCCAAAGTACGATCGCGGTCCTGTAACGCCCGTTCCACTGCCGGCAATGCGGTACTACCCGGCTCATAACTACTCAAAGAGGAAGGTGCACGGCCGTAGACTGCCTCGAAGGGAGTAATCTTGCTGGCGGAATGGTAAGCCGTATTGTAGCAGTACTCGGCCCAGTGTAACCATCGGGTCCACGCCCGAGGTTCGTCGATCACAAAGCATCGGAGGTAGGTCTCCACTCCACGGTTGAGCACCTCTATCTGGCCATCTGTCTGGGGGTGATTTGCGGTGCTCATGCGCAGACAAGAGCCCTGTAGGCGGAACAACTCCTTCCAAAAATTACTCACAAACATAGGGTCCCGGTCAGAAATGATGGCGCGCGGAATGCCGTTAAGCCGGACGATTTCCCGCACAAACAGATCAACTATGGACTCGCCGGTGTATGGATGACTCAATGCCAGAAAATGCCCATACTTGGAGGGTTGTCCACCACAACCAAGATCACGGATTTGCCCCGCGACTTGGGCAATCCGTCAATAAAGTCCATAGAAACCGTGTCCCATATGTGCTACGTTATCAAGGCGCGCGCCTAGGCGCGCCTGAGGCGCCGAGCGCACTAGGCGCACCGGCCCGCGCCTCTGCAAGGCAGAGGCGGGCGAGGTGCCTCAGGCGCGCCCAGGCGCGCGCCTTACCAACTCCCAGGCGCACCAAAGGCGCGCCTGGGCTTTTCAAGCTGTTTTCTTCAACCTGTTTTTTTGGGAGGAAGGCAAAAACATGATCTCAGACGCACCAGAGGCACACCTAGGCGCACTTGGGCATCCAATTCACCGATTTTCAGTAAATTGAGTGCCAAATTCACTAAAAATTAGCGAGGATGCCCAATTCGCTGATTTTCAGTGAATTTAGCACTCAATTCCCTGAAAATCAGCGAATTGGGCACCCAATTCGCTGATTTTCAGTGATTTGGGTGCCCAATTCACTGAAAATCAGCGAATTGGGCACCCAATTCACTGGAAATCAATGAATTGGATGCTAAATTAGCTGATTTTCAGTGAATTGGGTGCCCAATTCGCTGATTTTCAATGAATTGGGCACCCAATTCATTTTTGCACCTCACGTGCCTCAGGCGCGCGCCTGCGCCTAGGCTCCAGGACCCCTTTGCGCCTCGGTGCGCCTCGGTGCGCCTTGCGCCTTTGATAACTTAGCATATGTGCTGAGGTATCTCCAGGGGAGTGAGTAGGCATGCTGGCGCCGTAGTCTCATATTTCTTCCGCTGGCAGATGTCACACTGCTGAACGAACTGCTGAACATCTTGCCTGAGGCCCTTCCAAAAAACATTTGCCCGTAGGCGTTGGAGTGTCTGTAGTATGCCGACATGTCCACCTGTGGGTGAAGAGTGAAGCTCGTGGAGCATAACTGTTTTCCATGGAGAGGTTGACGGAATTACCACTCAGTCCTGGTAGTACAGCCGCCAATTCTTCAACTGGTAGTCAGGGATGGAAGATTCCCCTCTTTTTAGAGCCTCCACAATATCTCTGAGCTCGGCGTCCCGCATGATCTCTTCCTGGATCTCATCCACAGAATTGATCAGGGGACTGGAAATCTGATGGAGAGTGCTCTCCGGCAATCTAGACAGTGCATCAGCCACCACATTCTCCTTGCCCTGTTTATAGATGATCTCATAGTCATACCCCAGTAATTTGGTGACCCACTTTTGCTGAAGAGGGGAGGCAACCCGTTGATCTAAGAAGTGTTTCAGGCTCTGGTGATTTGTTCGGATTTTGAAGTGCCGTCCAAGTAAATAAGATCGCCGCACTACCACAACATGGAGAATCGCCAACATCTTCTCATATGTCGACAATCCAAGAGTACGGGGTGCCAACGCTCGACTGTAGAAGGCTAGAGGTCGGCCTTCTTGCATCAAAACTGCCCTGATGCCTACCCCGGAAGCATCTGTCTCTACCACAAACTCTTTGTCAAAATCCGGAAGTGCGAGAACTGGAGTGGTCGTCATGGCCCTTTCAGAGCCTGGAAAGCCGCCTCCGCATCCTCCTGCCACAAAAATGCATCCTTCTGTAAGAGTTGTGTCAACGGTCGTGCGATCCTCCCATAGTCCTTTACAAACCGTCTGTAGTAACCTGTGAGGCCCAGGAACCCTCTGAGTGCTCGGACCGTCTGGGGTCGTGTCCATGTCACCATACTCTCGATCTTCCTGGGGTCGGCCTTGACGCCGTGCACGGAGACCAGGTGACCCAAATACTCCACCTCTGGCTGTCCAAATGAGCACTTCGACTGCTTGGCGTAGAGTTGATGCTGACGGAGGATGGTGAACACTTGCTCCATATGAGCCAACTCCTCCCAGTTGGCGCTGTAGATGAGGGATATCGTCGAAGAAGATCAACACGGACCATCGAAGTAGTGGTCGGAAGATCTCATCCATCACTACCTGGAAAGTGGACGGGGCGTTTGTGAGGCCGAAAGGCATCACAAGGAACTCGTAGTGCCCATCATGCGTCCGAAATGCTGTCTTGTAGATGTCCTCCTTGTGCATGCGGATCTGGTGATAGCCGGACCGCAAATCCAGCTTGGTGAACAATGAAGCGCCGTGCAATTCGTCTAACAGTTCTTCGATCACAGGAATGGGAAACCTGTCCTTGATGGTTGAACTGTTCAGGCCCCGGTAATCAACACAAAATCTCCAAGACCCGTCCTTCTTCTTCACCAAAATGATGGGAGAAGAAAACGAGCTAGTACTGGGGCGTATGATCCCTGCCAAGGTTTTAAATGTCGGCCGACATGTCCGACATGTCGGCCGACATGTCCGACATGTCGGCCGACATGTCCTGTTGATAAGAAAACGACTTGCATAATCAAAATATATAGGTTATGGCGTTTTCGAAAATGTCAGCCGACTTTTTGTATAAAACCCGACATTTCGGCCGACACGCAATGATCATTATAGCCTGACATTTTGAAATGTCGCCTAAATTGAATTAAATTAAAGTGAACCGCTGTTTAGCGTTGTCCATCGCTGTTTAGGGTTTTTCTATACTTCTTCTAAGTTTTGATGAAATGTTATTTCAGAAGTTATAGCTGTGTGAAAATAAAATTTTGAGCTGGTGTTATATCTTTGTAGATTTCGTTTCTTATTTCTACTTTGCAGCTCAATGTTTAGCCATAAAGAAGGCTCCTTTTCAGGTTCCCATAATAAAGTTTTACTTAACTAGAGTAAAATGCTCAGTATAGATGAGGATTATGGTGATAAATTTGGGTGGTCGATAGAAATATAAATATTTTTTAGAAATCCGACATATTGAAATGTCCCCGACATGTCTCCGACATCCGACATCCGACATCTAAAAACCCAATCCGACATGTCTCCGACATCCGACATTTAAAACCTTGATCCCTGCTATAAGCATCTCCTTGACGCTGCGTTCAATCTCGGCCTTCTGTATGTGCGGGTATCGATATGGCCTGATGTTCGTCGGCTCTGCTCCTGCCTTCAACTAAATCTGGTGATCTCGGAACCACGGTGGCGGCAGTGTATGTGGCTCCTGAAACAAGTCAGAATACTGATCCAACAGAGCACACATCTGGGCTGGAATCTCCGCCGGAACCGTAGGATCCGCTCTAATCTCCATGACAACGACCATCGTACTCTCCTGTTCCCCTAGCCGTTCCAAGCTACAAAGTGATATCTCCTTCAATTGAGACGACTTGAGGCCTCCCAAGCAATACTCCTTCCCACCATGGACGAACTCCATAGCCATCTGATCCCAGTCAAAAGTTACCCGTCTCAGCTGTCGCAACCAATGTACTCCCAACACCATGTCTGAACCTCGGATCGGCAATAAATAAACATCAGTATGCCCGATGTACCCCTGTACCCGAAGCTCCACCCATTTCATCACCCCTTCACACTGCAGTTTACTTCCATCTGCTACCATGATGTGGAAAGCCGCGCCTCGATCTATGTCGTACCCTGCCTTCTGAGTCACAGCGGGATGAATGAATGGATGAAGTTGTGGGTGCTCCCGCTGTCTACCAAGATCGTCACCTTCTCCCGGCCAACCCTTCCTGCCATCCGCATAGTAAGGGGGGCGCTACACCCCTCCATCGCATGTAGAGAGACCCCGAACTCTGTCAGGTCTAACTCCTCTAGGTCGGCCTCGGTCGAGTCCTGCTCGACCTCGTCACGTAACATGAAAACTTGCACCTTCTGGCATTTGTGTCCCGGGCCGTATTTCTCATCACAGTTAAAACATAGGCCCTTCTCCTTCCGAGCCTGCAACTCTGGCCATGTCAATCTAGTAACGGTGGGCCGGCCAGCTGTCGGGGTATCCCGTCGTACTGGAGCCGGTGTCACGGCCGCACGGGTGGTGGTGCGACTCCGCTGTCGAGTGAATCGCTCCTTTTGTATCCTTGCAAGGCTGATGGCGTGGCTGGGGCTGCGTGGATGTAAGCATGAACCTCATCTCTCAAGTAGTCCTTCAGCCCTGATACGAAGCAACTGAGGAGAGTCTTCTCCTCCCAATTGACCCGATTGGCCAGCTTCTCGAACTCAGTACGGTACTCTGTCATCGTTCCCTTCTGTCGAAGCTTCTGCAGCGTTGCTTCAACGTCTTCATATTCCAGTGGTCCAAAACGCGCGGAGAAAGCTTCCACGAACTCCGTCCATGGGGCGTAAGCCCGGCCACGTTGGAACCATTTGGTCCACTGATAGGCGTCGTCTTCCAGATGGAAGGCCGCCAATTGGACCCACTGCCCCTCGGGAATCTCCTGGTAATGGAAGAATAACTCAGCTTTATGCACCCATTCTAGCGCGTCTCCGTCTCCTCTGAACCTCGGAAAGTTCATCCGGGTCCTTTTTGGTTGCATGTAGGCCCGCTGATTTCCACACCCATATTCCTTTGCTTCCTGTCCCGGTGCAAACGGACGTCTCGGCTCCATCGGACCAATGTTGGCGCCCGAGAATCCCTGAAATGGCTGGCCGCCCCAAAGGCCGCCGGTTCCGTAGCCGCCCTGGGGTCCGACACCATGCGGAGGAGGCAAAATGCCCCCCCGCCCCTCCAATTTGCCACCTGGAGCCCTCCGGGCGTCTCCCGACTCGCCGTCGAGCCGCGTCCAAGGCGGACAGCCCGCGCCGCACTCCCCCTGCTCGTCGGCCGTCCGTCCCCATGGCGAGGGGGCCCCGCCTGTGTCCGCGCCCAGATCGAGGTTGTTCCGCTCCCGGGCGAGGGACCGCGAGCTCCACCCATCGCGTTGCTGTTCGCGGCTACACCAGCCCCCGATCCGCTTGATCCGACTCCCATACGCACGGGATCGAACGATCTGTTCGTTCCGGTGGGCTGATTTTGCATTCCGCCGCCATCTTCGTGCATCGATGCCTTCCCTTTCAGATTTTGCGCTAATAGTGCCTTGATTTCGTCCAGCCGGGCGTCGATCCGTTCTTCCAATCGCTGCGTCGAGGCCCTCATCTCCTCCTCGATGGCGGCAACCGAATCCGTCAATCTGGCGCAGTTTTCTTCCAAGTTTTCCAATCGAGTGGTTTCCTCTTGTGTGCGTGTGGTCACCATGGTGGAGAAACGAGTGCTTTGATACCAAATGCATGAACTTGCTAGGGGAGAAAGAGAGATCTAGAGAGAGGCTAAGGAGAAGAGGAGAAATTAGGGTTTGAGAGGAGGGAGAAGAGAATACCTTGAGAATAATGATTTGAATACCCTCCTCATGAAGGGGACCCGGGTTATATAATCACCCGGGTCCTGAGGGCCCCCCCCCCCCCCCCCCAGGGCTGAACCGTTGGTTCAGCCCCCTGCCCGATTAATTAGAAGTGTGGGGCTGAACCGTCGGTTCAGCCCTCTTGTTGCTTGTGCCCTCCTTCATACGGCGACTGTAGTGTTGTCCGGAGAAGCGACCCATGGGGGGCGTAACAGTCCCCCACTAGATTATAGAGTATAACATATACCCCATATATTGCATTAATAACAGACAGATATACTCGCACCAAACCTCCATATAGAGGTATACTCGCACCAATGACTTCCAAGATAAAAGATTACGACTCCACGCCACTCCTTGTACATGAAGGAGGACTACTACTAATTACAAAAATGCCACGAAATACTCCACATCCTACTAATAAATGCTCTCAATTTGTCGGAACGGGAGGGCAGTCATCCGCATGAAGCATATACGTATCATACAGTAAGAAAATGATTTAGGCTTCGTTTGGCACGTCTTATTTGCTCCGGCGAGTTAGGTCAAAAAAGCCATTATCATAGAATGCATGTTTGGCAAGACAAAGGTTATGACCGCTACCCAAGAAAATGAATTAGTTTTGAACATAAAATGCATGGATTTTTGTAGGTGAGGTCGAGCGTCGGTTCATGACCACCGCGTTCACGACCGCCACCACCGCGCCAAACGAAGCCTTAATAAAGATCAAGGGCAAATCACAATGACCAAAAGATGTGAACTTTTTGTAGCTGATTAACACAATAGGGCAGTCAAAAATGAACCGCTGTTTGTCCGATGAAGGGACACATAAAAATTAATAAGTGCGCGTGTTTAGAACACGGCCGCAAGAAAGAACTTTGAAGAGCTAAATAAAACTGGTCACCTGTGAATTTCATCCGTTAAAGCTGGAAGCGGGCAGAAAAGATAAGCAGGATCGACATTGCCCTGAACGGCGACTTTGTTTCCAAGTCGCCGCCTTCCATCTGCCATGTCAACCGTCCAATCAAGTCCAATAACATCAACGCCGGTTCCAACCATTCGTTCCAAGAGACCGCCGTTGCCATTGATATACAGAACAAGTGGTACCTGAGGGCATGCCTTTCTGACAGCACTTACCATCTGCAGATCAAGTAATCGTGAAGGTAAGTAAATGAATCAAAAACTTTATATAATGGTCAAATTTTGAAAAGCATGGTAATAGAATTCAATCACATGGTGAATTAAAGTTTTCATCAGTGCCTTGTCATATTTATATGAAGTTGGCTTGATAAATCATCATTATTTATTGATTTATTTATTTTTAATTTGTGCAAGTTTCTCTTGCCGTAACTTCCACACTATAGTATATCCATTATATAAATATTTATATATTTATATATCTTTACAATATTAAAAGATAAAACTTGCTTTGGTGAAACATTCAAAATTGACAAATATAGTCTTATTGTTTTAATCCAATGACTTAACATATATTATAATCTAATTCAAAAAACTAAAATACAACGATCATTCAGGTAATTACACTCTATTTTGGAGTACAACGATCATTCAGGTAATTACACTCTATCCCAAAATTTAAACGATGGAAATCGATAAAAATAAATAGTAGAGTTCTTATACCTATTATGATAGGTTGTCATTAGACATGTCGGCGGTATTTTTGAGGAATGATGTCATTAGGCATGTCAGCGGTATTTTCGAGGAGCTGTCATTAAACTCATCAATCTTATTAAAGTTGATTTGACATGCGCGATGATATATGTATCAGGATGAAGATTTTTTTAACAAATAACAAAAAAAATGTTGTATAACTACTTTACGCATTAATTAATTCATATTGTGTTTATTTTAACCTGTATTAATTAATTGATAGGGCGGAGCCCCGTGCCTGACAAGGACGGGGTAATGTCGCAGTTATATATATATCCGCCCCTACGGCCAACTGCGATAGTACCCCGACCGAGACATGAACTATCAATTAATTAATGTGAAAAATAGTTATACATCGTTTTTCATTTTTTGTTAAAAAAATCTTCTTTCTCATTAATTAATGTCAAATCAACTTTAATAAAATTGATGAGTTTAATGGTAGCTCCTCGAAAATACCGCTGACATGGATAATGCAATTATTCCTCGAAAATATCGTTGACATGCCTAATGATAACATACCATAGAATGTATAGAAACTCTACTAAAAACTTTGTTGATTTTATGGATTTCCATAATTACTTTTAATTTAGGGATGAGTGTAATTACTTAAATGGACATTGTAATTGTATTTTAATTTTGTTTAAATAGATTATAATATATGTTATTACTTTTTGAATCGGCATGGGGATATATTTGGTAATTTTAAATGTTTAACCAAAGACAACTTTTCCCTTTTAATATTGTAAATATATATATATATAGTGTGTGTGTGTGTGTTAAGTCAAAACCTTTTTGGGAACTCTATAAATCTAAATTAAATTGTGTTGGTATAGTGTATATCATCATCACTAGCCTAAATCTGATTATTTGGAATTAGATTTTGAAGCCTCGTGTACAATCCATTAATGGTGAGTGCTACATCAGGTGTTAACTCTAGCTTGTACCAATATTTTTGCACAACTTCGAGCCACATTACCTTTAATCATATATCCCTTTTCCCTCTCAAACTATTAACTCAGTCTAACAACTTTGTTGGTTAGGCCCTAGTTGGCGCAGTTGTGGCAGTTGTGAACACGAAGTAAAAAATATGATTATGAACGCAGTGGTGGGAAGCATTAATCATGAACGTAGTAGACTCCTGTATGAATCGTGTTCTCAGTACAACTATGAACAGAGTAGTAGTTTTATTTGTTTAGTAGCAAAGTGGTGTGGTGGCGGTGAAGCATCCTGGATCCGATGACAGCGAGGAGTGTCTTTGTGGCGGTGAAGCACGAATAAAGGTAGCTCCTAACATGCTTCTAGGATAGCAAACTTCTATGTGAAAAAAAGTGCGGGAATGAACTGAATCACACACCAAAATTAAAGAAAATTTACTAGTCTTAAATGATAACTTAAACCCCAAATAACAAAGATACTTTTTAGAGCAAGTGATGGAGTTATGTTAAGAATTGTTGAAATATTGGGAGAAAAATAGAAGGTGTTTATTATTCTTCTCTTTAAGGGATATTTAAAGAACTACAAGGACACAAGAAACATTGATAGCCCATATGAGACTAAACATATAGAACCAAATACACATAAACCTAGAGACAATATACATAGAAAGAACAACAATAGTAACTCATAAATGCGATAACTCCAACACTCCCCCTCAAGCTGGAGGGTATAACCCATAATTTGAAAATATCATATGTTGATAAAGGGAATGGAGGTAGAGACGGGAAAGGATGAATATCTGTGGTGGCTCGGGATGCGACGACAGAGCGCACAAAATAAACGAGTAATACACACACGATTTCATCAGTCAATACAACAAACACATGGTGGTATGACAATAACATCATCTACACTCAAAAAACATGTGGAAGAAACATGGTAACTGAAGATGTTGGGTTGAGCGTGTACATTTAAACACACAATGAGACTCATCGACTCAATACCACAAACACACGGTGGTATGACAACACCATCTACACTTGAAAAACAGGTGGAAGAAACACGGTAACAAAAGATGTGGGGTTGAGCGTGTACATTTAAGCATAATTTTCAAGATTTCGTTTCGTAAACATAAGCATTGGGTTAATACAAACAAAAGAATTAGTTTTCCCTCGTAAACCACGGGAGCACCAAAGAAAACTAAAAAGAAGGGGTGGAAGGATAAAAACCATCACCCCTAATTCAAGTACTCTTCTTATTGCCAAAGCTTTTACCCTCTTTCCCTTAGCCAATTTATTGTATCTAGTTTTAATTCAAAAAATCATTTGAGAGCATAATTAGTAACTTGTATTTTTCCTTCACATTTCTTTAAACAAAGGTTCATATAATTTCGATCTAATCTCGTTTACTAATGATTGCAATTTTGCTTGCTATTTGGTTAATTAAGAAGTCTTTTGGCTAAGACATTTCTTTCTGCTTAAATTATTTGCATAATTTATGACTTAACTCTTTATACTCCGAATTTTTATTTTTCAGTCTCTTATGATTAAATAAAACGATAGCAAAAAATTAGAACTTATGTTAATCCCGTATGGATCTCTCTTACTTTTGCTTTGGAATAGCAAAAACTTAAGTATGGGGGTGTTTGATGCGTAATAAAATATACGTATTTTTAGTACAGTTTTTAGTATGATTTGAAGTAATATTGTAAATATTTATGTAAATTAATGAATAAATTGCTTGTTTTATTATTTTTCTTACTAACTTAGCTTTATTTTTTTTTCAGCATTTTGGCATTTTTTTTGTCAAGTCACGCCCTGGGTCACGCCCGTGACCATGAGTCACGCCCGTGACCAAGGACACGTAATCTTGAAAATGCCAATTTCCAGCCCTCAGCAAAAATCAGGTGAAATCTCAACAAATTGATCAAGTCACGCCCGTGACCCTCAAGTCACGCCCGTGACCCTCAAGTCACGCCCGTGTACCTCATCCCGTCGATCGACATCCCCTCCCGTCGATCGGCTTGGTGTCTCGTCGATTTTTCAAGTCACGCCCGTGACCAGGGCCGTGACCCATCAAATCCTTCCAGAAGCCAACGTGCACGCCAGCCGTCACGCCCCAGTTGAACTTGACGTCTGCCACCCAAGGTCACGCCCGTGACACCTCAAGTCACGGCCGTGTGCAGCCATTTTTCCGGTCAAAAGCTTCCAGGAAGGCGGCTGAGTCTATCTTCCCAACACACGCAGAAGTCACGCCCTCAGTCACGCACGTGACCGAGGGCATGTAATTTTAAAATTTTCCCTATAAATAGAGGGGCTCGGCTGAAGCAATTCCATCCAGATTTTGAGAGTGTTTTAGTTTTTTTTTTTGAATTGTTTTGAGTGTATGAGTTCTTTTATGCATTTAAGTTTTAGTTCTTTTGTAATTTTCACTTTCATAGTTTAGGTGTAATGTTTATTTTGAAAATAAAATAGTTTTTTTTCTCATTTGGACATTGTATTTTAATTTTTACGCTTTCTTTTCGTTTTATGTAAGTGTGTGTGTGTATGAGAATAGATTTTATCGCTTTCATAACTTAGATTTATCACTTTCATAACTTGGATTTATCACTTTCATAATTTAGCTTTTAATTACAAGTAGAGTGTGTGAGTATATGAGATAGTATTTTCCTTTTTTTGTAACTTAGCTTTATTTCAAGTCTTTATTATCACCCTCATCCCGGATGAGAGGCTAAGAACATTTTAGCGCTTGATTAAGATGGTTGGGACGGATACTATTTTTGCATTTATATAAGTCTTTTTTGTTTATAAACGCACTTATATCCGCTTATAATATTATCATGTATTTTCTTATTATTAATGTCGTCCCCATTCCGATAAGTGATTAATTTACTTTAGTGCACGATGTCGAAGAGCATTGGGAAAAATAAATGGTTTTCTAAAAATAAAATATCTCTTTTCTAAAAGTAATTAACGAGTTTAAGGTTTACCCGAGAAAAACGTTGAGTGAGACCATATAATCGATGTATGGTTCTCATTTCTGTTTCCATACACTAGTTAGCCGAGAGGCTCGTGCGTATGGATTGATCGCTCACGGGTAAAGAGAAGTGCGCTCTACCCTCGAGAGAGGATGAGGTAAGTCTCCCGAATTTGGATAAAAACCCAATAGAGTGGTTCACAATATAAAACGAGTATTAAGGAGATTCGATTAAAGAACGAGAGTTCGGTCGAATATTCTTAATCTCAGGTGGGCGTACCCTCGAGAGAGGTGCGTTCATACTTATGGAACCTCCACGGCCAAGTCATTCTAATGTTTTGAAAAATCAGATCTTTTACTTCTAAAAAAAGCTATTTTCATCTCAATGTAATTCGACATCGGATGTTATCTTCATCATCGTTTAGAACTCTAGTTATACGCATATTATCGCTCTATAAAATTAAAAACCAACTCAAAATATTACTCTGATAAAATAATAGTTTATTCCTTATAAGTAAGAATAATCAACAGGATCTGTGGAAATATACGACTCTGATATTTTCTAACCCAAAATATCCTGTATTATACGCGATAAGGTATACTTGCCTTTATCGAATGATTAGTTTCGATATAAATTAAAAGTTTTCAAACTTGCAAAGCTCTCATTTTCTATTTAAAAAATCAGTAGAATTCGGCGTCATAGCCGGGGCATAATCGTCGATATTTCGAAAGAAGGAAAGACCATTACTTCTATCTTTCGATAGGATAACGGTTAGTTCCTCGAAGTAGAAGTACTTGCGAAACTCCTCGAAAACGCCCGCCTAATTCTAAATCTCATTATAAAGGTTTCAAACCCCAAATCCCAGCTTAAATCATCAAGCATCTCGACTGCTAGATTTTCCTCCAACATGACCTTCAAATTGGACATCACTACCGTTGCTTCTTGGCTACTTGCATATCTTCCTCCACATCCTATACTAAGTACACCTTGCCTTATATATATATATATATTTTTTTTGTGCCACTAAGGCAAACTTTAATTTGAGTCCTCCTGAATATGTTAACCTGTGAAGTGTTGTGCAGGAGATGAAACGTCTCAGGCAATGAGCCTACTACTAATCCATGCATCACCTGGGGCTCACCGCATCAAACTGCTTGACAATTCACCCATAATTGTAAGGAACTAAGGATGGCCAGCGGCTCCTTATGGTAGCCTCATCTTATGAACATCATCTGATAAACTATCAGACAAATTTGTTAAACTATGTATATTATTGAGATATTGTCCTACTTTCCATCTTGCCAATACTAAATATGTTCGAGATAGTTTTTTCCCAAAATAGAGTGTAGTAAAGTTTATAACACTTGCACAACTTGGCAGTGTTGTACCAATCCTGCAGCTCAATTTCAAATAGTGAGAAAATGCTATAATTGTTTTTGTATCATCCCATTGTCACTCAATCACCTTCACAAAGGAAGCACCTTGAGTAAAATGGCCTTCCTTATCTTTTCTTACTAGAATAATCTCCACAATCCTACTCCATTGTAGATAGGTTGTGTTCTTTAACTTTCTAGTAGTGATTATTCCAGACACACTATGAAACAAATTCTCAACCCTTTATCTCATTCTCTGTCATATCAATGCATTGGATTACTAGACCAAACAAAGAACCATAACCACAAGACAATGCTTTGAACTCAATCATAGTTACAATACTCCCTCTGAACATCTCTTTAAAATAAAAAATAATAAACACTAAATCACCAATAGGTAACCCAAATACATACTGGCCTAAATACATGTAGATGAAGACTAAAGAAGGAAAGATGTCTAGAGATTTGCTAGTGTCTGTGTCAGGGAGAAGAAGGTGGCATTAAGGGCTTAAGATCCTACAGTTTTTTTTGTCTATTATTGGGAGGGGAGCAAGAAACAGGAAGGAGCTAGGGGAGATGGGTTACCAGGGCATGATGCGATCTGAGAGTAGAAAAGAGACGAGGAGCTGGATGGATCGACAAGGGAGACGACCAGAGAGGAAGGGGGCAACGAGGGAGGCAACATAGATCGCACCGAGGGACAACTCATTGAGAGAGAGAGAGAGAGAGAGAGAAAACTTCTTCGAGTGCATGGTAGCTGGGGGTTTCATCGAGAAGCTGAGACTTGCGGCTAGGGCAACCAAGCTCTAAAAACATGTTAAAGAGAAAATTTACCCATTCTTGAACAGAAAGATTCTATTTATATAAGTAATATTCAAATAAGAATAAATAAGATTATAAGAGCTTACAAGCTTAGGGTTTAGGGTAAAATGATACAAGGCATTTTAAGCAACAATGGTTGGCAGAAATTAGTAAATTAGCGTGTAATAAGAATCACACTTAGAAACTCATCCTAATGGGATTAAGCATGCATGCAGAAGAAAAAATCCCTCATCAAAAGAATAATTGAAAACTCTACCTCTTGAATGTATGGCCTTGACCATTGTTCCCAAGCATTTGGAGGTAACTGTCCACCCCATGAATCGAAAATCTGTATGCATTGTGCTCCAGATGTTACTTGAAAGATGATATACTCAGAAATTGCTTGTGTGAGATGAGAAAGAAGACTCCTTAACACATGTGGTGCAGTATGACACATGCTTTTAATAGTCGTATATGTACGTGTTGTACACCCTTCCACGATGTAAGTAGCAAGGGTCCAGGGTGCCCCAACAAAACCGAGAACTGCTGCGTGCTCTCCAACCTGCAAGGAAAAAGAGTACGAAAATGATCAAGGCAGGAATTAGACTTTATGAAAATCAATCATTATCATTATTCATCAGGCTTATATAACTATATCCGGTAGGTTATATAAAACCTCAATTATTTTTGCTGACTGTTGATTTTAACTATTTTTATAGCTCTTTAAAATACATAAGATATTTGGTCTATTCACATTCTTTCATATTTCTTCCACATTAAATCTATCTACAATTCTACATACCTTAATTGTGCATATTTTATCATGTGTATATATGATGTAATGTTATGGGTGCATTTCGGCTTTTATTATAAGTTTTATGTATTTTTTAAAGTAATCCCTTTGTATAACCATTTTGCAAAGTTCCTTTTATTGAGTATTTATTTACTTTTTGGTGTAACAAAGCAAGTGAAAAAATTAACCCTAAATGATGAAGATCTAATAGCTCACAAGCGTGAAGTGACGCGATAAGGCTCCTCCTATTAGGAGGTAGTTGGATGTTAGGAGTCATTAAGAGTGGAGTCATGTAAAAGCCCATGAAAGATTGGAATGAAAGTATGCAAGAAGTTATCTACTTCCTGACGCAGGACGAATCTATAGGAGGCGGAAAATCCGCGACCTAACCCTACATGCTATGCAAAGCCCGACGGGTTAAATCACAGTTGAATAATAAATAATGGCATGCCACACAGTTAATTCACAGCAAGACACAATAATTAATTAGGGCGAAACAAGCTTAGGCTTTCCTCCGCGTGGAGGGCCAAAGCAAGAGCGTACGGCGAATAAATCCTGCAAATCACGATAATTATCTAACAAACCACCACAATACAAGATATCAAAACTAATATAGTGATCCAATTCAATATAAAAATGCTGAAAATAATAATCCAGTACAACGAAATCTCACCAAATAGTGGGCTGACCAAGACACTGACGAATTCGGAGCCGGAGATGCGTAGACGACGATCCGAGGTCTAACCGAAGGCGTGGAAATGATGGCGGTGGCTGTCCTCGACGATGAGAGATGAAAACGGACCGGAAATGGATGGATCCGACTATATGGAGGCGGATCCGGGTAACGGGAGGGTAGGTCCGGTGATTTGGAGCATATCCGGGTTATGGGAGGTGGTCTGGGCAGAGGGGGATGGCTGGATCTGGGCTGGACTGCCCGGATCTGGAAAGATCTAGTGGTGGAGGGTTGTTTGGAGGTGGTTCCACGGGTGGGGAGGGGCTGCTAGCAGATCTGGTGGTTGCTGCTATTAGGGGCGGCTGTAGAGGGAGGAGGGGGGCTAGGTGGTGGTTGACTAGGAGGAGGACAGGGGGGGGGGGGGGGGGGGGGGGGGGGCAGTTGAGAAAAATGGAAGCCACGGGGTGGCGGTTTTCTGGGAGGGAGGGCTGGGCCGGCGATTGAAATAGGAGATTTACTGTTCACTAAACTATATTAGTGAACAGTAAATTTCACTTTTCTACAGTTCCTATATGAGGGAGGGGGCTGCTGGTGGAGTTTCTGGAACAACAAAAACAGTCGCTGTAGGGGGCTGTGGGGGCTGCGGATGAGGGTTTCGGAGGGGGAAGAAGGAGCCTAGGGTTAGGGGGTACCTTGGGGAAGGAGATACAAGCCTAGGAGTGGTCACCTAGGGTTCCACAAAGTCGGCACCGTGGGATGATCGCGGGAATCCGGGAATCCGGGAATAGCTTTCTCCAAATTCTGCAATGGCCTCCATCAGCCCACTACCTATCTATTTATAATAAAATAAAGGCTAGGGCACCCCATCATCGACGACTATGATTGGTCGGAGGTGGGGCCACCCAAATACATCAAAACAAATGCAAAAAATAATAAACTAATATATCAAATTGATTCGCAACGCGAATCCGAACACATCTGCGGAGTTCGATCGTCGATCCGGGCACGCCATATATGGAAAGTTGCCAAATCAGCCCCGAATGGGCCCAAAACTCGTCATCCACTGCAGGTCCTCGTCTATGCTCCGCATCATTTCCCTTATCTCCTGTATGAGATTTTGGTAGCTCTCTCTCTCTTCTGAGCATATTGTGCTTAGGAAGCCGTAGTTCTGGCTACATAGTATCCTCCTCCATCGTCTCCACCTTGCACCACCCTCCGGCAACACCACCAACGTCCTACGGATTTGCCCACAACACATGTCTCTCTTGTCCTTATTCTTCGCATCTTGTAGATTTAACCTCTCCCCTTTTTCCTACATGCAATCGTTGCCCATCAATTATTTTATGTTTTATGGCAAGAATAATTCTTCTACAAATGAGAATGTGTTGTCATTATGAGGACGCCCTATTAGTTTAATTCATGTAAATTTAGGAAATAGTGGAATTATTACAATAACTATATTAAGAATACATATCACCAACAATTTGTTCCTCGCCTGATGTTTTATTAGTTGAGTACTATCTGTGAGTTTTAGTTCTTATACATTATATTATTCTCCACATCACATTGGTGGTATTAAATTTCATTTTGTTTTTTTTTTCCACGGGAAGGATCCAAGAAATTAGAATTACGTTTTGGGTGCTTCACTATTCAGCTACAGGAAATAAGCATGCAGTTGTGCATATCATAGGTCTTCATTTATACTCTAAGGACCCATTTGGTGAGGCGGAGCGCATGCTGCATGGATCCGCAGACCACGAATCGCAGCCATGGCTGGAACCGGCGACCGAAATCCATTGGATTCACTAGAGTGGTCGGTAAAACACCCGACCACAGCACCATCAAATGGCTGCGAAGCTGCGGCTACGTTCCGCTGAATCAGCCCCACGCGATTTCCATCCCACCAAACATGCCCTAAGTATTTTGCAAATTCAAAACAAAGATTAAAAGAAGAAAAAAACTAGATACCCAAATTGATGGAAAGAATGCTCCAAGGAGAAGATAACAAAAACAATTGTTGAAGTTAATATACCTCAGATCTCAAAATCTTTAGAGATTCGCCCACAAATCTAAGCTTGTCCAAGTCAATGGGATGCAAATTATTCAAACAATCTTTTGAAGTAATTGGATTATGAATGATAGGACCCTTTACTTCTTCTATCTCAAAAGGAACGCCAAATGCAGGCAGAGGAGTAAGAATGTCCGAGAAAATTATAACACCATCTGGATGGAACGCTCTCCAAGGCTGCAAAGAAATTTCCACAATGAGATCAACTGTCTCTGACCTCACTCTGAAGGATGGATGTTTCTCTGCAAGCTTTCTATAGACAGCCATATACCTTCCAGCTTGGCGCATCATCCATGCTGGAGGCCTGCTAACAAGATTTCCTCTAGCAGCTTGAACCAGTAATGGATCTGGGTACAAAATTTTGTTTTCATATTTCGTCTAGAATTCATCAAGCTTAATTCAAAGGTTAGCTTGAGTTAAGGTAGAGATTGTAGAGGGGTTCTCAAATATAAAAGATAAGCTATAAAAGCATTGGTCCATCTCCTAGAACTTCCACATTACTTTGTTATACATATGAAACAAGTTCATAACCAATATATAAGAATACATTCCCACGTCAATTTAGTGCTACTCTAAAATCTTTGTAGAAAAACAAAATTAGACAACTAGTGGAGAACTCGAGAGTAGATGGGTTGATCAAAGGAAGTTATAAAATAGAATTAGCTGACTGAGGGGTTCAAACTCCCTATAAAAGAATATTTCAAGAGAACATGAATTTTGTACTTTAAGGAATTATTGCATGAAATTTTAAGAATAAAAATCATTTAGAAGAACATAATGAAGAAAATAATGAGATATTATACAATGATCAAAAAAAAGAAGTAGAGTTAGCTCTAGGGAAGTTCGATTAGGGTAAAAGTTAAGTTTAATTGAGATATATACTAAGATTTGGAGACCAATGGCAAAACATGAATGATATGGTTAACAAATATTTTCAAAGAAAATTCTATGATTGATAGAATGTCAAGTGAGTGAAGAATAATCATTTTGATACAAATATTTAAGAAGAAAGTACATATTTAAGATTGTCGTTATTAAAGAGGAACCTGAGTCATAAGATGAAATGGGAATAGTATGATGTTACGGCCCAGCAGGAACCCCCAGGCGCGAAGCCCGCCAGGGCCCATTTACTGGTCGTAAGCAGGAACCCCCTCTATTATCCTGGCATGGAGACCAGCGAGGGGCCCACCGACTTAACAGGGCCGCGGCCCAGTGCAACCCCAACCCATCTCCAGGACCAGTTTAATCACTAGCGGGTTGTTGAGGTCGGGGCTTGAACCCCCGACCTCCTTGATAAGGAGCCTTCAACACGGCTCTCATCACCAACTGAGCCGCGGCTCAGTTGGTGATGAGTCCTGCTTGGAGAGGACCTTGTCAAGGGAGTAAGAGGTCAGGGGTTCAAACCCTGACGGTGGCTTGCCACCGCTCCAATAACCCGCTGTGCATGAGAACAGTGTCGGAGATGGGTTAGGGTGTATGGGCCGCGGCCCTGTTGCGGGTGACCTGATAGGGAGGCCCGTAACATAAAAGTGCACTTTTATGTTACGGCCCAGCAGGAACCCCCAGGCGCGAAGCCCGCCAGGGCCCATTTACTGGCCGTAAGCAGGAACCCCCTCTATTATCCTGGCATGGAGACCAGCGAGGGGCCCACCGACTTAACAGGGCCGCGGCCCAGTGCAACCCCAACCCGTCTCAGTTGGTGATGAGAGCCGTGTTGAAGGCTCCTTATCAAGGAGGTCTGGGGATCGAATCTCAGCCTCAACAACCCGCCTCAATTAAACTGGTTGAGGAAACGGGTTGGGGTGTGGGGGCCGCGGCCCTGTTAGGGGCTCCGGATTGGGGGCCACTATGGATCATTGTCGTGGACCGCTTCGCGCGGTGCGGTATTTGAGCAGCTGGTATTGCCCACCGGTACGGGTTAGGCCTTACCCCTAACATAAAAGTGCACTTTTATGTTAGGGGTAAGGCCTAACCCGTACCGGTGGGCAATACCAGCTGCTCAAATACCGCACCACGCGAAGCAGTCTACGGCAATGATCCATCAACACGGCTCTCATCACCAACTGAGCCGCGGCTCAGTTGGTGATGAGAGCCGTGTTGAAGGCTCCTTATCAAGGAGGTCGGGGGTTCAAGCCCCGATCTCAACAACCCGCCAGTGATTAAACTGGTCCTGGAGACGGGTTGGGGTGTGGGAGCCGCGGCCCTGTTAGGGGCTCCGGATTGGGGGCCACTATGGATCATTGCCGTGGACTGCTTCGCGTGGTGCGGTATTTGAGCAGCTGGTATTGCCCACCGGTACGGGAGAGCCTTACCCCTAACATAAAAGTGCACTTTTATGTTAGGGGTAAGGCTCTCCCGTACCGGTGGGCAATACCAGCTGCTCAAATACCGCACCACACGAAGCAGTCCACGGCAATGATCCATAGTGGCCCCCAATCCGGAGCCCCTAACAGGGCCGCGGCCCCCACACCCCAACCCGTCTCCAGGACCAGTTTAATCACTGGCGGGTTGTTGAGGTCGGGGCTTGAACCCCCGACCTCCTTGATAAGGAGCCTTCAACACGGCTCTCATCACCAACTGAGCCGCGGCTCAGTTGGTGATGAGAGCCGTGTTGAAGGCTCCTTATCAAGGAGGTCGGGGGTGAACCCGCCTGGCCAAGGGCTGAACCCGCCTGGTCCAGCCCTCGGCCGAGGGCTGAACCCGCCTGATTCAGCCCTCGGCCGAGGGCTGAACCCGCCTGGTTCAGCCCTCGGCCGGCCGGTTCACTACGAGGGGGCTGAACCGGAAGGTTCAGCCCCGTTGTTTAGCGCGCCTTTGCTCCTCCGTACGTAATGACGCACCGCAAAGCGCAGCGGGGGCGTAACATTCCCCTCCCCATCAAGAACCAACTTGTCCGCAAGGTGGTAGTCGGGGTAGAGCTCCTTAAAGTCGAAGAAGTCCACCCAAGAATTGTGTGCCGGAGTCAGGTTCTTCCATTTGACCAAGAGCTCGGGCCGGTATTCCGCGCCCCGTTTCTTCCACTTGAGCATCAAAATATCTTCAGGAAGCGGCCGCAGCTCACCTGCCGAAGTGACTTCAGGTAACAAAGTGCTCGGCTGGACGTGCGGCCCTACCTTCCGCTTGAGCAAAGAGACATGGGATGTAGGATGGATGCGCGAACCCTCCGGTAATGCCAGGGTATAAGCCACCGGTCCCACCCTGCTGACAATCGGAAAGGGACCGTAGTAGCGTGGGGACAGTTTCTGGTTGCCACGACGAGCAACGGACAACTGCCGGTACGGCTGGATCTTGAGGAACACCTCGTCACCAACAGCGAACTCCCGCTCAGTGCGGTGCTTGTCCGCCTGGGCCTTCATGCGATCCTGGGCTAGACGGAGATTCTCCCGAAGTGTGACCAACATGCGATCCCGATCCAGCAGAGCGCGATCCACTGCCGGAAGAGCGGTGCTCCCGGGCTCATAGCTGCCCAAAGTAGGAGGAGGCCGGCCATAAACCACCTCAAATGGTGTCATCCTGCTGGCGGAGTGGTAGGCCGTGTTGTAACAGTACTCGGCCCAATGTAACCAGTCCGGCCAGCTCCGCGGCTCATCCATCACAAAGCAACGCAGATAAGTCTCGACCCCACGATTAAGCACCTCCGTCTGACCATCCGACTGCGGGTGGTTAGCCGTGCTGAAGTGTAAGCGAGTGCCCTGCAGCCGGAACAGCTCCTTCCAGAACCCGCTGACGAAGGTAGGGTCCCGATCAGAGATAATGGCGCGGGGGAGGCCATGCAGGCGAACGATCTCTCGAGCAAAGAGTGCGGCCACAGACTCCCCGGTGTACGGATGGCTGAGCACCAGAAAATGGCCATACTTGGACAGCTTGTCCACCACCACAAGAATGACAGACTTCCCTTTAGACTTCGGCAGCCCATCAATGAAGTCCATGGACACCGTGTCCCAAATCTGCTGCGGAATCTCCAACGGTACAAGTAGCCCTGCCGGAGAAGAGGTCTCATATTTCTGCCGCTGGCAGATCTCACAGTGGCGAACGAATTGCTGAATGTCCCGTCGCATGCCTGTCCAAAACACGTTTGCTCGTGCCCTCTGAAGTGTCCGGAGCACCCCCGCATGCCCTCCTGTAGGCAAAGAATGGAACTCATGCATCAACACAGTCTTCCAAGCTGAATCGGCGGGCACGACCACCCGGCCCCGATAGTAAAGCCGGTCATTACACAAGTGATAGCCAGCTGTGACGGTCTCTCCCCGCTGTAAAGCCTCCACCAACGGACGCATCGTGGTTGATCGCCGGACCTCTTCCTGAATATCCTCCACTGAATCGACCAACGGCCCCGAAATATGAGCGATAGTAGCCTCCGGAAGACGAGAGAGGGCATCGGCGACAACATTCTCTATGCCACGGCGATACACAATCTCGTAGTCGTAACCGAGAAGCTTAGTCACTCATTTCTGCTGTAGCGGCGAGGAGACCCGTTGGTCCAGGAAATGCTTCAAGCTCTGGTGATCCGTCTGGATCTTAAAGTGTCGACCCAAGAGATATGGACGCCAAACAGCCACGGCGTGAATAATTGCCAACATCTCCTTCTCGTAGGCCGAGAGGCCCAAAGTACGAGGGGCCAAGGCCTTGCTGTAAAAGGCTATCGGTCGCCCTGCCTGCATCAAAACCGCCCCGATGCCGACACCTGAGGCATCCGTCTCCAAAACGAACTCCTGTGTGAAATCCGGTAAAGCCAAGACTGGCGTGGTGGTCATTGCCCGTTTGAGGGCCTGAAATGCCTCCTCCGCCTCCTCACTCCAAGAAAAGGAGTCCTTCTGCAGTAGCTGTGTCAGTGGCCGAGCTATCTTGCCATAGTCCTGGACAAACCGCCGGTAATACCCTGTGAGCCCCAGAAAACCCCGCAAGGCGCGGACTGTAACCGGTCGCGGCGAAGACTGCATACTCTGAATCTTCCGTGGGTCGGCCTTGACGCCCTGACCGGAAACCAAGTGGCCCAAATACTCCACCTCCTCCTGACCGAAGGAGCACTTGGAACGGTTGGCATAAAGGTTGTGCTGACGTAGTCTGGCAAGGACCTGCTCCACGTGGCCCACGTGGTCCTCCCAGTTCGCGCTGTAGATGAGTATATCATCGAAGAAGATCAACACAAATACCCGCAGAAAATCTCTAAACATCTCGTTCATGTTGGCCTGGAACGTAGAGGGCCCTCCAGTCAGCCCATTGGCCATAACCAAGAACTCGTAGTGGCCGTCATGAGTCCGGAAAGCCGTCTTGTGGATGTCTTCCTGTGCCATCAAGATCTGGTAATAGCCGGAGCGAAGATCCAGCTTGGTGAAACGCTGGGCCCCATGCAATTCATCCAGCAACTCTTCGATATGGGGAATCGGGAAGTTATCCTTGACCGTAACGCCGTTCAAGGCACGGTAGTCCACACAGAAACGCCAGGACCCGTCCTTCTTCTTGACCAGAATAATGGGAGCCGAGAAGGAGCTCGTACTTGGCCGAATGATGCCGGCCTCCAGCATCTCGCGGACACTGCGCTCGATCTCCGCCTTCTGAACGTGGGGGTAGCGGTACGGACGAACATCCGTAGGCTCAGCACCCGCCTTGAGCGGGATACGGTGATCACGGAACCTCGGCGGAGGCAGAGTGCGTGGTTCCTGAAAAACATCAGCATAATCTGTCAGAAGTAACTGTAGCTGAACCGGTACCTCTGAGGGCGTCGGCTCGTCGGTCGGGACCTCCCGAAGGACGGCCATCATCTGGCCATCTCCGCTCAACCGCTGCATGTTGCGAAGAGAAACCTCCTTTATAGGAGAGGACATGAGACCCTGCAAGCAAAACTGCCTGTCGCCATGCACAAACTCCATCGTCATGTGCTCCCAGTCGAAAGTCACCCGCTGCAACTGGCGCAACCACTGAACTCTCAGCACCATGTCTGAGCCCCGAATAGGCAACAGGTAGACGTCAGTCCGTCCCACATAGCCGTATAGCCGCAGCTCCACGCCTTTCAGCACCCCTTCGCATCGAAGCTTGCTGCCATCCGCCACCATAACATGAAAGGCAGCCCCGTTGTCAACTACGTGCCCAACTCGTCGTGCCACGTCGGGATGCATGAAGTTGTGGGTGCTCCCACTGTCCACCAGAATAGTAACCTTCTCTTGGGCGATCCGGCCCGCCAGCCGCATAGTAAGCGGGGGAGCGCAACCCTCAAGAGCATGAAGAAAAACCCCGAACTCCGTCTCGTCCAAGTCCACCTCCAACTCCTCATCCGGAGCCGGCTCGTCGTCCACATCCTGATGCAACATGAAGACCTGTATCTTCTGGCATTTATGGGCAGGTACAAACTTCTCGTCGCAATTAAAACACAGCCCCTTCTCCTTCCGAGCGGCCAACTCACTCCACGATAACCGAGTCACCGTCGGTTTGCTACCCGTGGGCTGCTCCCGTCGTGCTGCTGTGGTAGGAGCCGAAAGCGGTCTACTCGTGATGCGTGCTCGCTGCCTGTTAAACCGCTCCTCCTGGATGCGCGCCAAAGTAATGGCGTGGTTCAATGACCGAGGCATGAGTGCCTGTACCTCGTCACGAATGTGCTCCTTGAGGCCAGATATGAAACAGCTGTAGAGTGTCCGCTCCGGCCACTGAACCCGATTTGCCAACTTCTCAAACTCAGTGCGATACTCCAGCACCGAGCCTTTCTGACGAAGCTTCTGAAGGAGGGCCTCAAAGTTCTCGTACTCTAATGGCCCAAATCTGGCCGTAAATCCGTCCACAAATTCGCCCCATGGCACGTATTCCCGTCCCCGTAGGAACCACTGCGTCCACTGGAAAGCGTCCTCCTTCAAGTGGAAGGACGCTAGCCGCACCCACTGACCTTCAGGCACCTCCTGGTACTGGAAGAAAAGTTCAGCCTTTTGAACCCATTCCAATGCGTCGCCGCCTTCGAACTCCGGAAAGTACATGCGAGATAATCCGGGAGTCAAGCGTTGTACCCCATGACCTCCTTCCCGTCTTGCAGGCTCACCTTGCTCGAATCCGACGTAGCCTTGATGTTGACCCGCTCCCCAAGGAGGGGGTTGCGGCTGGCCTCCCCATCCTTGGCCAAAACCGCCCATTCCTGGAGGCCCGAACCCACGAGGAGGAGGGAGAAGTCCTCCCCTTTGCTGTCCCGCAGGCTCCGGTGGCCGCCGGCCACCCTCCAAGTCCTCCCAAGGCCGGCGGTACTGCCCCCGTCCAAAACCGGCCTCGCCCACGCCCCCAATAGCCGATCCAGGCGGAACCGGCCCCGCTGGACCCGCGTAGCCCACTGCCGAGCCTTGTCCGCACGCCGCCCCTGCAGGGCCTTGCCCGTACGCCGCCGAGCCAGGCGGAACCCCGAAGCCCCGCAGCCGCTCCTCCTCCGACAACCGGAGGCCGCCGATTCCTTCCGCGAGACGCACGCCCACAGCAGCCCCGTCGGCACCCGATCCCGCCGAGTCTTCGCTTGCTGCGACCTTCCCTTTCAACAAAGCCTTAAACTCCTCCATACGAGCGTCGATCCGTCCTTCCATGGCCGCCATAGAGTCGGTGAGGCCAACCACGTTCTCCTCTAGGGCTTCAATCCGGGAGGATTCTTCTTGATTGCGGGTGGACACCATGTCGGAGAGATGAACACCTCTGATACCAAATGTTAGGGCAAAACTACTAGAGAGATTGAGGGAGGAGAAGATCTAGAGAAAGAGAGGGAAGATTAGGTCTAGAAGAGGGAGAATACTAACCAGGAATTACTCTTGCATACCCCAAAAGGGGGGCTGCCCGGGTATATAAATACCCGGGCAAGGAGGGGGCCGGCCGGCCCCTCCAAAGAGGGCTGAACCCGCCTGGTTCAGCCCTCGGCCGGCCGGTTCACTGCGAGGGGGCTGAACCGGAAGGTTCAGCCCCGTTGTTTAGCGCGCCTTTGCTCCTCCGTACGTAATGACGCCCCGCAAAGCGCAGCGGGGGCGTAACATATGAAATATATACTAAAAAATACATTGGAAGGACTAAGGAGGGAATCAATTTGGTTTCATGCTAGAAAGATCAACTACATATGTTTATGTAAAAATGATAAATGAAATAGTATAGAGTGGAGAAATACTCTTAATGTGATTTTTATTGATCTCCAGAAGGTATAAGATCAAGTATCATGAGAATTGATTTAGTGTGAATTGAGGAATAAAATTTGGATCTAATGTATGCTGGCATTATTAAAGATACCAACGTTAGAAGATTGACTAGTATTAAAAGTAATTGTCAGAAACCAACCTTTTACGATTATATCAATAATAGAAATTGAGTTGCTATCTTTATTGCATGATGATATGCATACGCCAAACGAGGAGAAACGTGGCGACTGTTACAGATTATCTTATTCGCAATTAATTATGTATGTCTTTAAGTATTTTGTCTTGTAGTGGGGGCTCTATCTATATAAGGAGCCTTAGGTTGTGAGTTCTTTTCATCTTTGAAGTGTTTGTCATTTGGGCTCTCTTGGGAGAGAGGAGTGCCTCGGAGGAACCAGCCTTCGGGTGCTTGGCGGGAGTTTGTCTCCCAAGTTGTATCTGTGTTTTCAGTATGCAATGCAATTTCCTCTTGTTCGTGAATCGTGATACGATGCAGCCCCTACGTATCAATTGGTTTGACCTGCCGCTCATTTAAGGTTTCCGCAAAAACGCTTATGGGATCTACATCCTTGTCCAACCGTAGCCGACCGAATCCGGCGTCTCCTCCTAACGTACATCCTTCCGCTGCTCGCTGCTCCAACGCAACCTTCTTCGCATGGAACTATGTTTGTTTCCGCTTGACATTGACCGACTGCATCCCTTCGGGATGACCTCCCACGCATCCTCAGCATCCGTCTCTTTCCGCCCGACGCCAGCCACCCCCCACCCACCCCACCCAACCCACCCACCCGCAGTGGTTCGCCCCATTGCGCCAACCTCTTCTTGGGCGTCATCTTCTCCTGGAATGCACCCACACTTCCTCCATAGCCCTCCTTCTGAACTTTTGGCATGCTCTCTACGCTCGGATCAACGTTGTCGTGGATGACATCTTCGCCTTGGCGCATGTGTTATGGAGACAGCTCCCTCGACACCCTCTGACACCATCTCTACCTCATGTGCATGACCTCGTCGGGTCGATCTTTGGCCTTCCGCGGACACCCAACACCATCTCCGACTCTTCCAATCTCAGAACTCTCCATGCACGGGTCGATCGTGACCTTGTTGACACATCCTCCGTAGCTCCACCCCCAACCAACACCCTCCTCCGTTGTCTGCATCCATTGATCCCTGCAGTGCCTCCATCACTAGTTTCTCTCGTTGTCGCGCCCTGCGTCACCACCTTCCGGCTGTCGTGGTCCAGCCACGGCGGCTGCTCACTCAACCCCTTTCGCGCTCTACAACCCTAACACCAATCTTCCCTGATGCGGCCCTTCCTTCCCTCTCTGATTTCGGCTCCTCTCTGACGACATCCCATCCACCAGTTGTCTCTCTGCACTGGTCGGCATGTCTCCTAACTGGCCATCACACCTCCACTGCGCCCCACGACGTTCGCATCACGACAACTCTTATCTTCTGCTCCAGCACATCGAGCCCCCCCCCCCTGTCCCCGCATGTTTATCTCGTTTGACCCACTCCTCGATCTCGTTTTTTCCGCCTTGTCCCACCACCCCCTCCTTTCCAGCAGCCGAGGTCCCACCTATTAATTAACGTAAACTTTCCCCATTCACTCATCTTGCCCTTTCACCGAACACATCCACCTAATGTGGCTGCCAAGGATAACCCCTTGTGTGGTTGCCTCATCATCATGTTTTTTGGCACCACGATCATTATTTTTCCCGCCCAGTCTCTTCTTACGTCTTTTCGCTCATTTTGGCTCCAACCGAGTCCCTGACCCACCTAGCGTGCACCACAACTATGACAACTTTCCAGTCCGGTCCACCTCGCTCGACCTTGAGGACAAGATCTTTTGAAGGCACTGTTAGGGAAAGAAGTGACGTCCACGAAACACACAAGAAACACGGAAGAAAAAAAAGCAAAAGCACACCAGAGATTTAGCGTGGAAAAACCCCAAGATCGGGGAAAAAAACACAACCACCCGGGCCCAGAAATTCACTATGAAGAACGAAAGGAAATACACCTCTCCACTTCCGCCGCACTACCTCCTCCAATTTTCAACAACAAAACCCTAGGACGAAAAAGGCCTTTTATACCCACAGTATAAACAACGAGGAAAAAATTACGTAAATGCTCGACCGGCGAATCGTGTTGATTGTCCAGTACACCCAAAGCAGTCAGGCTCCACATTATAACAATCTCCCACTTGGAGACTGACCAGTGATGATCCTCCAAGAACGGCTCCCATCAAGTATCTTCATAGCGGTGGCAATGAAAGGCGGCGGGTGGCTCCACCTCGTCTTCAACCTTGAAGACCAACTGAAGCCGAGTAAAGCTTCAGTTTGTCCACGTTCACACATTTTGTAAACATGTCTGCTGGATTCTCCGAAGTATGAATCTTCTCCAATGTTAGAACTCCATCTTCCAAAAGAGATCGGATAAAATGGTACCGCAACTGAATATGCTTTGTCCTTGAATGAAACACAGCATTCTTTGCTAGATGAATGACACTCATACTGTCTCTATGCAACTTGCCATTCTCTTGCCCTTTGCCCGGTTCCTTCATAAAGCTTTGCAACCATATCATCTCCTTGCTTGCCTCAGTGATGGCCACATATTCAGCTTCAGTGCTAGAGAGAGCAACCGTCTTCTGTAACCTGGAGATCCAACTAACTGCTGCACTCCCCAAAGTAAAGACATACCCGGTGGTACTCCTACTGTCAATATCTCCACCCATATCCGAGTCCACATACCCATGTAGAGAGATCTTTGGACCTCCAAAACAGAGAGAAGAGTCTGAGGTTCCCTTCAGGTACTTGAGTATCCATTACACTGCTTCCCAATGTTGTTTACCTGGATTACTCATGAATCTGCTGACGACTCCCACTGCATGTGCAATGTCTGGGCGAGTGCACACCATTGCACACATCAGACTTCCTACTGCAGAGGCATAAGGGACTCTTTCCATCATCTTTAGCTCTTCTTCTGACTTGGGTGACTGCTCTTTGGAGAGCCGAAAGTGACTGGCCAAGGGCGTATTCACAGCCTTTGCATCCTTCAGATTGAATCTTTGAAAAACCCTTTCAATGTACTTTGATTGGGACAGCTTCAAAGTCTTTGCATTCAAGTCCCGTTCGATCCTCGTGCCTAGGATCTGCTTAGCTTTGCCCAAATCCTTCATTTCAAACTCCTTAGACAATAAACACTTCAAATGCTTGATTTCTCCCATGTCAGATCCTGCAATCAACATGTCATCAACGTACAAAAGGAGAATAATATAACTATTGTCAAAGTGTTTCAGGTAACAACAATGATCTGCCTCGCATCTCGAGTACCCATTGTTTGATATAAACCTGTCAAATTTCTTATACCATTGCCTTGGAGCCTGCTTCAAACCGTAAAGGCTCCGTTTGAGTTTGCAGACCATTTCTTCTCTTCCAGGCTCAACAAATCCCTCTGATTGTAGTATGTACAACTCTTCTTCCAAGTCACCATGCAAGAACGATGTTTTCACATCCATTTGCTCCTAGTGCAAATTTTCCACTGCAACCATGCTTAGAACAACCCGAATGGTGGTCATCTTCACCACCGGGGAGAATATTTCAGTATAGTCCACCCCTTCCTTTTGTTGAAACCCTTTCACCACAAGCTTTGCCTTGTAACGCTTGTTCCCACCTTGTTCTTCCTTCAATCTGTAGACCCATTTGTTGTGAAGTGCCTTCTTACCCTTTGGGAGTTTGACTAAAGCCCAGGTTTGATTTAGCATAAGAGAGTCCATCTCTTCCTTCATGGCCAACTCCCACTTAATAGCATCTTCAGCTTTCACCGCTTCATTGAAGCACTCTGGTTCACCAATATCTGTTAGCAGCAAGTAATAGAGAGAGGGAGAGTACCTCTGGGTGGGTCGACTGACCCTACCTGATTTCCGTACTTCCATCGTAGGGGTACGTGGAGCCACCACTACTTCCTATACTTCCTCTGCTCTTTCCACTTCCACTGCATGATCAGATTGTTGAACTTCCTCAACATGCTCGATGTTTCCATCATACTCCACGAATTTTGGTTATTCCTCTGGAAACATCGATGCTTCTTCTAAAGTCTTGTTCCGGTTCATGTACATCTCCCTTTCATTGAATATAACGTTCCTGCTCCTGATGAATTTTCTATTTTGGTAGTCCCAAAATTTGTATCCAAATTCATCTGAGTCGTAGCCAACGAAAGTACACTTTTTGGACTTTGCATCAAGCTTACTTCTGGATCCTGCATCAACATGGACGTAAGTTGTACAACCAAAAACCTTCAAGTGAGAATTTTACCGCTTTTCCACTCCATGCTTCTTTAGGTAAGCCTTCCCTCAGTGGAACTGAGGGTCCACGATTTATTATGTTGACAGCAGTGTTAACTGCATCATCCCAGAACTGTGTTGGCAAGCCGGCATGTAACCTCATACTTCTAGCACGTTCTGTGATGGTCCTGTTCATACGCTCTGCTACGTCATTTTGTTGTGGCGTCCTTGGAACAGTGTATTCACGCCTTATTCCTGCTTTGGCACAGAACTCCTTGAACTCGGAGTCACAGTACTCACCACCATTATCAGATCTAAGACATTTCAACTTTAGACCTGTCTCATTTTCAACCATAGCCAACCAGGTTTTGAAAACAGAAAAAACATCATACTTATGTTTTAAGAAGTATACCCAAACCTTCCTCGTGCTGTCGTCGATGAAGTTAACGAAGTAAGAAGAGCCACCAAGAGAGTTAACAGCAGCAGGCCCCCACACATCAGTGTGAACTAACTCCAGTCTTTGAGTTTTTAACTCTCTTCCAGCCTTTGAGAAACTCACTCTTCTTTGTTTGCCGAAAACACAGTCTTCACAGAAGTCCAAATCAACAAACTTCAAACCAGCAAGTTTACCATTTGAGATGAGGGACTTCATCCCCTTCTCACTCATATGCCCGAGTCTGTTGTGCCATAGTTCTGCATCATCATCCGTCTTTGCTATAGAGATAGAATCAGATTCCTTGTTGATAACGTATAAGGTACCCTCCAAGGTCCCTCGAGCAACGACCATTGAACCCTTAGTGGCCTTCCAGGTCTTGTCGCCAAAAAATGCAAAGGTACCCTGTTTTGCAAGTTGACTGACCGAGATTAGATTTCTCCTCAAACATGGTACGTACCTCACATCCGTAAGGCTCCATACAGATCCATTCGGTAGACGAATATCCACGTCTCCCTTGCCGGTGATATCACATGCTTGGTTGTTTCCCAAGTAAACTTTTCCCAGATCCCCTTCAGTGAAATTTTTGAAACTACTTCTGTTTGGGCATGCATGAAAGGACGCGACTGAATCAACCACCCAACACTCGGTGTTGTCTAAAGATAGGATTAGAGCGTCCTGTAGATCGTCTACAGCAACGTTCGATGCAATGGTCTTCTCAGATTTCCCACCGAAATTCTTCTTTGGAGCAGTACAGTCCATCTTCAGTTGACCCTTCTTCCCGCAGTTCCAGCATTCAAACTTCCCCTTCTTCGGCTTAGATTTTCCCCACGCAGACTTGGAACATCCTCTACCAGAGTTCCTGTTGAAGTTTCGTCCTCTACTCTCAACATTGAGGGCTGAGTTAGAAGTTCCTGGATTTGCCTTTTTGCGAACTTCTTCATTCAACACCAAACCGACGATATCATCGAATTTTAGTTTTGAGTTTCCAGAGGAGTTACTAACAGCAGTAACTAAACCATCCCAACTTTCCGGTAACGAAGAGAGCAGTAGTAATGCTCTAACTTCGTCATCAAACTTGATGTCGACAGAGCTTAACTGATTTGTTACGGTGTTGAAACTGTTTAGATGTTCGGTCACCGACGCACCATTCAACATTTTCATGTTGAATAACCTTTTCATCAAGAAAACCTTGTTTGAGGCCGACGACTTTTCATACATTCTTGTTAAGGCAGCCATGAGGTCTTCGGTGGTCTTCTCGTTAATAATATTGAACGCAACAGAAGAAGAAAGTGAAAGACGGATCGTACCTAGGGCCGTTCTATCAAGAACTTCCCATTCATCATCCTTCATCGCTTCAGGTTTCTTCTCTTTTCCGCCCAAAGGCAAGAACAATTTCTTTTGGTACAACAGATCCTCGATCTGCATCTTCCAAAATGCGAAATTTGCCCCCATCAAACTTCTCGATCTTGTACCTTGTGTCGTCTCCCATCTTCCCGTGAAGAACCAACCCTCTGATACCAGTTGTTAGGGAAATAAGTGACGTCCACGAAACACACAAGAAACGCAGAAGAAAAACAAGCAAAAGCACACTAGAGATTTAACGTGGAAAAACCCCAAGATCGGGGAAAAAACCACAACCACCCGCGCCCAGAAATTCACTATGAAGAATGAACAAAAGGAAATACACCTCTCCACTTCTGCCGCACTACCTCCTCCAGTTTTTCAACAACAAAACCCTAGGCCGAAAAAGGCCTTTTATACCCACAGTATAAACGAGGAAAAAATTACGTAAATGCTCGACCGACGAAATCGTGTTGAGTGTCCAGTACACCCAAAGCAGTCAGGCTCCACATTATCACAGGCACAACATTGCTTACCCTATCGGCTAGTACCAGGCCGAGCTCGACACCAGTTTTGGTCAAATTTACCACAGACATGCAGCACCCAGCCAGACACAGCACCGCTAAGCTTCTGATGTTTCACCTGAACTACCCACCAGAGGAGCTACTCGAATCTTCATGATGCGCTCATGGGACCCTTACATGCTCGACCTTGGGGACAAGGTCGCTTTTTAGGACGGGTGTGTTGATACGCATACATTGGGCAAGCAGAGACACGACGACTGTTACGGATTATCTTATTCACAATTAATTATGTATGTGTCTTTAAGTATTTTGTCTTGTAGTGGGGGCTCCATCTATATAAGGAGCCTTAGGTTGTGAGTTATTTTCATCGTTGGAGTGTTTGTCATTTAGGCTCTCTTGAGAGAGGAGTGTCATAGAGGACCCGAGTTTGTCATTTAGGCTCTTTAAGTATTTTGTGCTTGGCGGGAGCTTGTCTCCCGAGTTGTATCTGTGTTTTCTTTATGCAATGCAATTTCCTCTTTCTTGTTCGTGAATCTTGATACGACGCAACCCCTACGTATCGCATGAGTTATGGAGATGCTTATAGAGCTATTCAAATCTAGGTGCATTTATTTAGGGTTAATTTCTAGTCGAATTCGAGCTCTAAGTATGAGTATCCATTGAAATAAAGTTGTTCAACAAATAAGAAAGGAAAATCAGCACTCATATCAGATAAGAAACTGCCTAACATTCACTCCATTTTAAGAGCCATATAGAGCACTTGAATACCATCAACTACATTTATTTTTTCTAGGTTGAACAAAATCTGAAGTTAAGAATATAAGCTTGTATAAAGTTATAATATATCTAGCACAATTAAAAGTGGAGCAAGACATTTGATACTTCAAAGTTTTAAAGAAATGTTTGCATTGCTATTTTAAAATAATTTTTCAAATTCTATCTTTCAGTTTTTTCAAACTTGAAGTGCTTCCATACTACAATAATTTTCCTTTTACCTTTATTACTCATGGCAAGTTCACTAGATTGTTGTACAAAAGAAGGACCAATGGGGTTGGGCCCAGAGAATTCTATGTCCACAACAATTATATCAAAAATTATGAATTTATCTCAAGAATTACAAGTTCATCATTCTTTAAGACTGCGGCGGAGCCACTTGAGTTCTCTAGCAATTCAATGGAATTCATTGCTTTAGAGGGAGAGTATACAAGAGAAATATGACATTTCAATGTAAAATATTTTATAAGATGCACTTATATAATCATAACCATAATGAGTAAATGCATTCTTTTCTTCTACAAAATAGACGCATACTACTAACCACAATATCCAATATTTTATTTTCTAAAATACAAAACAAAATTTTTTAATAACGCATGATAGGGTTTGACACAAAATATATAAGGCACGGTGCTAAGTAAAACTACTTAATTGACAACTAAGCCTAAACGTCAACTCATTAATATAACAACCTAGATCATTCTAATGCATAATCGGCTCTTGTAAATGACACAATTCTAAATCATGAGACATCTCATGAATAAGTGAAAAATTAGACAGATTGAACTAGCGTTAGAACGATGGAGGTTTAGAATTAGTAGAACAAAGACTAAATATATGAATGAATTTTTAATGTGATATCAACAATTCTCAGTTAATGGTACTAACATAAAAAAATGATATCTAATTGTGATAGGTTTAGATATCTTCGATCCATTACATAGATGAATGCGAGTATAAATGATGACATAATAACTAAACTTGCAGTTGAGGTATAAAAATAGAGAAATTTTACAAGTATTATGCAATAACAAGATATCATGGATACGTAAAGGTAAGCAAAATGAAACTGTAAAATGCCCGACTAATTTGCATGAATTTGAGTGTTGGGCAAGAGGCTTTTTCCTCTATTCAATACATAATGACTAAGGCCAACTTTGGTTAGTTAATTCGATCAGTTTATCGATGGTCGGCAAGTATGATGGTTCTAGTGATGATTTTGCACGTATTTCGTGTGTATCTTACGGGTGGGTTTAGAAAACTGCGCTAATTAAGTTGGGTTACAGGGGTAATTCTGGCTGTATTGACTGCATCTTTTGGCGTAACAGGTTTAAGATAAGAGAGTTGAAAAATAAATTAAAGTGGTTAAGAAATTGACCATGAAGGGTAAATAAATGCACCATTAGGTCGGTAAATGAAATTAGTGTCGAAGGATTATGAAGAAAAATGGTAGATTTAAGATACATGGCTACAAGCTAAATAGTTTCAATGTGGTGAAGTAGTGTCTTCAAAACATGGGGATGTTTGGTTTGAAAGAGACTAAAAGATTATCTTGACTTTGATACCTTAATACCCCAAAAGACCTTATAGGTTCTTTTCAGTTAAGTGATCTCCTTATCCTTATGGGTCCATTCGTTTGGCCAGTTTTGGGAGGAATGATAAGGAATTGATCTCTCAATTCCAATTCCTATGCATGTTTGCCTTTTTATTTGATCGGAATTGACATTCGAACAAAACCGTAGGTTTTGGTTCCTTTGAAAATTAGGCATGAATGAAAACTTACCTCTTTACAACACTATTCTCCGACTAAATCGACCAGACTTCACGATTCACTTCTCGTTTTCTCATTCGGTACTTCTCCTTATCCTTCTCCTTCTTACTTCTTTACAACACTATTCTCCGACTAAATCGACCAGTCTTCACGATTCACTTCTCATTTTCTTGTTCAGTACTTCTCCTCCTCCTTCTTACCTCTTTACAACACTATTCTCCAGCTAAATCGACCAGTCTTCACGATTCACTTCTCGTTTTCTTGTCCGGCACTTCTTCTTCTTTCGTTGTTTCTTCTTCTGCTTCGTCTTCTCCTTCTTTTTCTTCTTCTCCTTCTTCTTCTTTTCTTTCTTTAATCCTAAATCCAAAATTGACCGCGTTCTTCGACGGCAATCGAGCAGAAGAATTGTAATTGACTCTCAATTGCAATTCACACGATTTTTTGTTTGGGACCAAATCCAATTCCGTCATCCCAAAACATTCCAAACGAACGAAGCCAAAGAGTTAGAAAATTCAATCCACTTAATCTCTTTAATTAATCAAACAATATTTTTTTATTAATAATACTAACTATAATAATTAGACCCAAAGAAGATTACAGAGATGGAGATTAATAGGAACACATAAGTCCAATTTCCAACAAAAAAGCCCCTTTGGTATATAAGTGATAGGGGATCAGGTACAGCAAGGTGTATGAGATTTGAAGCAAGGTAAACCCCCGTCATTTATAAACGTCAAATCACAAATCCTTACCCTAAAATCATAAAAATCCAAGAAAACCCAACCTCGAATAAGAAAGTAGCAAAGTCTCTAATCCACAACCCGCCAGTAATTGCATTCTTTTATTAGTAGCCAATGAACGAGAATGCCAATCACCACCAACAGTTAGAAGCTTGATTGCAATGCAATAACTGAGAACTAGAAATTGAAAGCATGAATGGAAATGAGGAGCGTCTTAAATTGGGATACCAGGAGAGGAGCTTGCCCTAGGAAATATCAGCAGGCTATTTCTCCGGAAAGGAGCCACACTTCGAAATGTTACATCGCGAGCAAACCCTAAATGGAGGAACGAGCTGGACGAAGAAGACAAAGCTGTGGAAAAAACACTGCAATAAAGGCGATTATAGGACATTCAAATCACAACTGAATGGGAGATGAAGAACATTGAAAAAATATATTAAAAAAAATTGAGAATTCACCATCTCGGCGGCGGGGAATTCATATGCATTGCTTTATTTGAGAAATTCCCTTTTCCGTTCTACAATTTACAGAGGAAGCTATAATAGCCTTCAAACTTTCCGACTCTCCCCCTTCCTTATCTGATATATCGTGGATGTATCGACGACATCTGAAGAACTAGTTGCAACCAGTGGGTGGACACTGGACCGCAGCAAAAATAATCAAAGAACTGAGAATTGGATCAGAACCGAACTGAATCGAATAGTTTGGGTCGGTTCCAAATAGGTTCGGTTCGGGTCCGATTCTCATAATATCAGAACCGACAATTCGGTTCGGTTCCTGATTTCAGGGGTCGGGTACCCAGAATCAACTCGAGAACCGACTATCAATGCTAAAGAAAATATTTTGAGATAACAATTATAATCGTACTGCTTAACACGCGAAAATAATTGAGAATATAGTCGTATTGCTAAAGAAAATAGTTGTTCTACTTGTGTAGTTCTATGACTTCAATATTATAAAGAGTCTTTATTTAATTAGTTTAAGACATTGATAATGTATTACAAAGAATCATGAGTTTGAAGAGCCATTTTTTAATTATTTTGATACATAGGTAGAACCGAGAAACGAACCGAAGCAAACAGTTCGGATCTAGTTCTATACTTTATGACCATGGGTATTCCGGTTGCAAAAGTTTGGAACCGAACCTATATGGGTCGATTCTTAGTTTTGGGTGAAACCGAACCGAACCGATCCAAGTTGCACCCCTACGGGACAGGATAAAGAAATATTTGAAATAACTTGTTATTTAATTTTAATATATAATAAATATGTATTATTATTTACTTATATCAATATTTATAGAACATTATTATAAGCAAGCCTTCTTTTGGCTATTAGCAAATCTTGATGATTAGCAAATCATCGTTTTTGCAAATCACTATTAGCAAAACAATTGTGTTACTAGCAAATCATTACAAAAAAACAAAAACTTCTAAATAATGTGTATTACTAGCTACTAGAGCTCCCTCACCCAAGCCATACTCGTCCTCGGCGGCGGCCACGAGCGAGAGATTCGATGCTCCGGGATAGGAGAGATCGAAAGAGTTGTCATCTCAAACTGCTATATATGAGCAGATTGTGACTCCGAATGTTGCCGGAATCTTCTTCTTTCCTCTTCAACCGCTCCAAAATGGCAAAATTGGGTCCACTTTTTTTGTCTAAACTGAAACCTCTAATGATGAAAGAGAATGCACGAAGTGGCGGAGGATCACGATCCTTCGACACTTCGTCAACATCATTAGCGCTTCTTGCATCAAATAATCTCAGTGCTAGAGCTTGCGCATCCACTCTTTCCTTCTCAAAAACCTCAACCCTATCTCTACGGACTCCGAAATGAAGTAAAAAATCACTTTCCACAGTTTCGATATCATTTCCACATCCATGTTCGCAGGCGCAGTCTCGTTCGTAGACGTCGGTGTCACGATCAACTCGAGAGCAAGAGACATCGTGAACGGCGTCCTGAACCACACTCCCCCAAGAAATCACTTGGGAGAGAGGAGAACGGGTGGTTTGCAGTTGAGGCAGAAAGAGGAGAAAGAGGGATTTGCTAATACAGAGCTTTTAAGATTGAAAAAAAGAATTTAAAATCATTGAATTTTTTTTTTTTTTTGCTAATAGCGAAACAACAACTCTTGCTAATAACAACTTCCTATAGTCTAATGCTTGTTATTTAAAATATCTTCGGAATAACCATTATATTGTTTTCCTATTTTCCTCGTTAATCTCATGAGTTATGACCTAGGCTTCGTTTGGGAGGACTTATTTTCACCGGCCAAGCGATTACGACCGCATGAACCGTACCTTAATTAAGGTCCGGTTCATACGGTCGTAACCGCTTGGCCGGTAAAAATAAGTCCTCCCAAACTGAGCTCTAAAGATTTTGTTTGCTTATTTATGAATTTGTGCGAGTTGTGGTTAGCTTTGAGAATAAAACAAATGGAGTTACCCCCAACACTACGGATCGGATTCAAGCGGTTACGACCGTATGAATCGGACCTTAATTAAGGTCCGGTCTTAATTAAGGTCCGGTTCATGCGGTCGTAACCGCTTGACCGGTGAAAATAAATCCCCCCAAACAGAGCCTACCAAAATGGATTGGTACAAAAGATTAGGTTGTGAACGCTGAAAAACTTGAAGAACTTAAAGAAGGTATGCACATAAAACTGAACCATTATAAGGGAATCTTTAAGAAAAGTAAACAAAAGGAAAAAAAATATGAAGTTATAACTAATAAAATATTTGCGTATAGGAGTCTGTTTGGGGCGGCTGATGCTGGTGAGAAAGTTGTTGTGAGAATAGAGCTCTCAGAAAAGCGTTGATCAGGAATCCGTAGATTTTTTGGATGTTGATCGAATAAAGCTATTGAATAGAGTTTTTTGATTTAAATTGTTTGGTAGAATAGCTGTTGGAAAACTGCATACTTTTATAACATAAACATTGCTACGTATTTTATAACATAAACATTGCCGTTGGAAAACGGTTGTCTGAGCGAAAAACGCGCCCATCTGAAAATGCGTGCGTGGAGAAAAATGTACGCCAAACTGAGAATGCACGCAAAACCGAAAAACACGCGCCTGATGAAAATGTACGTCTGGCGAAAAACATGCGCGCAGCCGAAAAAGCGGGCTTCGCTAAAACGGGCGCCCGGCGAAAAACGGGAGACCGACGGAAAACATGCGTCTAGGCGAAAACGCGCGCCCGGACGAAAAGGGCGCCCGGGTGAAAACGGACGCCTAGGCGAAAATGCGCGCCCGACCGAAAAAAGCGCGCTCTACCAAAAACAAACGTCCGGGTGAAAAATGCCCCCCCCCCCCCCCCGGCAAAAACGCGCAACCGACAAAATTGCATGCTTGGGGGAAAACGCGTGTCTGGCTGAGAATGAGCATCCCGGCGAAAACGCATTCTCAGACGAAAACCCACGCCATTGCGCCCCCGGGTGCCCTCGATCGAAACTGCAGGCCCGAGTGAACACGACAAAATTGCATGCTTGGGGGAAAACGCGTGTCTGGCTGAGAATGAGCGTCCCGGCGAAAACGCATTCTCAGACGAAAACCCACGCCATTGCGCCCCCGGGTGCCCTCGATCGAAACTGCAGGCCCGAGTGAACACGTGCGCCCGCACAAAAATTCTTGATTCAAAAATGATTTGTAAAAAATAAAAAATGGTGAAAGTAGCGTTAATCCAAAATTGTGTATTGATATGTAGCGAAGTGTAATCAATAAAAAAAATTGTTTTTTTTAGAAAACTATGTTTGAAAGATGCTAAAAAAACATCGAAATTAAACACTTTTCTTGAAGAAACTCTTTTGAAAAAGAAAGCTTTTTATTCAAACAACATAAAAACAGTTTTTTAAGGTGCTATTAGAATTTTCTTAATAGAAAGAGTTGTCACAAACGGAGCCAGAATTAAGTAAAGAAAGGCTTCTAATTAATGACGCATATAATATTGTTGTAAACGGAGCCTGAATTTAAGTAAAAAAAGTCATCTAATTAATGACGCATATAATATTGTCGTGGAATCATAATGACACCGTACATGATCACTTCTATATACGAGCATCTTCGCCTGCATGCGCTACGCCCTTGCTCGATGCTCTCAAGCGAGTTATACGATGCTCTCGAATAGGCTGCACCCGCCTCTAAGCGGATTACTTCTCTCTGCATGCGCTACACCCTTGCTCGATGCTCTCAAGCGAGTTATACTCCTAAATTATGCGTAATTCTTTGTGAACGGCGAGAAAATTATCAAATCACAAATACTACTCAAATTTATGCATTACAATACTAAGAAAAGTAAATTAGTACTTTAATTTTTGATTAAACCAAAAAAATACCAATGATTCTCAACCCCGCAAGAAATTTATTATCAATTGAAATTAAACACACCGCATCATCTTAGAAGCTTACAATCAGAGAAATATATATCAATCATAAAGCCCCTGGACAAAGGGCTCCTGAGCCATGACAAGGTCGTAATCGTTAAGCAAGCCATCGGGACCGTCAAGCTCGGGAATGGATGGGACGAAAACAGAGCCCCAGAACCAAGGCGCGGGCGTCGGGGCCGCGCCTTCCAACCCTTCCTCCATGAGAGGTCGCGCTGCTGCGAAGGAGACCGTCAGCAGAAGCAGCAGGAAGGCGGGGAAGCTCGCAGATTTGGCCATGGCGGATGACAATATATATCTGTCTGATGGGTTTGGGCTGTGTAAGTGTAGGGAGATCATGGCTTGGCTTTATATATATAGTGAGAGTTATTCATGAATTAATGAGGTGTAGGTTACATGCAGTAATATTGGATGCTATTGGCCGGTTTTGATCCTGCGGAGAGTTATGGCTTGAAAGGTGATTAATTAGATGGGATTAAAGAGTACAAGAGCTGTTATTACTGTTGGATGTTACCATTATAAAATTAAATTGGATTAATGAGTATTTACTATTTACTATTTACTAGTGTTTTACATGAAAAAACACAGCAATAAAGGCAGCAATATTTGCCGGGCTAATACTTTACTGATTTTTTTTAATTTCAAGATTAGTTATATTTCTTAGAGCAAATAACTTTAGGCACGATTTAATAGATGCAAAGTCAAAAGCTTTTTAAATTTTGATATTGATAAAAGAAAGTGTTGCGGGTCGTTCAACGCTCTCTTAGATCGGTCGAGCTGATCCGCCTTAGCTCGAGAGTGAGTCGAGCGTGCTAACAGTCAAAAGTGAGTGCCAACGATAGACAACATGATTTTTATGTGAAAAACCCAAAAAGGGAAAAAACCATGGGGCTAGTCCAATTCTGAATGATCCAAAGAGTGAGCCAAACTTGATCCAAAGAGTGAGCCCTGCATAATGGTGGGCTACATGTTGGTTTGGTTCGGATCCGGTTTGATGCGGATCCAGATTTGAATTTAATCCTTTCCCCGGATATATGCAGAGATGGCTAAATCAAGGAGGAAATAATAATATTTATTTCCTTTATTTTTGGTTGGCGTGAGTTGTCAATTAAGAGGGAGAGAGATTAAATTGGTTTCCTATTATTAGGAATTCCTATTTATAGAATTACCTATTTTGAGGATTTTGGAACCAAATTGGATTCTCACCACCGTGAGTTATTTAAGTGGCCACCAGTGAATAGCTTTTAGTGGGGAGAACTGCCTATAACTTCATGTTCACGTGAAGAAAGGGAGAAGCCACCGTGTAGAGAGAAGACCGCGCTCGGGTTGAAGGGCCGCCACCGCCGCCGGTGGTTGCCGGTGGTGTGACCCCGTGCGGTGGCATCGGCGTTGGTGGTGCCGATCTCGCTATATTTCTTCCTCCCATGCGGAATCCTCGACGTATCCCCCGGATTTGGAGATGATAGCCGCCGGCCTTGGAGGAGAGGGTGTTTTCCGGTCTTGGAGGAGATGATGTGGAGCGGACGTGGCGGCGAAGGCTTGCGGTGATGCAGTTGCCTTGACGGAGTTTCTCTCCGGTGGTGCGACTTAGTGTCGATGGCGTGCGCGGGTGCACTTGGCCTCGACGGTGCTTCTCCGGTGGTGGTGCGGTTGAACGTCGGACGTCGACGTTGAAGGTTGTGCGAACCTTGTGCGTCCGTTGTGCTAGCGGATTGCAGTCCGGATTATTATCTCTCCCGCGGATCGAGCGAGTCCGACTCTCCGCGGTGTATTCTGTAACGGACGTCGGTACATTTCTTCATGATTTTGATTGCAGTTGTAGTATTTACGTATGCATTGTTCTTGTTCAGATTTCAGTTCTTGTACACACTGTATTATTTGGTTGCGCCTAGGGGATTGTTTTCGCATTATATCCCAACACTACAGTCAAGAGTCCAAAGCATATAAACCGTACAACCCTTCAACTAAACGGGTTGTAATATCCAGAAATGTTATGTTTCAAGAAGATAAAGAATGGATATGGACAGATTTGGGGGATCAGCATCATATTCATCCTCAAATACCCACGGTTGTCGAAGATGAATTCCCTTCCATTGAAGAGGAAACTCAACCACCTAGACCATCCAGTTCAGGTATACCTTCCAGTTCTCATCGATTGTCGGATGATTCTTATGATTCATCACTTCCCCAAAGAAATACAGAAAAGTTCTAGAGCTGTATGAAGAACCATATGTAGCATGTGTTGCCAGTGAGCCACATACCTTTGCTGAAGCCAAAGATGATCCCCTTTGGGTTGAAGCTATTAAGCAAGAGATGAGAATGATAGAGAAGCATAATACTTGGGAATTAGTTGATAAACCTTCAGATAAAGAAGTAATCGGCCTCAAATGGTTGTATAAAATCAAGTATAATGAAAAAAGTCAAATTGCCAAATATAAAGCTCGTATTGTAGCAAAGGGATATGCTCAAATCCCTGGACGAGACTATACAGAAACATATGCTCTTGTCACTAGAATGGAGACAGTAAGATTATTTTTATCAATAGCTCTTCATTATCAAATGCTAATTTACCAACTGGATATTAAATCGACATTTTTAAATGGAGACATTATTGAAGATATATTTGTTACCCAACCAGAGGGTTTTGAAAAACAAGAGGAAGAACAAAAGGTACGCAAGTTAAAGAAAGCATTATACGGCTTGAAACAAGCCCCTAGAGCTTGGCACGCGCATTTGGATAATTATCTACAACAAAAGGGATACCTGAAGTGACCATCTGAACCTGCCCTTTATTTTCGAAGGTATGGCAGTGGACAATTCATGTTTTTGGCCGTCTATGTAGATGACATCATATATGCAGGAACAAATGAGGATGTTATGTGTGACTTTAAACCAGCATGCTTCAGCAATATGATATGACAGACTTACGGAAGATGAAATACTTCCTTGGTATTCACATAATTCAAAGGCCAACATATATGTTTCTCAATCAAGGTAAATACATCATTGACATGTTGAAACGCTTTAACATGATTGATGCAAAACCTGTGAGTACACCAATGGTGACTTATGCAAAACTGATGAAAAGAGATGCATCTCAGCCTACTGATGAAATGCTCTATTGAAAAATTATAGGCACTTTGAGTTACTTAGCTGCAACAAGACCAGATATTCATAATGCAGTCAATATTGTATCTCGATTTGTGAGTAAACCATCTCAAATGCACATGATAGCTGCAAAGCGCATTTTAAGATACTTAAAGGGTACTGTCAACATGGGCTTAGTATATGACAGAAATGCAAGTAATGAGATAGAAGGATATTGTGACAGTGATTGGGGAGGTTGCTTAGATGATCGAACAAGCACTAGCGGATATCTGTTCTTCCATGGCGCAAACCTAATTGCATGAAGTACAAAACAACAAAAATCAGTGGCCTTATCATCTACAGAGGCAGAATATGTAGCCATTGCTCACGCTGCATCAGAAGCCTTATGGCTTCAACGAATGGTTTCTGAAATATCTCCAATGAAGGATAGGAACAAAGAAGAAGCAGAGACAAGAGAAAAACCAGTGATCTTACATTGCGACAATCAATCTGCAATTTCTATTGCAAATAACCCAACGCAACATCAGAGAACAAAGCACATTGACCTAAAACATCACTTTATACGTCAATTAGTTCAATCAAATGCTATTTCTCTAATGTATTGCTGAACCGAAGCGCAACTGGCAGATCTAATGACAAAGCCATTAGCACAAGGGCGTTTTGAAGCCTTACGAACGCAACTCAAGGTTCGAGCCTTAGAGGTTACCGGGGGAAATGTTGGAGCATAACCTCCAAATCGCAAGAAGCCAAGACCTTTTCTCTGCTGTGAATAAATAAATAAGGGTTTTGTTTTATTTGTTTGTTTTCCCTTAAGCGGTGCATTGAATATGCAGCCAAACAAGTATGTACAGATATATATATATATATATATATATATGTGTGTATCTGTATGAACAATACAAGGAATATGTTCCTGGAGGTGTGTAATTTTGCCTTAATTCCTAACCTTAATTCCTAACATATGTACCTACTACAGTGAAGCACATCTTAAATAAAGATATTTGTAACTACTACAGTGAAGCATGTCGTCGGTCACGAGAGAGAGAGAGAGCGGGGAAATACGCAGGTTGTATATAAGAGAGAGGGAGAGAGGCGGAGAGGGAGAAAGTATAATATAATAATTATATATATATTTATTTATTTAATATATTTATATATGATATATAGAGAGAGACAGGAGAGAGGGAGAGAATGCGGGTTTCATGGTGCTACGGTGCGAGCGGCGAGACATTCGTGACGTTGAAGATGAGAGCAACACGAATTTTATGTGGACGAGGCCCGTATTGATGCGGTAGAAGGCCGCCCGAGAGCATCGAGCACAGACGTAGCCCGTGCAAATATGCTCGGATATATATAATAATAAAGTTATAGCTAAAAAATATTTGCATACACAACGACGGCATATAATATTATATATATTTTGATAGTAAAATCAATAATTCGCAGCCCCACAAGAAATTTGTTATCAATTCAAACGCATCGCAACCAAAGCACAAACCATATATCCCCTCATAATCTTTATTATATCCCCTCATAAGCTTACAGACAGAAATGTATATCAATCATCAAGTCCCTGCACAAAGGGCTCCGGAGCCATGACAGGGTAGTAATCGTTAAGCAAGCCGGCGGGACCGTCGAGCCCAGGAATGTATGGGACGAAAACAGGCCCCCAGAACAAAGGCGCCGGCGCCGGCGCTGCGCCTTCCAACCCCTCCTCCACGAGAGGCCGCGCCGCAGCGAAGGAGACCGTCAGCAGAAGCAGCAGGAAGGCGGCGAAGCTCGCATATTTGGCCATGGCGGATGACAATATATATCTATCTGATGGGTTTAGGGTGTGTAAGTGTAGGTAGATCAAGGGCTTTTGGCTTTATATATAGTGGCAATTGAGAGAAGGAGATTAATTTGTATATGTGAGAGTTATTCATGAATTAATTATGAGGTGTACGTTATTTTACAGTAATGGATGCATGCTCACGTGCTTAATTAAGGGTGCTGCTATTAGCACCGCAGTTTTGACTAGTCGCACCGCATTTCTCCTAATTTTTCGCGTCATTTGGAAATGCGTACATGCATTTTTAGGAAAATTGTCCAACACTAAAGTTGTAGATTTCGACGAGATCTACAACTTTCGTGTTGAACATTTTTCCTAAAAATGCATGTACAAGGCTTACTTTGAAAATACGCCCAGATTTCACGCCTTTTGGAAATACGTCTTGTACATGCATTTTTAGGAGAAGTGTTCAACACGAAAGTTGTAGATCTCGTCGAAATCTACAACTTTCGTGTTGGACAATTTTCCTAAAAATGCATGTACAAGACGTATTTTTAAAAGACGTGAAAAATTAGGAGAAAGTACAGTACGACTAGCCAAAACTGCGGTGCTAATAGCAGCGCCCTTAATTAATTACCGGTTTTGATGGTAGTAAATCCTGCGGAGAGTTACGGGTTATGCGCAGCTGTCTGTAAATAGGACTAATGTTGGAAGTTACCTGCGATTATAAAATTAAATAGGATTGATGAGTACTTACTGGTATTTGCCATGAATTAATTAGGCTATTGTTACAAACAATCAAAAATAGCTATCAGCGCCATCAAAAACACCTAATATTCAATTCGATGACTCAAACACATCTCATTTATTATGTTGTAAGATCCATTGTTCAAATCCCCGTAACCTCAATAATTGAGGTTACGCTCCCAAAACCCCGAGATGAAGGGAGGAGTGGTCTAAACTAGCTATAAGAAGCCCAATAACATTACACTGACAAGAGGTGTGAACTAATTAAATTCCTTTCCCGGGCACGCATTATTTGGCTAGAGAGCACGTGAACTTGACCAGAGCACCTGTAAATTAGTTCGAGCAAACACCTATGCGACATCTTGATGGTGTGCGTTGCACAAGCAAAACACATCACAATAATAAAAGTAATAAAAGAGACAATTTTTTGTGTGGAAACCTAATTGGGTGAAAAACCACAGGACATCTTAAGCGACATAGACGATGAGGACTTCACTGCATTCTGAAGCATGCACGAAGATTGAAAAGGGCAAATCAGAGAGAGTTAATCTATCTCGTCCACCAATGTCGATAGCTTGTACTTTTTCTCTCGCTGATATTATAATATTGTGTGCGATGTGAAACTTGTGAAAATCATTTGTGGATCGAGCAAGAAAAACCATAAATTTGATTGCCTTTAATTTTTACATATTTTTAATGACGACTATTCTGTTGAGCTTCAATCGTCCTGTGGTTTTCACTCAATTGAGTTTTGATGTTACTAAAACAATTTTATAGATGCTCTGATTGAGCTTGCGTGCTCTCTAGCCCAACAAGTGAAAGTGGTAAAATAGCGTTGAAAATCCTACGGGGAATTCAATCTTCGCTGTCGTCGTCGGCCGCCGCTGCCACCTCCGTCCTCGCCGGCGAACCTGCCCCTACCGCCAGGGCATGATCATCTTTTTCATAAAGTCGTTGGGGATCCAGGTGACTAGGATCGCACACTCTCATTGACCCATTCAAATTTCAAGAGGACACAATTACTAGGGCGTCCCTCAGAAAAGCTATAAAAAGACTCACATTCATCAATTGAAGATACAAACAACCTAGGAATGAAGAAAGAGCTTTAAAGTTTTTCATTTAAGCCTTAACGCTCTGACCGTTGTAACACCTCAATTTCAAGGAGAATGATTTTGGTCTGCGAATAGTGGAGTTTGGGGTGCGGATAGGGGGTTGGTGTGCGGATAGCCAATTGTGCTAGGGTTTTAAATAAAAACCCTAAGCTAGCCCTCCTCCCCATTACCGGACCTCTCTCCCTCTCGCTCTCGTTCGCGTGGAGCAACCGCCTGGAGCAAGCCGCCCTCATCCCGATCTCTCTCTCTCCCGTCGCTGATCTCCCTCCCTCCCGATCGCTCCTCCCCCCCCCCCGATCTCTCTCTCGCCGTCGGCCTGGAGCAAGGAGGAGGAGCGCCCCCGTCTCCCTTCCTCACTCTCTTTCCCGTCGCCGCCTAGAGCAATGAGGACCTGTCCCCCTTCCTCTCCTTTTCTCCCGTCGACAAGGAAGAGTCGAGCCCCTCTCCTCTCTCGTTTTGCTGCTGGAAGGAGAAGCCCAAGCCAACCCCTTGCCGCCCTAGGGCTAGGGTTCTAGCTTTGGTTGGAGGTGGCCGACCGGAAGCTTTCGTGGAGTGCAGTTTTCGTGCGCGGACAGCCGTTACGTTCGTTAGCCGTCAAATCCGGGCACATTCCCATGCCTCTGAAGCACACTTCAAGGGTAACGACTTTTCTTCTTGGGCAGGTGAAGCCCTTAATTAGCATATTTGCATGGAAGCCCCTCTTCACCATTAGGTGGGGAAGAGTGCGCTCCGACGGGTCGATGTTTACATCCCCGCGTTTAACTGCATTAGTATCCGGAAGCGTGAGTACGGTTAGGCATGATGTGTGAAGCCCAGCCGGACATGTTGGTCTGTATTGGTGATGTTCTGGGGTTCCCGAAGAAGACTTCGTGGAATGTGTATGTTTGGATCGTAGACGTTAGTTCCCGGGGAACTTCTGTTGCGTTTGTGCGAAGCCCGTCTCTCGGAGAGCGTTGGGCTAGCGTGTGGAGTTGTGCGCCTTGGGTGCCCAACTTAGGTGGCCGCGAGTGCCGCCTTGGTTACATAACAAGCGGTTATGTAGGCGATAACAGGCAAGGGGAGGCTGACCCGCGTCGTGCGTGTTGGGTACGACGACTTGAGCAACGGGCTTAGCTGAACTGTACCTGCCCTATGTGGTGTAGACGTGTAGTTCGACTACCTAAGGTATTTGGCATGTTGCTACAGGCATAGGAGAGAGCCGTGGGCATTGGGTCTCGGTTAGCGAATGCTCAACTTTGGGCCATCCTGTCTGGGACTGAGGATGGTGGTGGGACCGGGGAAATTCGGTACACCGTTAAGGTGCCCTGAGTGCACGAGACGTTAGGCCGATCGAGCCAACGTTTGTGATGTTTGGTGCTTTTACGGCACACTCTAGCTTTATGTGATTATGCTAACTTGCTTGCAGGGAAGAAGCTCCGCCACCCCGAGAAAGGGGTGGGGTCGTTATAATTTGGTCAACTGTGCTGACCGTTGCTTTGTTTGCCACCGCTTGGTGGAATGTTTTTATGCAGGAGCAGGTGAGCCGAGCGGGAAGTAGCGGGCTGAAGCCCTTGTGCTGAGCCGGCCCTCAAAGGCCCGATTGTTTTGTTTAGTCTTTTCATGTGTTGCCGGCCTGCGTGCCGATGTATGCAAAACACATCTTTTTGATTAAACAATAGTGTTGTAAGGCCTTTAGGCCAAACTTTGATTGTGCGTCTTTTCATTTCGGTTTTTCTATGTTTAGTGGACATTCCCAGTTGAGTGGTTATTTCATCTCTTTAACAAGCTTCCGTTAGAATGCAACTCTGTGTTAGAGTGCGTTTTGAAAATAAAAGAAATAATTGAGATCATTTAGTAATGCTTCCGTCTATCCGTATAATATGGCGTGGGGCCCTGGCCGGACCTTCTGTTATATTATTTGTGACGGATGGGGGTGTTACAATTTGGTATCAGACTCTGGTGTCGTTTCCTTCTTCGAATTCGTGGTCGAATTCTTTTAAGGGGTGGTAAGCACACACGTGCGTTGCCGGTATAACGTGAAAAGAACCCATGAATGTCCACTTGGGAATGAAAAACACACATGAAACATGCTAAAAACAGTATTTGCAGAACCTGAGTGTTCTCTTGTTTGTTGTTTGATATGTGTATCAGTCGCTAAATTGTGTGTTTGACATAATTATAGGTGACTAGAAGTGATGCGGGGCAGTCCGAACCCCGACACACTGCTGAGAGTAGTGCATCCACCGAGATGTCTACACCCCCTCCTTCTGCTGAAACGATAAGACTGATTGCCGAAGCTGTGTTTGCCATGATCAATGCGCAGCCAGGAAGGCCTGTACATCCTCCTGCCCTTGCGGTGGCCCCGGAGCCGGTTGCCACAGTTGAGCCCGTTGTGGAAAGACCAGTACCTGCAGTACCGGTCGAGGCGATACGAACGACGAGTCATCATCTGAAGCATTTCCTAGGATTCCACCCTCTTACGTTTGAAGGAGTGGGAACGTCAACGCAAGCAGAAGATTGGCTATCTCAGATAAAGAGAACCCTGACAGCTACAGAGACGGAGGAAAAGCAGAAAGTAACCCTAGCTACCTACCTGTTGGTTGGAGAGGCTAGGCTGTGGTGGGAACAGTTGGAAAGGCATCAGTATGCAGGCAGGCAGCTGACAGACATCTCGATTGACGAGTTCGGAAGAGTGTTCTTGGCCAGGTATCTCTCTTCTGCTCAACGAATCGAAATGGAGATCCAGTTTCAAAGGTTAACTCAAGGGGATAGAATGGTGGATGAGTACCTCCATGAGTTTACACGACTTGGACGGTATGCAGACTCTTCCTTTGATGATGAAGAGCGAAAGACCAACCGGTTTTACGTATGTCTGCGTGATGAGTTGTGACTGCTTCTGTCAGGCCCGATGACGCATGGCTTTCTGACGTTGGTAGATACGGCCTGATCCCTTGAGATGGATATGAAAAGACCCGCGTCGTGCGTGTTGGGTACGACGACTTGAGCAACGGGCTTAGCTGAACTATACCTGCCCTATGTGGTGTAGTTCGACTACCTAAGGTAATTGGCATGTTGCTACAGGCATAGGAGAGAGCCGTGGACATTGGGTCTCGGTTAGCGAATGCTCAACTTTGAGTCATCCAGTCTGGGACTGAGGATGGTGGTGGGACCGGGGAAATCTGGTACACCGTTAAGGTGCCCTGAGTGCACGAGACGTTGGGCCGATCGAGCCAACGTTTGTGATGTTTGGTGCTTCTACGACACACTCTAGCTTTATGTGATTATCTAACTTGCTTGCAGGGAAGAAGCTCCGCCACCCCGAGAAAGGGGTGAGGTCGTTATAATTTGGTCAGCTGTGCTGACCGTTGCTTTGTTTGCCACCGCTTGGTGGAATGTTTTTATGCAGGAGCAGGTGAGCCGAGCGGGAAGTAGCGGGCTGAAGCCCTTGTGCTGAGCCGGCCCTCGAAGGCCCGATTGTTTTGTTTAGTCTTTTCATGTGTTGCCGGCCTGCGTGCCGATGTATGCAAAACACATCTTTTTGATTAAACAATAGTGTTGTAAGGCCTCAAGGCCAAACTTTGATCGTGCGTCTTTTCATTCCGGTTTTTCTATGTTTAGTGGACATTCCTCGTTGGGTGGTTATTTCATCTCTTTAAAAAGCTTCCGTTAGAATGCAACTCTGTGTTATGATGCGTTTTGAAAATAAAAGAAATAATTGAGATCATTTAGTAATGTGTCCGTCTGTCCGTATAATATGGCGTGGGGCCCCGGCCGGACCTTCTGTTATATTACTTGTGACGGATGTGGGTGTTACACCGCTCTCCCGATCAGCTCTGACTCTCAAGTTCAATCTTCGCTCTGCGCCAGCTCCAGAGATCGCTCTAGCGAGCGCTGCTGAAGACTTGACTTACTCTTCTTTCAAGAACTCGTAAATGGGTCGGTGGTCTATCGCTCTCCTGAAAATTCTAAACTTATAACCGCCTACAAATTAGTGGATTTGGTCGGCACTGAACCGGCCCCGTGGTTTTTTCCTTTTTCATGTTTTTCCATGTAAAACGTTTTACTGTTTCTGCTGCTGGTTTTCCCTTTAGACTGTTTGTTCGCTTGACTCACTCTCGAGCTAAGACGATCTGATTCATTCGGTCTGGGAGAGCGCTAAGCAACCCATAAAAAGTGTGTCTATATATATACACGCACGCACACACACACACACACACACACACACACACACGCGCACGCACGCACGCACGCACGCGCACACACACACGAGTGACATGCATGGGACTCCGTCCCTACGGCCAACCGCGACGTACAATACCTCGACCGTGATAGGCTCGGGACTCCACCCCTATCAATTATTTAATATAGTTTAAAATAAACACTATAAATTAATTAACGCAGAAAGTAGTTATACACAAATTTTCAATTTTTGTTAAAAAAATTCTCATCCTGATTCATATATCACCATTCATGTCAAATTAACTTTAATAAAATTGATTTATTTAATGACATCTACTCAAAAAATACTGCTGACATGCCCAATGACAGTCTTCTTCGACAAGATTGCTGACATGCCTAATGTCAGTCTAATAAAATTTTGACAAAAATGCTAAATAGATCCGTCCTTGAACTTAGATAAAACTTTTTGGATTTTATGGATTTCCATTGTTATTTTTAATTTTGAGATATGACGTAATTACTTGAATGTACATTGTATTTTTTAATGAAATAAAATTATAATATATGTCAAAACATTAAATTAAATAAATAAGAGTATATTTGACAATTTTAAATGTTTCACCGAAAACTACTTTTCTCTTTTAATATTGTAAGAATATATCATCACATCATAACATACAATGAGTAACACATGCTACTAAGCTATTTACCATAAATAGGACACAAGAAAATAAACACGAGTCTAGACAACACAATAAAGATAAAATCGCGGATGCCGCAATCATTCCGCTCCATTCGCCGTCATTGATCAGCGAAAATTAATGCACGAGCACTTAGTCGAGCTCTCTCCTTCACTATCATCTTGCTCTCCTTCCCTATAGCCTTGCTCTCCTTCTCTATCTCCTTGCTCACCTTCCCTACCGCCTTGCTTTATAATTTCTATGGCGATCGTTGCTCTAGCTTTCGGTATCTCATAAGTAGAGACGCGCTTTACTCTTGGTATGGATACTACATTAAACATGTTCAACATTGTAAAAATCCCACAGTCGAGAGTAGCGCCTTGCTTTGTTGAATCTTCGCTAAACTCCAAAGGCCAGTCGTAAAAATTCATATCATAGACGTCCAAAATGTATGCGGCTATTATTTCAATCTGCACGTAATTTTATTAAAAATATATTAAAATTAAACTCAACCAAGGTGTTCATAAATCATAATCATACCGGACATCGAACCGAAAGAAGAAGAAAATTAAGGTAAAGTTGGTTCTACTGGTTCAACCAGAGTTGAACAACTATGACATCATGATAAATATTAAAAATATAATAATATAATTATTTAAATAATATAATTATGAAAATAATATTAAATTATTTGTCATATTAACATTTAGGCAAAATTATAAAATAGGTACCTAAAACCCTTATGCGATCCTATGTGGCCGCCTACGTGGCATACGATTTATTTTCTGACTTAAATTTTTTTATTTAAATTCAATTATCTACAAATATTATTTAAAAAGCAAAATTACAAAAAAAGAACATAAAAAATGAAAAAAAATTGTTTGGGTGGTGACTGTTTTGTTAAGGGCAATGTTATAAGCAGTCCTAGAACTGCTAAACGTAGTCCATTGATATTGACAGTCCAATAAATTTAAGTGCATTTAGGACTGCGAATAGCTATTTTAAATATTTTTAGGACTGCGAATAGCCGTCTTAGGACTGCTAATAACATCCCCCCTTGTTAAATAGACAATCAAATTTGTTTCCTTTAAGGAATCAAGATACTGAGAAATAAATAATAATAAGTATTTTCTAATTTAGAATCAACATCACCTGCTACTTTAATTCGTATCCTAATTTATTATTTATTTGATTGAATATTCTATCTTTCATGCATCATTATATATATATATATGAACTTTTAAAACTGCATGAATTAATAATATATAATTCATTGGGTTGCAAATACGTTTACAAGATAGGTGGCTAACTATAATTCATTGGGTTGCACCTATACAAATACGTTTACAAGGGTCCCGATTGGGTTGCATTTGAGGTGCGTCCAGGTCCAAACTATGATGAAGTTAGTAAATACGTCGACGGACGTTGGATTTGTGCGCCAGAGGCTGCATGGAAGTTATTCAAGTTTCATATGTATCAGACATTTCCTTCAGTGGTTCGGTTACAGATACATCTACCAAATCAACATCAGGTTCAATTTCGGAACAATCAATCTATTTCAGATGTACTAAGTGATGAACGGAATTCAAGAACAATGCTAACAGAGTTCTTCAAAACATACAACAACGGAGTAGAAAGTGTCCGTTACTTATATGTCGACTTTGCAAAACAATATAGGTGGCTAACTCCTACAAGAAAATGGATAAGAAGAGTTCGAAATAGAACAGTAGTTGGCCGTATGTATGCCGTATCGCCGACCGAGGGGGAGCGCTTCTATTTACGTCTTCTTCTCAATCATATTCCTGGACCAACATCATTTAACTACCTATATACTGTTAATGGTATTCGTTACACTACATTTAAGGAAGCTGCTGAGAAACAAGGCCTCCTAGAAGAAGATAACAGTATCAGAGAATGTCTAGCGGAAGCCAGAAATTTCAGAATGCCAGCGGCACTGCGAAGATTATTTGCAACAATACTGTTATACTGCCAACCAACCGGGGTAAGAACCCTATGGGATGAAAATTATGCTGCAATGATTGAAGATTACGGTAGCACCAGTACTGCGAATAGTAATTTCTTAATAAATAAATTACTTTGCGATCTAAACAATATCTTCGAGCCATATAACAAAAACACAAAAGATTTTGACTTGCCAAGATTAAGCGAGGGGATACAATACTCAACAGACTTACCGGGTTTGATTGACAATGAATTGTCAATTTCAGTATCAGCTGTGGATTTAAATTCAATTTCACTTCTAAATCAGGGACAACAAACAGCATATAACATGATATGTGTGTGAAGTTTTTCTAAGGACCTTGTGAGAGCAAGCAGGAATAACAACTAGAGTTACAAGCCAAAAACAACCAGAAACAATTTGGGGCAAACAATTGATCTTTATTGATTTTCTAACTTCAGTTACAGGGCAAGACATGCTTGACGAGACATGATTTCGTCAGCACAACACTCCAGAACCAATACAGAGAAGAATACTGAAAGACTTCAGACCGCACAACCCGCGCGACCTCTCTTGCACAGACCGCGCGAACTCCTGTTGCTAGACCGCAACACCCTGCCGACCTCAGACCACCACCAAACCGCTGCACAGACCGCTCCCTTCTTTCGACCTCCTGATCTTCCCAAACTCCAGCAACACAACTCCAAGCCGCAAACCGCCCGAACACTTTCAGAGGAAGAGGCGATCGCTGCTGCCCGCACTATCCGCAGAAGCTGCACAAGAAGAATTCGATCAGAGACCGCCCGGTCAGAAAACACAGACCGCAAGAAGGACGCGAACTCAGCTTACACTTGGTGTGTTCTGTTTGTTGCAACAGTGGCTCCCTATTTATAGGCGTGAGACCTGATCCAGTCACCACCCTATGAGATAGAGTCACCACCCATCAGATCGCGCGACCTTACCGGTCAACCCGCGCGATCACTGCAACCCTCCTGCTTCATTTTGGTGAGCGCCGACTTCACTCCAGACCGCGGGAGATCGCTACTCCCTTGGTCTGAACACGACTCCACACGGAGATCGCCAGACCGCCTAGAAGTCACCCATCACCTGTGTTCGCCTGAGACCGCAAACACAGCCAGCTCGCCCTCCTGGTCTCCTTCTGAGACCGCGAACTGAGACCGCGCGACTAAGAATGACTTAGTCCGCGAACTCCTTCAGAACCCTCTGGAAAGCCACCAGACCGGATTCAAGAGCCAACCCGAGCGGTCACGCCAGACCGACACGTCCTTGAAGAGAACAATTTGTCACGCGGTCAGAGACAGACCGCGCGACCCTGAGGAAGATCACCCGTCATGCGGTCACAGCCAGACCGCACGACCTTCTCCAGCAGCCCTTGGACCAGACCAGCGGTCAACCCTGGAAGCTGCAACTGACCAATAGAACAGACCGTCATTGTCAGACCGCCAGACCGTGCGGTCACGCCAGACCGCCCGATCTCTTCCCAGACCGCCCAGGTCCAAAAGCCTCCTCCACTTCCACTTCAATAATTTCAACAATGTGCTTGCATAAAAGAAGGAACTGGAGGTATTTTTTTTGTTGACGGCCCTGGTGGGACTGGTAAAACGTTCTTATACAAGTCGATCCTAGCAACTTTTCGGAATGAAGGTCGTATTGTTATTGCAACAGCAACTTCAGGCATAGCAGCAAATTTACTCCCAGGCGGATGCACTGCACACTCACGATTCAAAATACCAATTAAACTTGACAACGTACTAAACTGCGGTATCAGTAGACAGTCTGATTTGCGTAAATTGGTTGAAATTGCTTCCGCAATTATTTGGGACGAGGCACCCATGGCACACAAAAAAACATTCGAAATTCTAGACCGTACACTACGAGACGTGCTGCAAATAGACAAACCTTTTGGTGGGAAGGTTCTTATTTTGGGAGGAGATTTCAGACAAGTGACACCGGTTGTTGTCAATGGCACAAGATTGGAAATAATTCGGTCAAGCATCGTTGAGTCCTATCTATGGTCAGGGGTAAAGTTGCTAAAACTTAAGGAAAATATGAGGGCACGCAGTGACGTCGAATTTGCCAAATTCTTGCTCAGGGTCGGAGATGGTGAAGAGCCAATATTAGAAAATGACATGATTCGAGTTTTAGACTCAATTGTAATGTCTTGGGAAGGTGAGCACTCAATTGATAATTTGATAAACTTTGTTTTTCCAGATATGCAAAATTATGATGTCAGCAATACCGACGTTGAGTATATGGAGAAAAGAGCTTTAATAACTCCATTAAATGATGACGTTAACAAGTTGAACGAAAAAATGCATGGACATGTTCCCGGGAGATAGCACAATTTACTACTCTTTCGACTCCGTCTTAGATGATAACCAAAACTTATACCTACCAGAATTCTTAAATTCTATTAATCCTGAAAATCTACCTACACACAAATTAACATTGAAGCGTGGTTGTCCAATTATGCTACTCCGGAATATAGATCCAAAAATTGGATTATGCAACGGGACAAGACTAATATGTCGTAGATTTGGAAGAAATATCATTGAAGCTACTATATTGGTAGGACATTTCAAGGGACTTAGAGTTTTTATTCCGCGCATACCACTTAAAAGTGCAGAAGATTACAAGATGCCATTTGAACTGACAAGAAAGCAATTTTCAGTCAGATTGAGTTTTGCATTGACAATTAACAAGTCACAGGGGCAGACAATTGGAAATGTCGGAATCTACCTTCCAAATCACGTTTTCAGTCATGGCCAGCTATATGTTGCTTTATCACGAGGGGTTTCAGCACAATCCACAAGAGTATTAGTCAAAAACGCTGATGTTGAAGGTCATGAAGGTGTCCACACCAAAAATATAGTATTCAAAGAAATTTTTGATCGGGTTGATTCGACATCGACGAGAAATACGGTATGACATCAAGTACAACTGAGCAAAATTTAATTTATAATCTAATTATTTGTTTTCTAACCTATATCAATAATTTCTCAGGCTTGATATTAATCAAAACGGCACAGGGATTGCGATAACATTCTCATTGTGCGCAAGCGACAACAATGTGGATGAGAAGAACTTCAAAATGATCTAGAATTTGTATTTGTGAATCCTTCTGGATGTCTGTAGAATTGTCATATTGTGGAGAATGTTCTAAAATTTTGCTTTTCTTGAATGTGTTCATGGAAATAGTACTTTGGATATTTTTATTAAGTTTCAGCTGTGAATTCTTATGGTTTGACGTTCACATCAAAATTGGTCTCAATTCTGCATTTGTGAATTCTTATGGATGCCCACACGACAAATGTCGCCCCCACGAAAAATGTCAAAATCACAACAAATGTTACCACTATGACAAATGTCGCCCCCACGACAAATGTCGCCCCCACGACAAATGTCGCCCCCACGACAAATGTCGCGCCCACGATAAATGTCGCATCCACGACAAATGTCGCACCCACGATATTTGTCGCACCCACGACAAATGTCGCACCCATGACAAATGTCGCCCCCACGACAAATGTCGCGCCCACGACAAATGTCGCATCCACGACAAATGATGCAAACACGAAAAATGTCGCACCCACCACATTTGACGTACCAACAATAAATGCCGCCCCCACGACAAATGTCGCCCCCACGACAAATGTCACCTTGCATAGGGCCGGAGGCCCGTGCCTGTCACTCGTATATATATATGAACTTTTAAAACTGCATGAATTAATAATATATAATTCATTGTTAAATGATGAAATAAATACAGGTATAATCTTGCATCTCTGCTACATTCTATGACATAAATACAAGTATAATCATCGGACATGTGATTCCGCCATCCGGTCGGGGCCGATCGCGGTGGAATCTGTGCACGAATTGCAAGGATAATGACCAAAAAACCCCAAGTAAAATGAGGATGACTAAACTTATGGACAAAGTAACGGAATTTTTTAAGGGAATTGTTAAAGGCAAACCAAAAATGGCTAATCGCACACCATTTTTATGGCAAACCCAGCTTTTTGAAAATTACTCGGTGCAAACAAATTTGTTAACGACAAACCATTATTGTTAGCAGCAAATCAAATCTGAAAACAGCAAATGGCGAGTAGGCGATCAGAATATTGCTGCTCCGGCCGCTGGGTTTCGCCGCCGTCACCAATGATTCCGCATCAACGGCGGCGAGTGGAGACGGAGCGCCGGGAAGCCGAGGAGGAGAGGGTTTCCGAAGCGGAAGAGTCGTCGGAGAGCGAGATTTGGAGGGCTTTTGTGAAGGCCGCATCCGCAATCCAGCTCGCCCACGCCTCAATGCTAGATCTGCCATTCTCCATGATGGTTTGGAAGCCGGGGACGAAGATCTGCGATGATGAATCGGACGATCTACTGCTCCGATCACAAAATCAACGCCGGAGACAGGGGGTGAGTCGACGGGAGACACGGCGGGATGGGCGACGGCGGGAGAGTCGACGGGAGAGGCGGAGGGAGAGGCGACGGGAGAGGCGACAGCGGGAGAGGCGGCGGGAGAGGCTTGCGACTTTCGATAAGGGAGGGTTTGCGCGAGGTAAGGGAGGGTTTGCCTAAATAAAAATGAGTGAACAGTTTTCGGTTTAATATTGAAGTGTGCTTGTGTGCGACTAGCCATTTTTGATTTGCCTTTAACAATTCCCTTTTTTAAATCTCCGTACCATAAAGCGGCGATTGACTCTTTTGAGTGTTTTCAAAAAGTTTACAGTGATGTTATAAGCAGTTCAAAGATGGCTATTTGCACCCCCCTAAACTTACATTATAATTGCAGTCCAAAAATTAGCGAACCAAAAAATCAGAAATATTTTTTTGGATTGCGGATATCAATGGACTGCGAATAGCCAAAATCGAACTGCTTATAACATTTCTCAAAGTTTATTAGAAATAGAAAGGACCAATTTTGTAATTTTGCCTAAAATTTATCTCAAACATACTTCCCTTGAACCGACTCTAAAATCGAAAAACATACTAAAATTTAATAATATTTTGGATAAGATTAGAAATCTTTCATAGTTTTAGTGTAGCATTTGTATAGCATCAAATACTTTTTAAAATAATCCTAAGATCAAAAATTTGAGAACTACATGGTTTTCAGTTCGCCAAGTTTGTGGTTAAACAAGCGGTTCTCGATCGAGTTTAATGGTTAGACTTGAACCAGATCAAATCGGTTTATATATCAGCTTGCGGTCTGATCAGTCTAGCGGTTTGATCAAACCGGTTTCTATAATAATTACCCATACCTTCCCTGTAAGTTAGCATAATTACTGAGAGCACTCCTCTTATTTTCGAAATTACAAAAATCTCCCCTGAACTTTTAATTTCATAACATCATAAACAAAAATTCTGAGTTTTTTTGTAATGAAATTGTATCACGGATGGAATTTTTTGTAATGAAATTAAAACTTCAAGGGAAGTTTTTGTAATTATGCTAACTTATAGGAGAGTTTTTTGTAATTTCGAAAATAAGAGGGGTGCTCTCAGTAATTTAGCAAAGTTAGAGGGGAGGTCCCGGTAAATGACCCTTTATATATAATTCCATCTTATATTTCTGTGAAAATCAAATTGGTACCAATGCTTTTGTTGCCCAGCACTCAATTTTTATAACATAATCAATCAAAGATGAGAAATTCATGAAATTTTAAAGGAGGAGATTGCTGCTTCATGGTCTAGCGGTTTATAACAGCATGGCTATAATATATATATATATATATATATATATATATTTTTACCGCACCGCTATATCTTTCGCGGCGCTTGAAACAAGCGCCGCGAAAGCCCCAAAAAACGCCGCGAAAGATGAGTTTTGTTGTAGTGCACAAATAAACCAGTTGAGGCTCCGCTAAAGATAGTTCACAATAGTTTATCGAGTTTGGAATGACTATTTATAGTATCTCCAACGTGAAGCCTTGCCCTAGTGTGACAAGAAACGCTTTGACATATTATATTAAATACCTAACAAAACCTACCTGCTCCAGAGCTGCTGTTCTGTCAGCCTGCATGGTAAGAGAATCATAAGCTATCCATTTCCTGGCACCAATTTCAGCTGCCAGCATAAACCAATGATTGTCTGTGTGGCATGGGCTGATAACAAATGCAGCATTTTCCAGGTCCTCTCTTGTGATCATGCCAGCAGAATATTCTTCATAACATGAAAGTCTTGATTTATACATTTTCTGCAATATATATAGTTTAAAAATAAAAAAATGAATGGGGGGAAAACATGAAAGGGTGATTTGGTCATTTTATAATAATGCCGCGGCTAATACTCACCACTACACAGCTGGGAATATAAACAAATTTTGAAAATTTGTGAGGCATTGCTTTTGCTTTCTCCGTCAGTAAATAGCAGTAGGCGTCGATAACTTGGTCATCGATTCCGTCTGATTCGAGAAGTTGCTTGATTCCGATCCGGTTTACGGTTATGTTGCCTCTTGAAAATATAGTCGCATCACTGCATATTGTTTGGAAGAGATTAAATTTTAGCTTAATATATTGCAATTGTAAAGGCTTGAGTGTTTGTTGTTGTATATTGAAAGAGTTAATTGTGGGGGCGTCTTTTGGGAGTTTGTGTAGTTGCAAGGACCTCCCAGCCCTGCACTTTTAGATATTACCAAAATATCACCTTTGAATTTTTCATGTGTATAGGATAGTAGGGTGTTAATTCGAAATCCCGCGATAGCAGACAGAGCCAGCCATCGTTCTATAGAAGTGTGTGAGGTTACTTCCCGTGTAGCCGCATCGGTTTGGCAGTAGGGGCGGATACTTGTCGTGTGTCCGCACCCACTTCTCCAGTTTCAGCAGCCGACCATCCCGGTTAGTTCCCGCAACAAGTCCAAGCCTCGAGCGGTCCAGGCGAATGTGCATTGTGTCCGCCCCAGCTCCCCCTCTTCTTAGTTAATAGCGGCTTGTGCGGTTACAACCTGTTGTAACCGCACGCCTTCTCTTTTTCTCTCTCCTGCCTAGACGGGCAGTGTGCATTTAATGCAACATTTATTGCGCCCATCCATTTTCTATCAGTATAAATAGAGGGTCAAGGCTGCCTTGAAGAGACACAGAACATGGGCCAAAACCTCCCCTGTAGTAGGTGCAGTTACAAGTTCTTGGTCTCCCTATGCTGCTTACTTCTCTAATGCCTTTCACCTGTAATAGCTTCTTGAAGATATAAAATCATCCGCAATAAGTGGTATATGTCGTCGAGGGCAAATCTTGTGTAGCCGTTCACGACATCCTTTTCCTCGTGCCCCCTATATTCGCCTCTGTTCTCCCCAGCTCGCTGTGGCTAGTAGCCGATTGCTTGCAATCGCTGATTCCCCTTGCTTCTTAACAAGTCCGTGATAATGTGTGGAAGTTGGTGACATTTTTGACATCAACACGAGGGATGTTTTTTTTGTAAGAAACTGAATTTGTAAATGGGGTAACTATAATATGATTTTGCTTGTACAGTGTAATTTACAGGGGGTAAGATTTGATTGAATGATCATGCAAAGCGTCTAAAGTTATGAAATTTCATAACTTAAGATTTTTCGTCGAAATGAAGAAACTTGATGTATGTTGACCAAGAGATGGTGTTTGGTAATTATAAAAGGGAGAAAAGGAGGTCCCCGTAATTACACAAACTCGCCTTTGAGGTCAATGTAGGTTTACTTTCAACGGCCGTGTACGTAGTTGTTAAATTTGTTGTTTTCAAAAGGTGAAGGGGAGGTCCATGTAAATATGCAAATCCCCAATAGTGGTCCCATGCAATGATTAACTGTTGAGGCTCCGCTCAAGATAGTCCACTAAGGTTCATCAGTATGGAATGACTTTATATAGTATCTCCAGCATAGAGCCTAACCCTAGTGACACGGAACCCGTTGGGTGGTTCCGAGTCAGTCCTGATACACGCGGACATATTAGTAATAATAAACCTAACATTAACCCTATGTTCAAACCTTATCAACCATATCAACCAGTTAAGAAAAATCACCTCGATCTTACCCGGCCATCGGTTGCTTGCACCATTTGTCCAGAAATGATTGTTCACTTTTCGTGATGGCACCCCGACCAGCATACTTCGAAGAAATTGTTGACGGATTCTGTCAATATTACAATAATTTATAAGATAACGAAGATTAAAGTTTGTTTTATAAGAGTACTTTTTTTATATACCATCTTGAAATCCTTGGTTGCAATCTCTAAATTCTCTGACCAAATGCTCAGCTCAAGGAAAACATCAATAGCTTATGCCTAATCATACATGTATATTTAAATAGAGCATGTCATCAATAAGTTTAATGAAATACAAAAAGAATTATATCATTTTAAAAATCACACAACACCATTGATTACAACTAAAGCTCCTTTTGGCGCGGCGTTTTTGCTCCGGTGAGTTTGGACAAAAATGCTACCATCATAGAATACATGTTTGTCAAGACAATATAATGATTATGACCGCCACCAAGAAAAGAAAACAAGTTTTGAACATAAAAGTGGATGAAGCTCCTTAGGTGAGGTCTGTTGTTCACGAACTACAGTTCATAACCACTGCGCCAAATGGAGCCTAAGTATTGAACTAGCATGCAATTATTGTTTTAATCATCTTTCTTTTGGTACATCCAACCGATAAACATAAATTTGGAGATTAATTATACGTTGTGAATGGAGAAATGGGACCCTCGTAGGAACAAAACACCACAATCCTATATGCACACCAAACCCCACAAAACATCTTATGTTACAATAGTATTTTTAGTCATTAGAGATTTTTGAAAAGATACCAAAGCAATAATATTTACAATTTTCCTTTTTTTTTTCATTATATAATAACATTTTATAAATTGGATCTTGCTAAATAAGTACCAAACTCTATTTAATGTAAAGGTTTATCAACCTAAGAAAAAAATGGTAATGTCTCCTCTATGACATAAAGGACTCCGTCACACAGGTCAAGTCATATATAAATTACAGTTGGAACAAAAAAATTGTAGGTTTGACAAATTGCAGTTACTTGACAAAGGAAAAGACCCTTCTAGCGCACACACTATGGATTTAAAATTGACTTTAATCTCAAAATGGGTGTACATAAGTTGTTGATGTTCTAATATGATGGACATGAGTTGTGGTATTGCTAGAAAAATATCTAATATATACTTACATGTGTGCACCAACCTTCTACTTGCCTCTAAATGACAAGTGGAGACGTTTCCAAAGAAATTAAGTATTTATGCATATGACTACTTTAAAACTCCACAAAATCTTCTCGACTCTTCTACACAGACGAAGTAAGGAAATAAGACAACAACAAAAATCTTTTTTTTCCTAAAGCCACATATGCATAAAAATCTCCTTCTATAGTTTTTATGAGTACTAATACTTCCACATAAATACTTGTTTGTTTGGATGGAAACGGAGCTTCAAAATTGAAATTGATGCTCAATTTTAATGAAATCAAACTTTCAATTCTAATCCCAGGGCTATAATTTCGTCCAAACAAACGAGCATTTAGTTTTCTTCTTTAATCAATTATAAATTAACTCTAACATGTTGAAAATCCTTCAAAAAAGTTTTTAAATTTATTTTAGAGAAGTGGCAAAGAAGAGAAAAACATATAGAATGGAAATTAGAGAGTTTTTATGGCATACCTCTTGAAAAATAAAGCTAACTAATAATGTTGGGGTTATATAGAAGGGGGATGAAGATATGGAGAGGACATCAATTCATTAAGTTCAATGGGTAAATATATGCATAGTTAAGGAGAAGATTTCCACTTTCCATACCTAGAGAATATTTGATGGTTCATATAATTTAGTACTGCTTTATGTGTGTTCAATGCATATCATTTAATAGTACATTGTTTTGATTATAGAGATAATTGGCTTTTTCCAACCAAATTAATTTCCCACACAACATGCTTAAACCATTGCGTGCAATGCTTCAATTTTGTAGGCACCATTTTGCCCATGCGATAGGACATAAGGAGCGTCGAGACCCTTTGAACACCCGACTGCGGAAGGGGAAATTGTTCTATCCGGGCTCCGTTCGGAAATCGCTGTCCGAATGAAACCAATTTGTAACACGTGGCGTAGATCTGACCAAAAATAACTTTTACAAAATATTAATCTCCATTGAAACCGCTTTGATCTCCATTGAGATCACTTTGATCTCGATGGAGATCGGAAATGATCTTCATGGAGATCACTTCTCTGTATAAATTATTTTTGTTCCGCAATTTGGCTTTACCCGGACAATGATTTGGGAACGAGTCCGGATTGAAAAATTTCTCATCCCCATGTAGACGGTGAATATTAGTGGTGCGTAAAAATAACCGAGGAATTAGTAACCAAACCGAAACCGAACCGAACCGAACGAAGTGGTTCGGGTTGGTTCTCATAGATCTCGGTTTGCTTCTGGATCCAAAAAAATTAGAACCGATTGGTCCAATTCGGCTCTCGGTTCTATTTATGAGTACCCACAAACCGACCAGGAACTAATCATTGAAATTTGGCCTTTGAATTTTAGAGTCATCGGAACCGCTTGTTATTAGTAATTTATTGTCGGGCTCGTTGTATATTACATAAGTGCATATTTTGAGTAATTATATAACATTTGAAATCTTTTGTTAAATGGAAGTATATGATTCTACAATTATTTTGTTCAATATTTAAGGATACTTACTATATAAGAGTGTTAAAAAAAATAATGCGACGATCAAACCAACCTTTTGTGTTTGACCTTTTGGGTCAATTCCGATTCCCAAAAATCGAACCGAACCATGAATTGATTCTTGGTTTTAGCCTTTTAGGTGGAACACATGTGAACCTACCATGCACACCCTACCTAGTCAATACACGAAATATTTAGATATGTGTAATGCATGCTGATCAAAATAGATCACCGTGCGGGAGAAATACAATCGTATGATCTATGATTCAATAGTGTTGATTGCTTGCGACAATATTTGTGCAATACTGTACTATATTTTAGATCAATTATGCACAAAAAAATGGAATCAACGACAAATTGGAATCATATAGCCATTTTGGGATCTTGTTGGCTATGAAACTCTGAGGGGGTAATGGGCGCCGCTTGCCGTAACCTCGACATCGTCGTCGCCATCTCCGTCGATAGCATTTTCGTTGCCGCCTCTTTTTCTTCTCTCATTGTTCCTTCTCTCTTACTCCAAGGAGATTCAATTCGAGAGGCGAGCGGCGCCCATGACCGTATGATGACTCCATCTCGCTGTATCGGAGGAGTTGGCCTTAGATGATTTTGCTGATGAGTTATATCAAGCAGATTTAGCAGAGGACCGCATCTTCCTCCTTGCAGGAAGTGTAGTTCACTTCCGAGATTTTCGGCTGTTTGGCCTCAACAGATCATTAACCTTCAAAACTCTTATCCGCAACAGCAAAATCATCTGAGGCGAACTCTTCCTGCGAGAAGGTGTCCTCCAGCATGAGGTTCTTCTTGTGAATCTTGTCGACGGTGTATGCCTCATCAAAATCACAGAGATATCTTTGACAACAACGCATTATCGAGGATCGTGTTGACGACGATGGCACTCAGATTTCGTTGGAAGGGCGATGATGAGGCTCAGGCCGGTGTATGCTCACGGCGGTGTACTGTATCGAGAAGAGACGAAAACCCTCTGTGCTTTCACTGAAACGGCCAAGCTTCTATTAAATGGTTAGTGAATTGAATTTTGTGGAAAAAGTATAAATTCTAGCTGCTTTCGTTTTATTATCACAGTAATCTGGTGCCATTTCTAAAATTTTAGATCATGTAACCTAGTCTTTGCTCTTCAATTTCAAAGCCCTTTTTCTTTTAACCTAGAATTCTCGTTGCTCTAATTCTTCACTGTGGGTTTATTTACCTAGAATTTTCGTTGCTTGGAAAAGACCCTCCAATTTCAATGAACGTGTTCAATTCGACGAGATGATAATGAAAAAACTAAAAGAAGTGTAATTTTGAGTTCATTTAACCCAAATGATCCACAACGAAGTCGCATGGCCCGAGCTAGGACTAAATTGGAGCTGTCTCGGGAAGGTCCAACTCGTTTCTTCACTAGGGAATTGTTGTGCACTGGCAGCAACAATACCATGCTAGGGCATAACCTGAGACAATTACATATACAAACATCATCAGAAGATGTTTGATAGGAATCTGTTAGCTTAAATAACTTTTTAAAGATGGTTCTAGACGACGAATTCAGGATCAACACGGGTGTAAAGGAAGAAAGGAAGGAGGGCAAAATAGTGATTTCAGTCCCAAAGATCTTGCACATTTATGATTTCAGTCCCAAAAGTTTTTATTATAAGATTTCTGTCCCAAAGATTCGTCAACTTGTTGATTTCAGTCCCTTTCATTAAATATTCTAACACCTATAAGGGAAAAGCATTGAATCAGGACTGTGGTAAACACAAGTTGACGAATCTTTTAAATATTCAAGCAGCAGCTCAGTTGGGTATCAGGACTGTGGTAAAAACTCTGATAAAGGAGGTTGCAAGTTCGAGACCTGACCTCAACAACCTACCACTCAAACTGCGGGTCACTGAGTGGAGAGTAGGTTGGGGTGTACGGACTGCAGTCCTGACATGGGCCGGCCCGATAAGCTCTTGCGGAGAGTGGCACGGCCCATGTTACAACAAAATTGCCTCTCCCAATGATGCCTAACTTATCAAACCACGCCAAAAAGAAGCATAAATTAATTTTTATCTTCCATTATCTCATTAAATAAGCAGAGCATCGAGAACGAACCATCTCAGTGTTGTAAAATTTGGTACGTAACAGACACAACTATAATAAACACAGGTAAACAAGAACACCAAGTAGCCACGCAAATTTATATATTCAACAATATAAATTTCAATACATGAATAAAAGCAGGAGAAAGAAATGACCGTCCGGAGAATACGTCGTGGATGCACCAGACACTTGTGATCCACAGCGAAATAGTTGATCTGGACTGCAATCCGCCTAGCGGATGCACAAGGTTCACCGGAATCTTCAACGTCGAAGTCCGACGTTCAACCGCACCACCACCGGAGACCAAATGCTACCACCGGAGAGAAAATTCAAGCCGGATCTAACCACGCTTCTCCTCTCCACGACACCACCTCCTTCGCTCCACCTCTCACCAACACCGGTGGCTATCTCCTCCAAAACCGGTGACAACACTCTCCACCAACGCCGACAGCTATCTCCTCCAAGACCGCCGACAACGCTTCTCTCCTAGACCGGCGAAAAAGCTTGACGCCGGCGGCTATCTCCTCCAAGACCGATGACAACGCTCCTCTCCAAGACCGGCGAAAAAGCTTGACGCCGACGGTTTCTCCGAGCGCACGAAAGGGAGAGAGAGAGAGAAACGGGAGAGAGAGGGGGTGGGCGGCTTCTCTATGTCTCACGGATGGGAGGGGAGGCTAGGTTTTATAATAAATAAAACCTAAAACTAACCCTAAAACTAAGCAGGTTGGGCGGCTGGATCCAAACCAAAAAAAAACCCAACAATCCACCACATTGGTTTGGGATCCAAAGCCACCACCTGCACAGAGCACTCTCTGCACGAAGCACCAACTGCACTAGGCACTATATGCAAATAACATCAACTGCGCGAAGCAATACTGCACTAAGCACTGCCCCAAAGACCTGAGGCGTCAGTCGACCTGCTCCAGCTAGGCCTGTAATGGTTCGGTTTGGTTTGGTTTTTCAGTAAAACCGTAAACCGAACCACCCTTATGTGGTTCCAAAAATTTGGAACCGAACCGAACCGCCAAAACATTAAAACCGAACCAAACCGAACTGAATGGTTCGACTCAGTTCGGTTCGGTTTTGGTGTTTTAAATAATGTGATACAAACTGAAAACATGAATTAAATAATGTGATGCAAGTGATGCCTAAACAGTGAACACAATTCCTAATTTCCTATCGCCTAACCATTTCAGGACTCCAAAATCAAATCTTTTAATTAACTAATAATATATAAAAAATGTAGACAACTTAGATGTATTATTATTCAAGCTGAAAACATGAATGGAAAAAGAATTATTCATCAACACTATTTGTTTGGAGAAAAATCTAGATTAGAGAAGTATTCATAGGACAAAAATTACTCTATCAAGTGCCACAAGAAGCAAGATCTGTGCTGGACGAGCTTGCCTGTGAAATAAGTCCAGAAGATAATATGAACAATGAAAGCTGATTACAGAGAAGAGGAAGAGGGCTCACCTGCGATGAGCGCGGTGGCCAGCGCCCGACGGGATGAGGAGCGGCGACTCGGCATCGTCGGGATGAGGAGCGGTTACTCGGCGTCGGCGGGATGAGGAGAAATCAACAGCGTGGAGCAATTCAAAAAACCTAGCTCCAGCCGTCCAGGAGAGTTCCGCACTTTGGGAATATAAAATAAAAATACACTACGGTTTAATGAAATATAAAAATATAATATGAGATGTAATTAATAGTTTAATGAAATATAAATACACTACGGTTCACTATGAGTCTTATGCAAAGATTAAAATATAAAAATAAATTAAATATTTTTATACACTACGGTTCGGTTCGACTCGGATCGGTTTGCCACATAAAACCATGAACCGAACCGAACCGTATGGTTTTTCTAAAATCAAAACCGTGACCGAACCGCGACCTACTGAAACCGAACCAAACCGTGCGGTTTGGTTTGGTTCGGTTCGGTTTGGCGGTTCGGTTGGGTTTTGCTTACAGGCCTAGCTCCAGCCGACTCACCCCTGCTCGGGCTCAACCTCTGAATGTCGATGAACTGGATCACTGAATCTGACTCTTCTAGTCAAACTATCAAAAAGACGATCTCCTGCAACACCTCGACCATCAACTCTGTCGGCCACATAAATCATGGGCGTACCACCTCGTATCGTGGTCCCCATCAGCAAGTACAAACTACCGCACTGCATAGCTCACATGAGCACGGCGCGCCCTCACGTCACCGTGAGAACTCCACCTCTCGCCGCAAAACTGCATCCTCTGGAGTCCAGTCTACCCAGCGATATCAAATTCCTGCGCAGCTTGGGTACCAGATATACCCGCTCAAGCCTACGCACTGCTCCGTCATGCGTCCGGATGTCTACCGTTCCTGTCCCCGTGACCTCACATACTGAGCCGTCACCAAGAAAGACTGACCCAGTCGTCACCTCTAGTGAACTGAACATCGTCACATCTGAGCAAATGTGCTGCGAAGCACCCGAATCTAATGCCCAGCTATCAGAGTCACATGGACTCTCAGTGATGATGAGAGACATATCACTATCATCTGCCGTGACTACCGCCGCCTTGCCCGCACCCTGGACGTCCCTAGAACTCTGCGCACGCTATGGACAATGTCTCCTAATATGGTCACTCTCTCTGCAATGGTAGCACGTCACTGCCTTCCTCGAAGCAGATCTGGCACGTGCATTCCCATATCCCTTCCCGAGATGCCTCCCTCGTCCATCTACTGTCAACGCCTGCTCAACTCTAGGAGTGGGGTCTGACAATATCTGGCTGGACAGTAACGCAGATGTGATCTGCTCAACGTCTACTGTATCCTTCCCATACAGCAGAGTGGTCTGCATATGCTTATACGACGTCGGGAGCGAGGTAAGAAGCAATAAGGCCTTGTCTTCTTCCTCCATCTTCACACAAACCACATGCAGTTGGCTGAGAAGGCCATTGAGCACATTGAAGTGTTCCTGCAGGTTACCACTCTCCTGCATCTTCAGGCCGTACAATCCCCGCTTCAGTAACAGCCTCGTGGTCAACGACTTGCTCATGTAGAGAGCATCAAGCTTCTCCCACATCGTGACAACGGACTCTTCAATACCAATGTAAAACAACACCTTGTCGTCGACGCACATCCGGATAGCGCTAGTGGCGCGCTCATCCATCTCAGTCCACTCAGAATCCTCCACCGGAGCGGGCAAAGACTCACGCCTCCGCAACACTCACATCAATCCCTGCTCAACCAGCGTGTCTTTGACCCGAATCTGCCATAGGCGGAAATTCCTGCTACCGTCAAACTTATCCACAGAATATCTGGCCAACACTGTGTTCTTCACTGTCATAGCTGCCCACAGTACCACTAGGCAATCTGATTAATTCACAGATCAGATCTGGGAAGATAGGGAGAGGACCAATGTCGTCACTTACCGTTGACCCAAACCTAAACCGGAACATCCAATCAGTTGCCTATCGAGAACCTGACTCTGATACCACTTGTTGTAAAATTTGGTACGTAACAGACACAACTATAATAAACACAGGTAAACAAAAACACCAAGTAGCCACGCAAATTTATATATTCAACAATATAAATTTCAATACATGAATAAAAGCAGGAGAAAGAAATGACCGTCTGAAGAATACGTCGTGGATGCACCGGACACGCGCAATCCGCGGAGAAATAGTTGATCTGGACTGCAATTCGCCTAACGGACGAACAAGGTTCACCAGAACCTTCAACGTCGAAGTCCGACGTTCAACCGCACCACCACCGGAGACCAAACGCCACCCCTGGAGAGAAAATCTATGCCGGATCTAACCACGCTTCTCCTCTCCACGACACCACCTCCTTCTTTGCTCCACCTCTCGCCAACACCAACGGCTATCTCCTCCAAGACCGGCGAACACTCTCCACCAACGCTGACATTTTTCTCCTCCAAGACCGGCGACAACGCTCCTCTCCAAGACCGGCGAAAAAGCTTGACGCCGGCGGTTTCTCCGAGCGCACGAGAGGGAGAGAGAGAAACGGGAAAGAGAGGGAGGGGGTGGGCGGCCTCTCTATGTCTCACGGATGGAAGCGGAGGCTAGGTTTTATAATAAATGAAACCTAAAACTAACCCTAAAACTAAGCAGGTTGGGCGGCTGGATCCAAACAAAAAAAAAAACAACAACACTCGGGACTCATGGTACTGTTGGGGAGCAGCAACAGACACTGGATAAAATGCAGGTGCATGAGAGGGCAAAGAGGAAGTAGGAGGAAGAGGATGACTAAATTTACAAGTCAACCCATATTTGCATCGCCTTGTCTTCATAAAGTATGTGCACACTTTCTCACTTGCATGAGGAGCCAAATCTGCTAGTCCCAGTCTTCAGGTAATGCCGAGAGAAGCCGATGGCTTCGAGGATGACTTAGGCTGGGATGGCTGCGCCGTCGATGCAGAATAGGATGTAGCGGGAGTCCTTGTGGAAGACGTTGAGGGCCTTGGATTGGTGGAAGCAGACGCCATTGGAGAGATAGGCGCCGAGCAGGTCACATTGTTGTTCTGGATCTGCAACAACGTGGCGCAACTTCCTAAAGACTTCGAGAGTCGCCCGATTCTGGCCAGAACTTCAGCGGAATGGCTTTCCGTTACATGTGTTAGTAGATTTAACGAAAGGGACTGAAATCAACAAGTTGACAAACCTTAAGGACTGAAACCCTAAAATAAAAAAAAAATTGGGACTGAAGTCATAAAGGTACAAGACTTTTGGGACTGAAATATCTATTTTACCAAGGAAGGAGAGTGAGAATTTTTTTGTCGGTCCAGGCAGGTTTGTCCATGGCGTAGGCAGCGCTTTGCATGGATTTATCGTGTAGCACAAGCATATGTCATCATCATTTTTAGTGGTTAAACTGTTGCACCCATCTTTGGAACTTTTCATCACGGGATGAGACACCACAAGAAAATCACATAATAACACCGAAAATTAGAAAGGAAAAATAATTTCTTCATAATAGTAACAAATTTAGCAAAAAATATGAATTATGGCATCTCCAACAATATTAGAAATGAAAATCTTTTTATTTTTGCTGCTAAAATTTTCTTGATGATTAGAATCAATTTTTTTTGCTTTTAAATTTGTGTTGCTAACTAGAAACTACTTTCACAACAATTATATATCTTGCAAAAATACATTCTTGAATATTTTATGACAATAATCATAAAATAAACATAATTTCTATAAATTGAACGAGACAAAGTTTTAGGAATCAGACCAGGGGCGGACCCACATAGGGGCGAGCGTGGGCGGCCGCCCACACTGAATTCTAAAAAAAATATTTTCGATAAGAGTGAGCAGGTTATTTACCATGACAGATAAGTTACAGAATAATAAAATATATTGTAAAAATAGTGCATAGATTGTATTTTGGTTTAATTGATGGAGGTAGTAATTTTTATTCAAGTGGTCATGGGTTCAAATCTTACCCACAACAAAATTTAATGTTTTTTATTTTGTAAATAATTTTGTTATTATGCTAATTTAAAAAAAAATATAAACAAGTTCTTTGTTATATTGTTGTTTAAATTTTTTTTTTTTGCAAAAAAGTTTATTGTTACGTCGTATAAATTTTTTTATGTAAATTAGTTAATTGTTACATATATTGTTGTTTAATTTTTTTTTTAAATAAGTTAGTTGTTTAAAGTGTTTTTATAAATAAGTTCATGATTATGTTATTGTGTGAAAAATATCAAAAATATTTAAAATGAAACGTGGTATTCAAATAGTTCATAAACGATAATGAATTGAGGTTTTAATCTATAATCTGAATTATATTTACAGATAATGGTCTGCAAGTTTGCTGAGGAATATGAAAACCCATGGGACCGAGTTTTTTTTCCGAATATGTCCCAGTAAAAATATGCAACATTTCAATGCTTGTGGATGGAGATAAAACTATGGCTTTCACGTTTCGTCTCTCAAACTTTCTACTTATAACCCATGGAATCTCGCTGCATAAATATATCTTTCTACTATTGTATGTGCAATTTTTGTATAATTTTTGTTATATTAATGTGCTTGTTTCATATTTTTCGATTTATTCATTTTTTGTAATTTTTAAGTCCGCCCATATTGAAAAAAATTCTTGCGTCCGCCACTGCCTACTATGGTAGGTTGTCATTATGCATTTTATTAAGATATGATTGATTTGGAAAAGTAATGCTGAAAATTCATCAATTTGATTTGAAAAAATAATGATGAAAATTTAATGATATATAAATCGTGATGAAGATTTTTTATTACAAAAATTGAAAAATGATGCATAATTATTTTTCATATTAATTAATTAACAGTGTGTTTATTTTAAACTGCATTAATTAATTGATAAGGGTGCGCAGTGCCCCATACCTATCACAGTAGGGGCACTGTCACAGTCGGGGTACTGTCGCGGTTGGCTGTAGGGGCGAATAGCCCCGTACCTGTCACTCATATATTATCTATAAGTGAAAAACACACTTTGGTGCAACATTCAACTTTCCCATTTTACCCTTCCCCATTACAAAATTTTCAAACTTTAATCCATATGTTTTTTAGTTAAATAAACGTAAATTAATTTATATATATTTTTTCTTTAATTTAAAAAATGTTCTTCCATACAAAGCCTCGTCATAATCACAATTAGAGATATGAGTGAAATCCTAAGGACTTGTTATCTAAAAGTGAATGTTTTCTCCTTAAGTTAACATTTCCGGTAATGTAACCCTAAAGCAAGTCAAGTGACCTCCAAATAACTTCAAACTTTGTGATGTAACAGTAAAACTTATACACAAGCTACTTACCAAAAATCACCCAAAACTAATTAGGCTTAAGGACCATTTTGTCCTCAATAAGTTCCACTTAATAACTCCTTAAACTTAGGGCTAGGTGTCTCCTGTTGAAACCGACAACTCGGTCTCTGTGGAGTTCGGGGCCCTCCGCGAGGCTGAGGGGGCGACCAACCCTTACTCCTCCCAAGGGAGAGCTCTAGGTTGAAGGTGTTGGAACTAAGAACTGGACCAAGGGCTTAGTGGGGAGGTCCCGCCACATACCCGGAAGTCCCCTTGGAACTTCTCCTCCCAAGCCACTACTAAGCTTGGGCACCACTGGAGCCTCTCCTCACCCCCTAGAGAGACTTGGGGAGGGAGAGAGGGAAGGAGAGAGCTAGCCTAGGATCAGAGATCTCTCCAAATGGTGCCCCCTTGGTCCTATTTATAGGATTTTTGAAGTTGGGCTGCAAATAACCAAAAACTGGTCTGCCAGATTACCAAAATACCCCTGAATTGGGTTGCGGATAGCTGAATCCCGCTGTTCTGAAATGCTAAATGCAGACCACTGGACTGCGAATAACCAGACTGGACTGCGAATAGTAAACTGGACGAGGGGGGCCTTCCCTGGGCGAGAGGGGGGGCGAACCGCCCCTCCCCCTCTCCGCTCCTACCTGCTGGGCGAGAGAGGGAGGGGCGAGACCCCCCTCTCCGCTCCTACCTGCTGGGCGAGAGAGGGAGGGGCGAGACCCCCCTCCCCCTCTCCGCCTCTTCCTGCTGGGCGAGAGAGGGAGGGGCGAGACCCCCCTCCACCTCTCCGCCTTTTCCTGCTGGGCGAGAGAGGGAGGGGCGAGACCCCCCCTCCCCCCTCTCCGTTCCTACCTGCTGGGCGAGAGAGGGAGGGGCGAGACCCCACTCCCCCCTCTCCGCTCCTACCTGCTGGGCAAGAGAGGGAGGGGCGAGACCCCCCTCCCCCCTCTCCGCCTCTTCCTGCTGGGCGAGAGAGGGAGGGGCGAGACCCCTCTCCGCCTCTACCGCTCCTCCCTAGGGAGGTCTCGCAAGGGTGCGATTAGACACCCCTCCTGGTGATATCCTGCTCCCTTACCGGGCACGGGGGCGAGAGGATTTCGCCCTCTACCTCTCTTTCCGCGTGGTTCGATGCTACCAAACTGCCTCCCCCGGATCTTTGGGAGTACTCGGCGAATATCGGGGTTGTACACAATCCCCGCTCTTTTCGAGCGTGGCTCACACTCGGAAAGAAATGTCCAACCCTGCATATTCGACGAGTGTCGCTGGGAACCCGATTATCGGTGCTATCTCGGAAAATACATAGCCACCCCGAGGGGTCACTCAACCTTGCCGTCTAGCGAGAGTCCGGCTAGCGGAGCTACCTTGGGGAAAAACACTTAACCTCCCCGAGAGGCCTTCCTACCCTGCCGGCTAGTGAGAGCCCGACTAGCGGAGCCACCTCGGGGGAAAAACACTTAACCTCCCCGAGAGGCCTTCCTACCCTGCCGGCTAGTGAGAGCCCGACTAGCGGAGCCACCTCGGGGGAAAAACACTTAGCCTCCCCGAGAGGCCTTCCTACCTTGCCGGCTAGCGAGAGCCTGGCTAGCGGAGCCACCTCGGGGGAAAAAACACTGAGCCTCCCCGAGAGGCCTTCCTACCCTGCCGGCTAGCGAGAGCCCGGCTAGCGGAGCCACCTCGGGAGAAAAACACTATGGCCACCGAGCGGTTCCCGACCCTGCCAGCTAGGTGGGAGCCTGGTCAGCGGGCCAGCATCGAGGCTAAGTACTTTTGAAACATCCTGCCATCGAGCGGTTCTCGGCCCTGCCAGCTAGGTGGGAGCCTGGTCAGCGGGCCAGCATCGAGGCTAAGTACTTTTGAAACATCCTGCCATCGAGCGGTTCCCGGCCCTGCCAGCTGGGTGGGAGCCTGGTCAGCGGGCCAGCATCGAGGCTAAGTACTTTTGAAACATCCTGCCATCGAGCGGTTCCCGGCCCTGCCAGCTAGGTGGGAGCCTGGTCAGCGGGCCAGCATCGAGGCTAAGTACTTTTGAAACATCCTGCCATCGAGCGGTTCCCGGCCCTGCCAGCTAGGTGGGAGCCTGGTCAGCGGGCCAGCATTGAGGCTAAGTACTTTTGAAACATCCTGCCATCGAGCGGTTCCCGGCCCTACCAGCTAGGTGGGAGCCTGGTCAGCGGGCCAGCATCGAGGCTAAGTACTTTTGAAACATCCTGCCATCGAGCGGTTCCCGGCCCTGCCAGCTAGGTGGGAGCCTGGTCAGCGGGCCAGCATCGAGGCTAAGTACTTTTGAAACATCCTGCCATCGAGCGGTTCCCGGCCCTGCCAGCTAGGTGGGAGCCTGGTCAGCGGGCCAGCTTCGAGGCTAAGTACTTTTGAAAACTTCATAACTTTGATTGTCATATTACACGTAAGGAAACTAAGCCTGAAAATAGGCCATCATACTACATGGACTTAAAGAAAAAGCTAAGCAAGAAAACTAAAACTTAGCCTCCTACTCCCAAGTCTGATCTTCCTCGACCTCCTCTGGTTGTTGATGTTGCTTCCTTGGACACCTCGCCTCCCTTAACTCCAAGAACTCAGGGCAGGTGGATGTCGTGTGACCCTCCTCCTCGTGGAAGTCACAGTAGGGTAACTTAGCTGCATCCCTTCTTTTTCCTCTTCTTTCTGCTTTCCTGGCTCTCCTCCTTCTTCCCCAACCGATTGCCATGGTTTGCTGGGGTGGTGGAGAGGGCGCCTTCGACTCCTGCCTCCACCCTGGAAGGCCAGTCTCTTCTTCCTGGAAGTTGTCCTCCTCCTGGTCGAACTTCCTCTTGGGGGCCTTTACTCTCCCCCCCTGCTGCCTTGCCTCTGGCTCACTCAACTTGGCCAGCCTTCTTGTGAACTCCGGGTTGGCCTCCTCACTTTCAACTTCCTCGGCCGTTCCTTACATCAACTCCTCAAAGGACACCGGTGCTCTTCTCTTGAGGTCCATTTTGAAGAAGCCCTCCCGCAGTCCCACCGTGAAGGCGAGCTTGAGGGTGTACCCGGGCACTTTTTGGACGAGGAGAACCTCCTCCCTGAACCGTTCCAGATAGTGAGCCAGCGACTCCTCTGGCTCTTGCTTGATCTTGAAAAGTGCTTCGGCATCTTTCTTCCTCTTCCTTGACGTCGAGAAGCGTAGCAAGAAAACTCGGCGCAAGTCTTCGAAGGCATAGATGGATCCCGCAGGGAGCTGGTGGAACCACTCCCTGGCTCTCTCTTTGAGGGCGACGGCGAAGAGCCGACACTTGAACACGTCAGTCATGGGCACGATGGAGACCATGTCCTCAAACCCCTGCAGGTGCAGGACGGGGTCATCCTTGCCGAAGTAGTGAGACATCTCCGCTCCCTTGAACCCCTCCGGAATCGGGGCTGAGAGGATCATCTCCGAAAAAGGACCTCCTTCGATCGCCCGCCTTGGGGGCTGGGCGAGCTGGGAGGGTGCCCCCTCCTGAGCTCGCCACCCTGGGGCTGAGCGAGTGGGGGTCTGGCGCCTCCCCACTCCCCCCTTGGAGCTGGGCGACTGGGGGCCTGGCGCCTCCCCACTCCCCCCCTTGGAGTTGGGCGAGTGGGGGCCTGGCGCCTCCCCACTCCCCCCCTCCTGGCACCTCCTCTCTGGCTGGTTGGTCGAGAGGGATCTCACCCTCTTGTCGGGGCGAGACCTCCGAACCACTTCCTCTCCTGCCTCGCCTATCGAGGCGAAAGCCACCTGCAAGGTCTGCATGACCTCTTGCCTAAAATTTTCGAACATCTCCAACATCACCCCAGCCACCGGGGGCTGCGAGTGACCTGGGTCGGAACTTCCTCCACCTCCGTCCATGGAGCTCAGTTTGAGGCTTTCTTGAATCGGTCACACTCCACGCTCACCGCACCAAAATGTTGAAACCGACAACTCGGTCTCTGTGGAGTTCGGGGCCCTCCGCGAGGCTGAGGGGGCGACCAACCCTTACTCCTCCCAAGGGAGAGCTCTAGGTTGAAGGTGTTGGAACTAAGAACTGGACTAAGGGCTTAGTGGGGAGGTCCCGCCACATACCCGGAAGTCCCCTTGGAACTTCCCCTCCCAAGCCACTACTAAGCTTGGGCACCACTGGAGCCTCTCCTCACCCCCTAGAGAGACTTGGGGAGGGAGAGAGGGAAGGAGAGAGCTAGCCTAGGATCAGAGATCTCTCCAAATGGTGCCCCCTTGGTCCTATTTATAGGATTTTTGAAGTTGGGCTGCAAATAACCAAAAACTGGTCTGCCAGATTACCAAAATACCCCTGAATTGGGCTGCGGATAGCTGAATCCCGCTGTTCTGAAATGCTAAATGCAGACCACTGGACTGCGAATAACCAGACTGGACTGCGAATAGTAAACTGGACGAGGGGGGCCTTCCCTGGGCGAGAGGGGGGGGCGAACCGCCCCTCCCCCTCTCTGCTCCTACCTGCTGGGCGAGAGAGGGAGGGGCGAGACCCCCCTCCCCCCTCTCCGCTCCTACCTGTTGGGCGAGAGAGGGAGGGGCGAGACCCCCTCCCCCCTCTCCGCCTCTTCCTGCTGGGCGAGAGAGGGAGGGGCGAGACCCCCCTCCACCCTCTCCGCCTTTTCCTGATGGGCGAGAGAGGGAGGGGCGAGACCCCCCTCCCCCCTCTCCGCTCCTACCTGCTGGGCGAGAGAGGGAGGGGCGAGACCCCCCTCCCCCCTCTCCGCCTCTTCCTGCTGGGCGAGAGAGGGAGGGCCGAGACCCCCCTCCCCCCTCTCCGCCTCTACCCGCTCCTCCCTAGGGAGGTTTCGCAAGGGTGCGATTAGACACCCCTCCTGGTGATATCCTGCTCCCTTACCGGGCACGGGGGCGAGAGGATTTCGCCCTCTACCTCTCTTTCCGCGTGGTTCGATGCTACCAAACTGCCTCCCCCGGATCCTTGGGAGTACTCGGCGAATATCGGGGTTGTACATCTCCAAAAATCCTAATACTTTTTGGAGGCACTCCCTATTGCCTAAAGGACATTGGGTATACAAATCGCAGAGAAATAATCTCAGGTTTGAGAGGTATGCAACAAATATTGTTTTCTAAAGTTTGAGTCACTACATGATTCACCCTTAGGTCAAAGATGGTGTCCCTTATATTTGATCTTCAACTGACCCCAAATTCTAAACCTTGGTGGACATGAATAGTGTAAGGTCACTTCCCAATTTTAGGATCAAAACTCTAAGGGGTTAAGGAAATATTCACAAAACGAATCTAGGCTAAAGTATGTGTGACACATAATATCAAACTAACCCAATGTTTGGAACTTCCTTATTTTAAGTTCAAATAACATGAAACTAAAACCCTAGGTGTATTATGACACTAAAAAGGTTTTAGAAATTTCAACCTATTTGGGTCAAAGTGAGAGAAAGATACATATTATATTTTCTACCCTATAGTTTGGTGTGACAAAATACCCTGGAGTTCAAAAATTGCAAACAAAGGTCATCACGCATCCAAAGTCCTCCAAATTTTGGCCAGAGATTAGTCTCACCGTGATCTACCTCTTTCCAAAATTTGGGCACCAAATACCTAGTTTTTTTGCTCACAATTTGCCAATTAAATAAATATTAAAATAGGATAAACTATAGGCAAATGCATTCTAAACATTATGAAACTTGGTTGAGGTCACTAGCATAGGTAAATATATATTGAGTTATGAATTTTAAAATATAAAAGGCTAAAATAAATAAATAAAACTTCTAAAATTCATAACTCCCTCACCAGACATCCCCATGAGATGTGAAACACCAATCTAAAAAGGTATGAGGATCGACCCTCTACAACTTCCTTTTGGGGATCCTCTCTGATTCAGTATGTAAGGCCTTTGATTTCAATTAATTAAAGAGTGTGACAAATTATTCAAAACTATAGGCAAACAGTAATGAATAATTTAAATGAAATTAAAGAGTGCAACAAATTATTCAAAACTATAGGTAAACAGTAATGAATAGTTTAAATGAAATAAACGGCTGGTCTGTGATTAGTGGTCGACGTAGTTTCCTTAAAACAATTCAATTGCTATTATAATCTCGGATGGATCCAACGGCTTGCATGTCACCGTGTGATATTACCATTATCATTTTATTTAATGATTGGCAGTTATTTGTCGCAGGATATGGATGGCCCAGATCGATCCGGCTAGCGATCCAACGGCTGCTGTACAATCTCGTGAACGCACCGCCTCCTTGTCTTCATTTCGTCTTGCCATCGGTGGAGCAGTGGACCAATGGCCCTGCCACCGCCACCAGTTGGGTCACCAAAAAGGGGAGCTCCTTCCAGGGGTGCTCCTACGATCACCCGTCGTCCACGGACAACGGTGAGGGCCTAAATAGAGAACCCTAGTGTAGTGTCGCCTCGCCTCGTGATTTCATGCGGCAGCATCAGCTCAAGGACCATCAGAGAGGGTCGGGAAGCCCTCCCGGCCGCATTGACACCCCCAGTGAGCCACAAGAGGTATAGGGTGGTTGCCCTTTAAGATGTGGCCCAAGCTCAAGTGATTAGGGTCGGTGGCGATTTTCGGCCACCGGGAAATAGCCTAGGAGGGGGATCTATGATATAGACCTAGAGAGGGTTGACAATTTACCTGAGAGGGGTCAGATCGCCGGGCAAACCTCCTTGGTGACATGGCTAGGGTTGGGTGGTCGGATAGAGTCCTTGGAGGTGGTGGCCGCTAACAAACTCTGGTCTCCTCCTCTCTCTTGGCTGCTCTGGTCTCCAAATGACTGAGGAGAGGAATAAGGAGGGTAATAGATGAGAGACTCTTCCTCTCCCCTCTCAAAGGCCGACCAAGGGGTGTTAGTGTAACATCCCCAAATCCTGGCCCGACCCAGTGAACCACCTAGAGGACCTAGCTGGTTCAATCGACCTCTCTTGGTCAGCCTAATCGGGGCCAATGGGGCTTTGTTGGTCCGGTGAACCGATTACAAAGGAGTTCACCCCAATCCTTGAGCAACGGCGACTCGAATAGGCTTATTGACCAAATGACCTCGAAACTGACTTCAGTTAGCGTTGTTAGACTCGTAAGGTCTATACGAGTCCATCAGAGTCGATCACACTCAATTTCGATGAGTATCAGAGAATTTGTCGTTCGGACGCGGTTTACAAATATCATAATTATCCAAAAAGGTGTAATTTACCAAACGATGTCAGAATTGATTTCATTATTCAGTTTTGTTAGACTCGTAAAGTCTATACGAACTCAACGGAGTCGATCGCACCCAATTCCGATAGTAACAGAGAATTTGTTATTCGGACGCGGCTTGCGAATATCGTAATTACTCAAAAAAGTGGAATTGAGCAAACGTACATATGATTTTGAGATTAAAAATGATTTTTGTGCTTGAATGAACATGACAAAATAGCATTCATACATTGTTTTTAAATTGTTAAAACCTGGAATAATCATATGAGATGGTGAAGTCATATTAAGTGGCAATGTTTTTTTTCTAATATATTAAAAAAAGTAACTTCCAATTATAGACAATCATGATTCATGAACCAGGATTCAATATTTATTCATGTGCTTCAATAAATAAATAAATATATATATATCTTTAACTACTATATAGAAGAAGTTGCCTTTGGTGAAACATTCAAAATTGTCAAATATATCCTCATTCTTTTACTCCAATTACTTAACATATATTATAAAAAAAATAGAAATTCATAAAATGTAATAACTATTTGTGTAATTACATCATATCCCTAAAATAAAAATAACGATGAAAATTCATAAAATTCAAAAAAATTCAGTAGACCTCATAGACCTAGTATGGTAGGTTATCATTAGACCTACAAAAATTAATTTCGAAATATAATAGCTTACTTTAAAATGATTTTTTGTTAAAATATAAATGTTTTTGAATTGTTTTTTATAAAGTATTGATATATATTTTTGTACGATCATTTTGAGTACTCATATGTATATGTTGCGGGCGAAGCCCGCCGTCGCCGGTCGGGTACTGTCGAATGCTGGCGCAGCCCGCTAAGAATCAGCGAGCACGGACGAAGCCCGTGCGGAGCTGCTCGTATATTATAAGTAAATAAATATTAAATATAAGCAAAAATAAGCCCCACATCTTATTTCCTGAACAATCATTCGTGTCTCCTTTAAGTAGACTTTCTTCTACCCCAGCTGTACAACCCCTTATTCGCCGAGTGTTTTTCCGAGACCCAGGGGTCTTTTAGAACATTGTGTGGTAGCATAGTCTCAGGCAGGAGGAGTAGGAGCAAAGGGGGCGAACGGTGGAGGCGGAGGCCTCCCGCTCACCCAGCTTGTGTAGGAGGCGAGCAAGAGGGGGGCGAGCTCCTCTCGCCCCCGCTCCCTAAGAGGGGGCGAGCTCCTCTCGCCCCCGTTCCCTAAAGAGGGGGCGGGGGGGGGGGGGGGGGGGCGAGCAGGGAGGGCGTCCAACCCCTTGTCTCGCCCCAGCTCCCTTAGGGGGCGAGCAGGGAGGGCAGCTAGCCCCCTATCTCGCCCCAGGTCCCTTAGGGGGCAAGCAGGGAGGGCGGTCAGCCCCCTGTCTCGCCCCAGGTCCCTTAGGGGGCGAGCAGGGAGGGCGGCCAACCCCCTGTCTCGCCCCAACACCCTCAGGGGGAGAGCAGGGAGGGCGGCCAGCCCCCTGTCTCGCCCCAGGTCCCTTAGGGGGAAAGCAGGGAGGGCGGCCAGCCCCCTGTCTCGCCCCAGCTCCCTTAGGGGGCGAGCAGAGAGGGCGGCCAGCCCCCTTTCTCTCCCCAGCTCCCTTAGGGGGCGAGCAGGGAGGGCGACCATCCCCCTGTCTCGCCTCAGGTCCCTTAGGGGGCGAGCAGGGAGGGCGGCCAGCCCCCTGTCTCGCCCCAGCTCCCTTAGGGGGCGAGCAGGGAGGGAAACCAACCCCTGTCTCGCCCCAGTTCCCTTAGGAGGCGAGCAGGGAGGGCGGCCTGCCCCCTGTCTCGCCCCAGTTCCCTTAGGAGGCGAGCAGGGAGGGCGGCCAGCGCCCTGTCTCGCCCCAGGTCCCTTAGGGGGCGATCAGGGAGGGCGTCCAGCCCCCTGTCTCGCCCCAGCTCCCTTAGGGGGCGAGCAGGGAGGGCGGCCAGCCCCCTGTCTTGCCCCAGTTCCCTTAGGAGGGGAGCAGGGAGGGCGGCCAGCCCCCTGGCTCGCCCCAGTTCCCTTAGGAGGCGAGCAGGGAGGGCGGCCAGCCCCCTGTCTCGCCCCAGCTCCCTTAGGGGGCGAGCAGGGAGGGCAGCCAGCCTCCTGTCTCGCCCCAGGTCCCTTAGGGGGCGAGCAGGGAGGGCGGCCAGCCCCTGTCTCGCCCCAGCTCCCTTAGGAGGCGAGCAGGGAGGGCGGCCAGCCCCCTGTCTTGCCCCAGCTCCTTTAGGAGGCGAGCAGGGAGGTCGGCCAGCCCCCTGTCTCGCCCAACCCCGAGAATAGGGGCGGTCTGCGTTTAGCACTGTTGAATAGCGGGATTTGGCTGTTTGCAGGCCAAATCCGAGGATATTTTGGTATTTTCAGGGACCAGTTTTGGCTATTTGCAACCCAAGTCCAGGAATCCTATAAATAGGACAAGAGGGCACCCTTTGGAGGCAAGCTTATTCTAGGCTAGCCTCCCTCTCTCCCTCTCCATCCCCAAATCTCTCTCTAGTGGAGTGAGGAGAGCCTCCAACGGTGCCCAAGCCCGGTATTGGTTTGAGAGGGGAAGCGCTCTAAAGATCTTCCGGGTATGTGGTGGGACCTCCTCGCCGAGCCCTTAGTCCAGTTCATAGTTCCAACACCTTCAACCTAGAGCTCTCCCTTGGGGGGAGTAAGAGTTGGCCACCCCTCAACTTGTTGGGGGCCCCGAACTCCACAGAAGCCGATATATCGGTTTCAACATTATGGTGTGGTGAGCGTGGAGTGTGACTAACTCAAGAAACTCTCGAGATGAGCTCCATGGACGGAGGTGGAGGAAGATCCGACCCAGGTCACTCGCAGCCCCCGGTGGCTGGGGTGACATTGGAGATGTTCGAAGATTTTAGGCAAGAGTTCTTGCAGACCTTCCAGGTTGCTTTCGCCATGATAGTCGGAGGCAGAAGAAGAGATGGTCCAGAGGTCCCTCCCCAGCAGGTGGACGAGGTAACTCTCGGCCAACAGTCTAGGGAAGAGGTACCGGTGGGGGGGGGAGGAGTGGGGAGGTGTCATACCCCCACTCGCCCATCCTCAAGGGGGCGAGCTCAGGAGGGAGGCGCCCTACCAGCTCGCCCGGCCCCTTCAAGGGGGCGAGCTCAGGAGGGAGGCGCCCTCCCAGCTCGCTCCGCCCCTTCAAGGGGGCGAGCTCAGGAGGGAGGCGCCCTCCCAGCTCGCCCCGCCCCTTCAAGGGGGCGAGCTCAGGAGGGAGGCGCCCTCCCAGCTCGCCCCGCCCCTTCAAGGGGGCGAGCTCAGGAGGGAGGCGCCCTCCCAGCTCGCCCCGCCCCTTCAAGGGGGCGAGCTCAGAAGGGAGGCGCCCTCGCAGCTCGCCCCGCCCCTTCAAGGGGGCGAGCTCAGGAGGGAGGCGCCCTCCCAGCTCGCCCCGCCCCTTCAAGGGGGCGAGCTCAGGAGGGAGGCGCCCTCCCAGCTCGCCCCGCCCCTTCAAGGGGACGAGCTCAGGAGGGAGGCGCCCTCCCAGCTCGCCCCGCCCCTTCAAGGGGGTGAGCTCAGAAGGGAGGCGCCCTCGCAGCTCACCCCGCCCCTTCAAGGGGGCGAGCTCAGAAGAGAGGCGCCCTCGCAGCTCGCCCCGCCCCTTCAAGGGGGCGAGCTCAGGAGGGAGGCGCCCTCCCAGCTCGCCCCGCCCCTTCAAGGGGGCGAGCTCAGGAGGGAGGCGCCCTCCCAGCTCGCCCCGCCCCTTCAAGGGGGCGAGCTCAGGAGGGAGGCGCCCTCCCAGCTCGCCCCGCCCTTTCAAGGGGGCGAGCTCAGGAGGGAGGCGCCCTCCCAGCTCGCCCCGCCCCTTCAAGGGGGCGAGCTCAGGAGGGAGGCGCCCTCCCAGCTCGCCCCGCCCCTTCAAGGGGGCAAGCTCAGGAGGGAGGCGCCCTCCCAGCTCGCTCCGCCCTTTCAAGGGGGCGAGCTCAGGAGGGAGGCGCCCTCCCAGCTCGCCCCGCCCCTTCAAGGGGGCGAGCTTAGGAGGGAGGCACCCTCCCAGCTCGCCCCGCCTCTTCAAGGGGCGAGCTCAGGAGGGAGGCGCCCTCGCAGCTCGCCCCGCTCCTTCAAGGGGGCGAGCTCAGGAGGGAGGCGCCCTCCCAGCTCGCCCCGCCCCTTCTAGCCCAGCCTCACGGGGGGGGGGGGGGGGGGGGGGGGGGGGGGGGGGCGAGCTCAGGAGGGAGGCGCCCTCCCAGCTCGCCCCTCCCCTTCTAGCCCAGCCTCACGGGGGGGGGGGGGGGGGGGGGGAGCGGGGAGGCATCCGGCCCCCACTCGCCCCACTCCAAAAAGAGTCGAGTGAATGTTGGTGGGCGAGACCACCCCGGGTGGCGGCTACCCAATAGCCCGGCGAGCGCAGAGGTCAGCAATTCGACTCCGCGAGAGCAAGGAAGAAGGGCTTTCAAAGGAAAAGAGCCAACCGCTCGGGGTGGAGGCAGGGACCGAACACATCCTCTCCACCACCTCAGCAAACCATGACAATTGGTTGGGGGAGAAGGAGGAGAGCCAGGAAAGCAGAGATGAGAGGAAAAAGAAGGGACCTGGTTGAGTTACCTTACTGCGACTTCCACGATGAGGAGGGTCACGCGACGTCCGCCTGCCATGAGTTATTAGAAATGAAAGATGCGAGGAGTCCAAGGCAACAACAGCAACTACCAGAAGAAGTCGAGGAAGACCGGGCCTGAGAGTGAGATACTCAGTTCGGTTTCCATGCTTAGTTTTCTTTTCGATCTCTAAGTTCATGTAATGTGATGTTTCGTTTCCATGCCTAGTTTCCTCACATGTATTAGGGTGATTAATATAATGAAAGTTTTTCAAAAAATACTTAGCCCCGATGCTGGCCCGCTGACCAGGCTCCCACCTAGCTGGCAGGGCCGGGAACCGCTCGGGGTAGGAAGGAAAAATACTCTACCTCTAGTTGCGCCGGGCTCCTAGAGTGTGTCGACTTTGTATCCACCTCTAGTTGAGCCGGGCTCCTAGAGTGTGTCGACTTTGTATCCACATCTAGTTGAGCCGGGCTCCTAGAGTGTGTCGACCTTGTAGCCAGCCACCTCTAGTTGAGTCGGGCTCCTAGAGTGTGTCAACCTTGTATCCACCTCTAGTTGAGACGGGCTCCTTGAGTGTGTCGACTTTGTATCCACCTCTAGTTGAGCTGGGCTCATAGAGTGTGTCGACCTTTGTCCCGATGCTGGCCCGCTGACCAGGCTCCCACCTAGCTGGCAGGGCCGGGAACCGCTCGGGGGCAGGAAGTTCTCAAGGTTAGCCCCGATGCTGGCCCGCTGACCAGGCTCCCACCTAGCTGGCAGGGCCGGGAACCGCTCGGGGCAGGAAGGAAAAATACTCCACCTCTAGTTGAGCCGGGCTCCTAGAGTGTGTCGACTTTGTATCCACCTCTAGTTGAGCCGGGCTCCTAGAGTGTGTCGACTTTGTATCCACCTCTAGTTGAGCCGGGCTCCTAGAGTGTGTCGACGTTGTATCCACCTCTAGTTGAGCCGGGCTCCTAGAGTGTGTCGACTTTGTATCCACCTCTAGTTGAGCCGGGCTCCTAGAGTGTGTCGACCTTGTATCCACCTCTAGTTGAGTCGGGCTCCTAGAGTGTGTCGACCTTGTATCCACCTCTAGTTGAGCCGGGCTCATAGAGTGTGTCGACCTTGTATCCACCTCTAGTTGAGCCGGGCTCCTAGAGTGTGTCGACCTTGTATCCACCTCTAGTTGAGCCGGGCTCCTAGAGTGTGTCGACCTTGTATCCACCTCTAGTTGAGCCGGGCTCCTAGAGTGTGTCGACCTTAGCCCCGATGCTGGCCCGCTGACCAGGCTCCCACCTAGCTGGCAGGGCCGGGAACCGCTCGGGGGCAAGAAGTTCTTAAGGTTAGCCCCGATGCTGGCCCGCTGACCAGGCTCCTACCAAGCTCGCAGGGCCGGGAACCGCTCGGTGGCCGGATGTTTTTCTCCCGAGGTGGTCTCGCTAGCCGGCGGGGTTGGAAGACCTATCAGGGAAGTAGTGTTTTTCTCTCGAGGTGGTCTCGCTAGCCGGGCTCTCGCTAGCCGGCGGGGTTGGAAGACCTCTCGGGGAGGTAGTGTTTTTCTCCCGAGGTGGTCTCGCTAGCTGGGCTCTCGCTAGCCGGCAGGGTTGGAAGACCTCTCGGGGAGGTAGTGTTTTTCTCCCGAGGTGGTCTCACTAGCTGGGCTCTCGCTAGCCGGCGGGGTTGGAAGTCCTCTCGGGGAGGTACTGTTTTTCTCCCGAGGTGGTCTCGCTAGCTGGGCTCTCGCTAGCCGGCTGGGTTGGAAGACCTCTCGAGGAGGTTGTGTTTTTTCCCAAGGTGGTATCACTAGCTAGGCTCTCGCTATCCTGCAGGGTTGGAGGACCTCTCGAGGAGGCTAAGTGTTTTTTTCCCCGAGGGGGGTTTCGCCTATGGCGCGATTTTCAGCACCACTCGCCGAATATGCGGGGTTGGACTTTTCTTTCCGAGCTTGTACCTCGCTCGGAAAGAGCGGGGATTGTGTACAGCCCCGTCTTCGCCGAGTGTTTTTCCGAGACCCTGGGGTCTTTTAGAACATTGTGTGGTAGCATAGTCTCAGGCAGGAAGAGTAGGAGCAAAGGGGGCGAACGGTGGAGGCGGAGGCTGTGAAATTTTCCGGACCTTGTGAGAGTAAGCAGGAATAACAACTAGAGATACAAGCCAAACAACCAGAGACAATCTTAGGCGAACAAAACGATCTTTATTGATAGCAAAACTTCAATTACAGGGCAAGACATGCTCGACGAGACATGATTTCGTCAGCACAAAGCTTCAAGAAGAAAGAACAGAAACTGAAGATAACTGAGACCGCACGGTCTCTTGCCGAACTCAGCAGCTCGCCAGACCGCTGCTGCCAGACCGCAACCGCTCTCGATCTCGAAACACCACCAGACCGCTGCACCAGACCGCTCCTTTGCCGATCTCCTGATTCCCGAACTCTAGCACCACAACTCCAAGCCGCAAACCGCCCGAACACTTTCAGAGGAAGAGGTGATCGCTGCTGCCTGCACTATCCGCAGAAGTTGCACAAAGAAGAATTCAATCAGAGACCGCTCGGTCAGAAACACAGACCGCAGGAACTAGGCAAACTCGGCTTACACTTGGTGTGTTCTTCTTTTTGCTGCAACAGTGGCTCCCTATTTATAGGCATGAGACCTGATCCAGTCACCACCCTATGAGATAGAGTCACCACCCATCAGATCGCGCGACCTTACCGGTCAACCCGCGCAATCACTGCAACCCTCCTGCTTCATTTTGGTGAGCGCCGACTTCACACCAGACCGCGGGAGATCGCTACTCCCTTGGTCTGAAGACGACTCCACACGGAGATCGCCAGACCGCCTAGAAGTCACCCACCACCTGTGTTCGCCCGAGACCGCGAACACAGCCAGTCCGCCATCAACCCGCGAACTCCTGTCCGTATGCCGATCTCCTCCTGAGACCGCGAACAGCAACCAGCCCGCATACCAGTCTCCTCCTGAGACGGCGAACTGAGACCGCGCGACTAAGAATAACTTAGTCCGCGAACTCCTTCAGAACCCTCTGGAAAGCCACCAGACTGGATTCAAGAGCCAACCCGTGCGGTCACGCCAGACCGGCACGTCCTTGAAGAGAACAACTTGTCACGCGGTCAGAGACAGACCGCGCGACCCTGAGGAAGATCACCCGTCATGCGGTCACAGCCAGACCGCACGACCTCCACCTCCAGCAGCCCTTGGACCAGACCAGCGGTCAACCCCGGAAGCCGCAGCTGACCAATAGAACAGATCGCCATTGTCAGACCGCCAGTCCGTGCGGTCACGCCAGACCGCCCGGTCTCTTCCCAGACCGCCCAGGTCCAAAAGCCTCCTCCACTTCCACTTTAATAATTTCAACACTCCCCCTTGAAGTGGGAAGTGGAAACTAGCCCAAGTAGTTCCCTTAGCCGTGTGAACGGCCCCTTTGCCAGCGCCTTTGTGAAGATGTCTGCGACATTGTCCGCACTCCGCACATGCTCGACCGAAAGAGATCCCTCCAGCACTTTCTCCCGTATGAAGTGATGCTCGATCTCAATATGCTTGGTCCTCGCGTGACAAACTGGATTGGTTACCAGTTTGAGAGCACTCTCGTTGTCACCGCGTAGCAGAGTCGGCTCCCGAACCTCCTTGTGGACGTCTCCTACCAACCTCCTAAGCCAGATGGCTTCCTGAGCTGCCAAGGCCGAAGCCTTGTATTCCGCTTCCGTGGTAGAGACCGATACGGAATCCTGCTTCTTGCTGCACCATGATATAGCCGTAGGGCCCGCCATGAAGACGAATCCAGATGTCGACTTCCGATCATCCGAATCTCCCCCGTAATCAGCATCCATGTATCCATGCACCTCGAAGCCCGCATCCTTCCTGTATAGGAGACCCATGTCCGAGGTCGCCTTGACATACTTTAGAATGTTCTTGGCCGCTAGCAGATGAGGTACCCGTGGCTCCGCCATAAACCGACTCACCCTGCCCACTGCATATGCAATGTCTGGCCTCGTGATCGTCAGATAGATTAAGCTCCCAACCAGAGCTCGGAACACCAACGGATCTTGCATGATCCTTCCCTCATCCTTCTGAAGCTTCATAGCCTTCTCCAGAGGTGTGGAAGTGCACTTCCCTTCCTTCATGCCGAACCGCTCCACGATCCGCTCCGCATATCCGGCTTGGGTCACCAGCACTCCACCTTCCTTCCTCTGCACCTCAAGTCCAAGAAAATGGTGAAGCTCACCAAGATCCTTCATCTCGAACCTGATAGACAGCTCGGCCCGAAGCTGCGCTACCTCCTCCTTCGAGTTCCCCGTCACGATCATATCGTCGACGTATAACAGCACAATGACCTGAAGCTCCCCGCTCTTCTTGACGAACAAGCTCGAGTCTGAGTCTGAAGCAACAAATCCACAGAAAAGGAGATATTCTGCGATCTTCCCGTACCACGCCCTCGGCGCTTGCTTCAACCTATACAGGGCCTTCTTCAGCTTGCAGACATGCTCCGGAAGATCTTCAGACACAAAACCTGGTGGCTGGACCATGAAGATGTCCTTGTCAATCTCGCCGTACAAGAAAGCGTTCTTGACGTCGAGCTGCCAAATCTCCCATCCACTGAACGCCGCCAAGGCAATGATGAACCGAACTGAAGTCATTTTTGCCACCGGACTGAAAGTCTCATCATAATCTTCACCGTATTGCTGCGAGAACCCCCGAGCTACAAGACGAGCCTTGTAACGCTCGATACTGCCGTCAGCTTTCTTCTTCAGCTTGTAGACCCACTTGCATGTCACAGGGGCGATGCCCTTCGGCTTGGGCACAAGAGACCAGGTCTCATTCTTCTCAAGAGCTGCCATCTCTTCTTGCATCGCAACATCCCACTCCTTCACGCCTTGGGCCTTCTCAAAGCTCGACGGCTCCCTCTCATCCAAGGGACCAGCGAAGAAACATGAGACGAAGCTCACTGCGTTTCCTCCTGTATAGCGATCAGGGGCGATGATCGCTCGCTTCGACCTCCTCAGCTCCTTCCCTTGAGCTGCAATGTCATCCGCTGCTTCTTCCCTAGCTCCCCTTCCAGACGTGCTAGGAGCATTGCTCCCCCTGCTCCCTGAACCAGAAGCCCCCGTCTCGGAACTAGAAGGAGATGGACCACCTGGTGACACAGGTAGCTCCACCTGAAGATTTTCCACAGCTTTCTCCGGCACTTCCACCCTGCTTTCTGGTAGCTCCACACTAGAAGACCCCTTGTAAGATGTCACCTCATCGAACACGACGTCGCGAGATACAACAAATCTCCGCGTCTCCGGGTCCATGCACTTCCACCCTTTCTTCCGCTCATCGTATCCCACGAAGACTAGCTTCCTTGCTTTCGCATCTAGCTTCGTCCGAAGAGCATCTGGGATGTGCACGTAACAGGTGGAACCAAACACCCTAAGGTGTGCCACACTTGGCTTCTCCTTGAACATCATTTCATGTGGAGTCAGCATGTTGATGGGGCTCAGAGGCATCCTGTTGATGACGTAGGCAGCACAAGACATTCCCTCCGCCCAGAAGGACTTTGGGATACTCTTGGCATGCAGCCAACACTTGCAGGTCTCCGTCAGATGATGGATCTTCCGTTCTGCAACTCCGTTCTGTTGTGGAGTATGAGCACAAGTGAGCTCTCTCCGGATGCCCGCCTTCCTGCAAAAAGTAGAGAACTCACTGGAGGTGAACTCCCCTCCGTTGTCAGTCCTCAGCTTCTTCACCCGCAGTCCCAGCCGACCTTCCACGAGCTCCTTGAACTCCACAAACTTGGCAAACGCCTCCGCCTTCTCCTTCAGGAAATATACCCAGACATATCTGGTGTAATCATCGATCAACACCAGCATATACCTGCTGCCTCCGAGGCTTGGGGTAGCAGTAGGTCCCATCAAGTCACCGTGGATGCACTCCAACGGCACACTACTCCTTGTCTGCGACTTGTCAAACGGTAGTCGATGAGACTTGCCGAACTGACATCCCGCACAAACATGACCTTCACCGTAGGAGGATAGACTTGGCAGGCCCTTGACCAGACCTCTCACCGCCATAGCTTTCAGCTTGTCCATCCCTACGTGCCCCAACCTCTCATGCCATATAACGGCACCATCATTCGTCTTCATCTTGTCGACGTAGGAACTTGTTGATAAAACAAACAAGTCCTTTGCCCGTCTCCCGACATGGACGACCTCGGCCTTCACGGCCTCTACATTTCGTAGAAATTTCACTTCTGTCGGGCCGAACAGAACGTGATACCCAGCGTCAACAGCGTTGGTCACGGAGAAGAGGTTTTTCTTCATTCCGGGCACATGATAGACACTCTTCAAGGTAAGTGGCCCTCTATCACTGCCCAAAGAAACAACCCCCACCTTCTCGACTGCATGCACAGTATTATCTGCAGTGATAATAGCATTGTTACCTGTGTACGGCTCTGCTGAAGAAAGCTTCGACTCGTCCCCGGTGAGGTGATGACCACACCCCGAGTCCACGATCCAGTCCTCCTGATAGTTGATAGGAGCCGAGGCTCCAATAGAAGCCGAGAAGGCTCCTCCCCATCCTCCATCAAAGTGCCTGGCTGGTGCTTCCTCCTTCTCAACAGCATGCCCTGGCTGAGTATTCAGCCTGCAGTCCTTCCTAAAGTGCCCAACCTTTCCGCACTTGAAGCATTTGAGACCTTCCTTCTTCTTCTTCCCGTCAGCCTTGGGAGCATACCCCCTTTCCTGCTGCCCAGAAGTTGAAGGCCCATGGCCTTCCGTGGTCTTCTTCTTCTTCTCCCACTTCTTCTTCCCTGAGAAGAGAACCTCGCCATCTCCCCCAGTCACTGACACCCCCGCCATCTGCCTTGCCAGACTTTCCTGCGAAGCTAGCAGATTCTCCAGCTCTAGCAGAGACGGCTGATTTGCCCATCCCTATACCGACGTCACAAAGGCCACATATTCCTTCCGCAAGCCGCGGATGATGTGCCTCTTCAGCTTCGCCTCAGAAATTGGCTCATCAGGATCCAGTGCTGATATCCCAGCGCAGAGATTCTTCATCTTCAAAAAGAAGTTCGAGATAGAAAGATCACCTTGAGCTGACCTCGCCAGCTCATTCTCTAAGAACTGTAGCCTTGCTATATTCTTTTTGTTAAACAGCCCATCCAGGGCTCTCCAGATCTCAGCAGCTGATCCACACCCCAAGATGTGATCAAAGAGATCAGGTGAAATGGCACGCTTCAAGGTGAACTCGGCCTTGGCGTTGGTCTTCCTCCATGCCCTCACGGCCGGTCCATTATCACCTCCTTCTACTGCCTTCACCTCTTCTGTTTCATCTCCTCCTACCACCTCCCAGAGGTCCTCACCCAGAAGATAGCTCTGCATACACGACTTCCACTTCTTGAAGTTAGTCGATGTAAGCATCTCAATACCAAGACCTCTTGCAAAACCACCTTCCATTGCTCTTCCTCTGGTTCCTTCTTCACAAAGGCGATGGCTACTCTAAGTTATTCACTGCTCTTTCAACTCCAACCTCCCTCTGATACCATGTGAAATTTTCCGGACCTTGTGAGAGTAAGCAGGAATAACAACTAGAGATACAAGCCAAACAACCAGAGACAATCTTAGGCGAACAAAACGATCTTTATTGATAGCAAAACTTCAATTACAGGGCAAGACATGCTCGACGAGACATGATTTCGTCAGCACAAAGCTTCAAGAAGAAAGAACAGAAACTGAAGATAACTGAGACCGCACGGTCTCTTGCCGAACTCAGCAGCTCGCCAGACCGCTGCTGCCAGACCGCAACCGCTCTCGATCTCGAAACACCACCAGACCGCTGCACCAGACCGCTCCTTTGCCGATCTCCTGATTCCCGAACTCCAGCACCACAACTCCAAGCCGCAAACCGCCCGAACACTTTCAGAGGAAGAGGTGATCGCTGCTGCCTGCACTATCCGCAGAAGCTGCACAAAGAAGAATTCAATCAGAGACCGCTCGGTCAGAAACACAGACCGCAGGAACTAGGCAAACTCGGCTTACACTTGGTGTGTTCTTCTTTTTGCTGCAACAGTGGCTCCCTATTTATAGGCATGAGACCTGATCCAGTCACCACCCTATGAGATAGAGTCACCACCCATCAGATCGCGCGACCTTACCGGTCAACCCGCGCAATCACTGCAACCCTCCTGCTTCATTTTGGTGAGCGCCGACTTCACACCAGACCGCGGGAGATCGCTACTCCCTTGGTCTGAAGACGACTCCACACGGAGATCGCCAGACCGCCTAGAAGTCACCCACCACCTGTGTTCGCCCGAGACCGCGAACACAGCCAGTCCGCCATCAACCCGCGAACTCCTGTCCGTATGTCGATCTCCTCCTGAGACCGCGAACAGCAACCAGCCCGCATACCAGTCTCCTCCTGAGACGGCGAACTGAGACCGCGCGACTAAGAATAACTTAGTCCGCAAACTCCTTCAGAACCCTCTGGAAAGCCACCAGACTGGATTCAAGAGCCAACCCGTGCGGTCACGCCAGACCGGCACGTCCTTGAAGAGAACAACTTGTCACGCGGTCAGAGACAGACCGCGCGACCCTGAGGAAGATCACCCGTCATGCGGTCACAGCCAGACCGCACGACCTCCACCTCCAGCAGCCCTTGGACCAGACCAGCGGTCAACCCCGGAAGCCGCAGCTGACCAATAGAACAGATCGCCATTGTCAGACCGCCAGACCGTGCGGTCACGCCAGACCGCCCGGTCTCTTCCCAGACCGCCCAGGTCCAAAAGCCTCCTCCACTTCCACTTTAATAATTTCAACAGAGGCCTCCCGCTCACCCAGCTTGTGTAGGAGGCGAGCAAGAGGGGGGCGAGCTCCTCTCGCCCCCGCTGCCTAAGAGGGGGGAGAGCTCCTCTCGCCCCCCGCTCCCTGAAGAGGGGGGCGAGCTCCTCTCGCCCTCGTTCCCTAAAGAGGCGGCGAGCAGGGAGGGCGGCCAGCCCCCTGTCTCGCCCCAGCTCCCTTAGGGGGCGAGCATGGAGTGCGGCCAACCCCCTGTCTCGCCCCAGGTCCCTTAGGTGGCCAGTAGGGAGGGCGGCCAGCCCCCTGTCTCGCCCCAGGTCCCTTAGGGGGCGAGCAGGGAGGGCATCCAACCCCCTGTCTCGCCCCAGCTCCCTTAGGGGGCGAGCAGGGAGGGCGGCCAGCCCCCTGTCTCGCCCCAGGTCCCTTAGGGGGCCAGCAGGGAGGGCGGCCAGCCCCCTGTCTCGCCCCAAATCCCTTAGGGGGCGAGCAGGGAGGGCGGCGAGCCCCTGTCTCATCCCAACTCCCTTAGAGGGCGAGCAGGGAGGGCGGCCAGCCCCCTGTCTCGCCCCAGCTCCCTTAGGGGGCGAGCAGGGAGGGCGGCCAGCCCCTGTCTCGCCCCAGCTCCCTTAGGGGGCGAGCAGGGAGGGGGGCCAGCCCCCTGTCTCGCCCCAGCTCCCTTAGGAGGCAAGCAGGGAGGGCGGCCAGCCCCCTGTCTCGCCCCAGTTCCCTTAGGAGGCAAGCAGGGAGGGCGGCCAGCCCCCTGTCTCGCCCCAGTTCCCTTAGGAGGCGAGCAGGGAGGGCGGTCAGCCCCCTGTCTCGCCCCAGGTCCCTTAGGGGGCGAGCAGGGAGGGCGGCCAGCCCCCTGTCTCGCCCCAGCTCCCTTAGGGGGCGAGCAGGGAGGGCGGCCAACACCCTGTCTCGCCCCAGTTCCCTTAGGGGGCGAGCAGGGAGGGCGGACAGCCCCCTATCTCGCCCCAGTTCCCTTAGGAGGCGAGCAGGGAGGGCGGACAGCCCCCTGTATCGCCCCAGTTCCCTTAGGAGGCGAGCAGGGAGGGCGGCCAGCCCCCTGTCTCGCCCCAGCTCCCTTAGGGGCGAGCAGGGAGGGCGGCCAGGCCCCTGTCTCGCCCCAGTCCCCTTAGGGGGTGAGCAGGGAGGGCGGCCAGCCCCCTGTCTCGCCCCAGCTGCCTTAGGGGGGCGAGCAGGGAGGGCGACCACCCCCCTGTCTCGCCCAGCTCCCTTAGGAGGCGAGCAGGGAGGCCGGCCAGCCCCCTGTCTCGCCCAGCCCCGAGAATAAGGGGCGGTCTGCGTTTAGCGCTGTTGAATAATGGGATTTGGCTGTTCGCAGGCCAAATCCGAGGGTATTTTGGTATTTTCAGGGACCAGTTTTGGTTATTTGCAGCCCAAGTCCAGGAATCCTATAAATAGGACAAGGGGGCACCCTTTGGAGGTAAGCTTATTCTAGGCTAGCCTCCCTCTCTCCCTCTCCCTCCCCAAATCTCTCTCTAGTGGAGTGAGGATAGCCTCCAACGGTGCCCAAGCCCGGTATTGGTTTGGGAGGGGAAGCACTATAAAGATCTTCTGGGTATGCTGTGGGACCTACTCGCTGAGCCCTTAGTCCAGTTCATAGTTCCAACATCTTCAACCTAGAGCTCTCCCTTGGGGGGAGTAAGAGTTGGCCACCCCGCAACTTGTTGGGGGCCCCGAACTCCACAGAAGCCGAGATATCGGTTTCAACACCAGCAATACCTGCACTTCTCCCATTCTTCTCCGTTGATGCTTTAATCACGCCCAAATTGAAAGTCCGCCTGGCTGTCGGAGAAGCTTCGCCTCAACAACACGTCAGCGAGCTCAACTCCATTTAACGACATTGTTGTGAAAGCTCTTACACCGGGTGCCACAGCTTCTTACCATCCTCAATCTCCATATCTGGCAGTCGGACTTGCCATTATTGTCGGAGAACATGTCATCCACCCTAATCCATCCCGCATTATGGATGCGATGATGTCTTGTGTCGAAACATTCTCCACGTCAGCGTTCAGGACATGATCAGTCATTTCATCGGATGACTTGATGAGGCTAAGAGATGATTATTGTATTCCAAAGGCTGGAGTTAGCTAGCATGCAGGAGCGGCGCAACTCTCTGCTGACAATTGATATTATAATATTAATATGTAGATATTGTTCTATTAATCATCTCTCTATAGATATGGTATTATAAGAGTCATTAATAATTTAAATTTCAAAAAAATTATGAGTCTGTTTGAAATGGTGGTGTCACTGAAAAAAGTGGCGGTGGAAAATCAATGTTGGCATTAGAGTTGTCCAAAAAGTTGTTTAGAAAAAGTCGTTTAGAAAAAATTGCGGACTATTTGGAAAATTTTCATTTAAATAATTTTTAATTTTTTTTTTTACATTTTCGATTTGGAATATCAGCTTTCTAATAACAGATTTTTGACTTTTTATAATGCGCTTCGTGGTGAAAAATCCACGCCGGGGGAAATGCACGCCTGAGGGAAAAATGCATTTTCGAGCGGAAAATGCGCGTCCGTGCAGAAAATGCTCGCCCTGACCAAAGTGCGCGTTCGGCAGGAAAAATGCGCGCCCGAGCGAAAAAATGCGTGCCCGAGCGAAAAATGCATGCTCGGGTGAAAAAATGCGCACCCAGGCGAAAATGCTAGCCCGGGCGGAAATATGCGCGCTAGGGTGGAAAATGCGTGCCTAAGCAAAAAACACGCATCGGGGCGAAAACTGAGCGCCCGGGAAGTAAATGTGCGCCCAGGCGAAAAATGAGCTCCAGAGCGAAAAATGCGCTCCGGGGCCAAAAATGCGTGCCCCGGGCGGAAAATGAGTGCCCGGACAGAAAATGAGCGTCAGGGCGAAAAATGCGCTCCGGGGCCAAAAATGCACGTCCCGGGCGAAAAATGCGCTCTCGGGCGGAAAATGTGAGCCTGAGAAAATGCGTCCACGGGCTTTAAATGAGCATCGGGGCGGTAAATTCGCACACGGACGAAAAATGTGCATCCATGTGAAAAATGTGCCCTCGAGCAAAAAATATGCGCTCGGGCGGAAAAATGTGCTCCCGGGCAGAAAATGCGCACCCGGGAAGAAAATGCGCGCCCGGGCGAAAAAATAGCTCCAGAGTGGTAAATGCGCGTCCGGGCGGAAAATGCGTGCTCGGACGGAAAAATGCGCCTCATGCGAAAAAATGAGTGCCCGAGCGGTAAATGTGCATCCAGGCGGAAATTGTGCGCTCGGGAGAAAAAATTCGCGCCCAGGCGAAAAATGTGTGTCTGAGTGGAAAATGCGCGACCGGGCGGAAAAATGCGCGTCAAAGCGGAAAAAAGTGTGTCCGGGTGAAATAACGCCCATGAGAAAAAATGTGTCCGAACAAAAAATTCGCGATGACAAAGTTTAAGCGAACGGACCTTTTTGAAAAATTGATTTTTTAAAAAGCTTTTTATGGAAAGTAAGGAATCCCCAATTTTTTTGAAAAACCTTCAAAACTTCGACTCCGTTTGGAGGGACTTATTTTCACCGGCCAAGCGGTTACGACCGCATGAACTGAACCTTAATTAAGATCCGATTCATACGATCGTAACCGCTTGACCGGTGAAAAAAAGACCCACAAGCGCAGCCCAGATTATTTAATGATTTAAGAAATAACTTATGGGCGTGAGATCTGCCTGGCATAGCTAAAAAGTGTCGAATCATATATCAATTAATATAAAATTTTGGCATTTTGTACAAATATACTATATAGTCCCAAACCCGGGACCATTTTTTACTTATTAAATAGTTGTCATCCTCATGAATCATGGTTATTACAAAGTAGGCAAACTGGGCCATCAATTAATAATTATTAATAATAGTAATAATAATAGATATATTGCTAAAGGTGATTGCTATCCACACTACAGTTTTGGATATCCGCACTTTTGTATGAGTTATTACGTGCCTTTTAGAAATACGTCTTGTACATGCATTTTTAGGAAAAGTGATCAACACAAAAGTTGTAGATCTCATCAAGATCTACAACTTTTGTGTTGAACACTTTTCCTAAAAATGCACGCACAAGACGTATTGCCGCCCTGACTGAAATATGTGCGTAACTATAACGAATTTTTGGAAATACGCCTTGTACATGCATTTTTAGGAAAAATGTTCAACACAAAAGTTGTAGATCTCGTCGAGATCTACAACTTTCTTGTTGAACATTTTTCCTAAAAATACTTGTACAAGGCATATTTTCAAAAGGCGCGTAATAACTAATACAAAAAAGTGCGGATATCCAAAACTGTAGTGCGGATAACAATCACCTTGCTAAATGTGGGTCGAAATGGTTTTATACGAGAGAGGAAGTGGGGAAGTGAGAGAAAGAAGGACCACATGCATACTTTACTGTAAATAAAACATCAGGGTATGGGGAACCATAACTGAACTATTCGACGGCTTACAGTAGCGATGTGAAACCAATTAACGTTGGCTTCAGGATTCTCTTCATTTCTGACGAAATGAATAGTATTCATTTCACAAACTAGCTGTATTTTAGGATGATCTGACGGGTTCAGTAATATTATTCTTTTATATTTTTCTTTTAATCAAAAAAATATGCACCATTAGATGTATTTCATGATGATGTTGTCCATCAGATGGACAAATGCATACTATCCATTTCATGATGATCCGAATCCTTCACGTGGACCCTCTATTTTTTGCCTCCCGCCGGTAATCCGCCCCTCCTTCGCCCTCCTCAGCGGAAAATTCCCGAAAGGCCGAAAATTAGAAAACGTCCGTTCTTCAGCAGCTCCGCTCACATTCGCAATTTTGAAAACTTCCGCTCTTCCGCTCTTCCGCTCTTCCGCTCACGTTCGCTGCTCACGTCCGCTGCTTTTTAATTGGCCTCACGTCTGTAGCCCCATCTCACCTCTTCCGCTCTTTCGGTTCCCACATTTTCAACCCCCCCCCCCCCCCCCCCCCCCCCCACAAAAAAAAAGTTTTGCCCTAACCCCTTGCATTCTTCACGCTCTCTCCTTCTGCGTGCGCGTTGTTATTTTTGGTTCGGATTCAAATTTGGAAACGCCACGTATGGAAATTCCATGCATGGAAAACCCGGCCTATTAATGGAGTAAAATTATAAAGGAATGTTGGCTGGCATTATTTTAAGAGAGAGAGAGATATCTTGCCTAAAATGAATAGCAGCCTTTGGAGGAACCGCAGGAATAAAAAGCCATGGCAGGAGGAGATTGGTATTTCCTGTTCACGTGAATAAGAATTGCAACCGGCTGTAGCATTCACGTGGAGAAGCCCGTGGGAAAACAACCACCTTTGTTCTTTCTTGGAGAGGAAGCCTTGCTCGCGTCGGAGGGAAGAGCCGCCGCCGTCGTCTTGCTCTTGGTGCCGCGAGGGGTGGGAGACCCCTGCAGAGGTTCCGCCGGTGGTTGCCGTTGGTGCAACACCGTGCGATGACGGCGAAGTGAGGGCGTGGCGGCGAAGGCTTGCGGTGGTGCAGTGGCCATGACGGTGTTTCTCTCCGGCGGTGCGGGTGTGGCGGCGAAGGCTTGCGGTGGTGCAGTGACCTTGACGGTGTTCCTCTCCGGTGGTGCGGCTTGGTGTCGATGGCGTGCGCGGGTGCAGTTAGCCTCGACGGTGCTTCTCCGGTGGTGGTGCGGTTGAACGTCGGACGTCGACGTTGAAGGTTCGGCGAACCTTGTGCGTCCGCTGTGCTAGCGGATTGCAGTCCAGATTATTATCTCTCCCGCGGGTCGAGCGAGTCCGGCTCTCCGCGGTGTATTCTGTAACGGACGTCGGTACATTTCTTGTTATATATTTTGCAGTTATATGATTTATTTATGCTGCGTTTCTTGTTCAGATTTATGTTCTTGTAGTCCCTGTATTATATTTGGTTGCGCCTAGGGGATAGTTTCCGCGTAATATCCCAACAAGTGGTATCAGAGCTAGGTTCGTAGGCGACTGATTGGACATTCGAGGAAAGGTTTGACTACGGTGGGTGACGACTAGGTCCGCTCCCCATCTTTTCAAATCTGACCTTTGAATTAATCAGGTCTCCTGGTAGTGCCGTAGGACAACCATGACAGGGAAGAACATGTTTCTGGACAGTTTTTTTGAATAAGTGCGACAGTGGCGGGTTTGACCTATGACAGGTGGTGCTGCATGAGATGGTCATGATAACCGCGGATTTGTTACAGGGAGGTGATTATCTGGAGGAACATAAGACGTGTTCAAATTGTTTCTGTGCCAGTTAGAGGCAGCTGGTGCAGAGATGGAGGAGGACGTGAAGGCCCATTTTCGCGTCTTACCTCGCTCATTTTTTTTTTCCCGGCCATAGTGACGATGCTCTTGTATGAGAAGGATACGGTGGAGCTGGTGGAGGTCTCGATCGCAGTGCTATCCAGACAGATGTTAGTGGGCCCTACTCCTGAGGGCGGTCACATCTTGGCAGCAGCGGATGGGTAAGGTGAGGCAGTTTGGCAAGGGATTGAGTGGAGCACGATCTCGATCCGGGCCGAGGGAGGATATGGTATTTTACCATTGCAGACAGTGCAGTCACACAGGAGAGCGAGTTCGCAGCGTGCAAAAGGCCTCGAGGCTAGGGTGCGGACAGGGTGACAGCTGGGTCGGGGTGCAGAGTGACGAGGTCCTCACCATCACTGAGAGTCCATGTGACTCTGACAGCTAGATGTTTGACATCATTGAGCGGATTGGATTCAGGTGGCTACAGTTGGGTGGCCTGAGGAGGAGTCCTGATGGTGGAGTGAGGGCGTACCATGCTCAGGAGAGCTGTGTAGTGCGGTAGTTTGTACCGGCTGATGGGGACCATTATGTGTGGTGGTGCACCCATGATTTCTGTGGCCGACATGGTGGATTGTCGTGGTGGTGCAGAGGATCGTCCTTCTGGGACTCGGGGTTTGCGAGTCAGTTTCTACGATCAGGTTGCGACGACATTCACGGGTTGAGCCAGAGCAGAGATGAGTTGACTGGAGCAAGTCGGCTGACGCCTCAGGATTTTGGGGCGGTGCTTTATGCAGTATTGCTTCGCGCAATTGGTGCTTCGTGCAGGTGGTGGATTCGGATCCCGAACCAAGGTGGTGATTGTTATTTTTGGTTCGGATTCAAATTTGGAAACGCCACGTATGGAAATTCCATGCATGGAAAACCCGGCCTATTAATGACGTAAAATTATAAAGGAATGTTGGCTGGCATTATTTTAAGAGAGAGAGAGATATCTTGCCTAAAATGAATAGCAGCCTTTGGAGGAACCGCAGGAATAAAAAGCCATGGCAGGAGGAGATTGGTAATTCCTGTTCACGTGAATAAGAATTGCAACCGGCTGTAGCATTCACGTGGAGAAGCCCGTGGGAAAACAGCCACCTTTGTTCTTTCTTGGAGAGGAAGCCTTGCTCGCGTCGGAGGGAAGAGCCGCCGCCGCCGCCGTCGTCTTGCTCTTGGTGCCGCGAGGGGTGGGAGACCCCTGCAGAGGTTCCGCCGGTGGTTGCCGTTGGTGCAACACCGTGCGATGACGGCGAAGTGAGGAGATAATGGCGGTGCGGGCGTGGCGGCGAAGGCTAGCGGTGGTGCAGTGGCCATGACGGTGTTTCTCTCCGGCGGTGCGGGTGTGGCGGCGAAGGCTTGCGGTGGTGCAGTGGCCTTGACGGTGTTCCTCTCCGGTGGTGCGACTTGGTGTCGATGGCGTGCGCGGGTGCAGTTAGCCTCGACGGTGCTTCTCCGGTGGTGGTGCGGTTGAACGTCGGACGTCGACGTTGAAGGTTCGGCGAACCTTGTGCGTCCGCTGTGCTAGCGGATTGCAGTCCAGATTATTATCTCTCCCGCGGGTCGAGCGAGTCCGGCTCTCCGCGGTGTATTCTGTAACGGACGTCGGTACATTTCTTGTTATATATTTTGCAGTTATATGATTTATTTATGCTACGTTTCTTGTTCAGATTTATGTTCTTGAAGTCCCTGTATTATATTTGGTTGCGCCTAGGGGATAGTTTCCGCGTAATATCCCAACACGCGTCCTCCCCTAATTTCACCGCTTCCTCTCCGCAAAAACATGTGATTTGTTCATTTTTCGTTCTTCCTCCCATCTGTGAATAACGCTTCGTTTTGCGCGGCTTATTTGCTCCGGTGAGTTTGGACAAAAACGTCATTGTCATACCAAACATTTTATGCTCAAAAATAGTTACTTTTCTTGGTAACGGTAGTAACATTTGTCATACCAAACATACATTCTATGACAATGATGTTTTTGTCCAAACTCACCGGAGCAAATAAGCCGCGTCAAGCGAAGCCTTAAGAATTATTAATAATAGAATTATTTAAAAATCAAAATATTATTACAGATTGTACGTGGAAGCGGTTATTTAGTTAGCCATTTCTGATCCATTTTGATCATTTTGGCGAGACATGTTTCTCCTTTTGATAAAAAAAAATCTTCTAGATATATGATTTTGAGGCACCATGATTTCTCCGGAGATGTTTTCTCCGGCGATCTGCACGATGATTTCTCCGGCTTTGGTTCTCTAAAAAAATGAATTTTCATTCCTCGATCTCGATGATCTGCTGGTGAAGTGATGGAATAATAAAAAATTTATCTTATTTGTTCAAGCGTTGTCGATCTCCTACTGCTTCTCCTTTTGATCTGTATACGATCATTTTGTAAATATTTGGACAAAAGAAATTTTAGGTAAAACTTTTTAAGGCCTCAAATTCATATACCGAGAGAATTTTTTATCAAAAGGAGAAGCGGGTCTCGTCAAAATGGATCACAAATGACTAACTAAATAACCGCTTCAACATACAATCTTTAATAATAATTTGGTTCTTAAATAATTCTATTTTTAATACTTAGAAAAGTCATGTAGGCGGCAGAAAGAGAAGGAAAGTTAACTGCCGTTACTTTTAGGACATAAGTAAAAATGTATAAAAAGTTGGGGGTAAAAACATTCAAAATAAAATCTTAGGGACTGAAAATAAAAAGTATGTAAAGATTAGAGACTGAAACGTACATTGTGATTTTGGGGGGATAGGTAATTTACCAAAAGACCCTTACAAATGATAGGAAGGATATAATTTGGGATATATTCCTATTTATGAAAAAATAATAATCCCTTACCATTAAAAGGAGAGCCGTCATAACAATTATAACCTAGGGACCCAAAGAAAACAAAATAAAATATAATATAGTATAAAATTATAAATAGAGGAGAAAATTAAAACTAAATAAAATGCCGAGTATATGAAACATAAATATAAAATATATGCTAATATAATGAATATTTATGACATTTGAAATACTATGGTCATTGTCTCGAAATCGAGCATGGAGATCCCAAGATATTTTCTTTACTAAGTTTAAATGGTAATATTTTTATTTCATCGGCTTAAATTAGTAAATATTTTAAGGTATGCTTATTAAATAGTTTTTCAATTGAAATCTAAAATCTACGGATTCAAGCAAAGAAACTTATATATAATATATAAATAGGGTTTCAAGCTTTGTGCTTAATTACACCTCAGAATTATAAGGCTATAAGATTCATTCTTGATGACATCATCTTCTACTAAGGTAGATATTTGGGCTAATCTACACCCGGAGATGGTGTTATCGATAGCAAAGCGATTGGTAATCGCTGACGTTATTCGCATCCGGGCCGTTTGCGGAAATTGGGCATGGGCGCTAGGTAAGAAGTCCAATAAACATCCCCTTCCTCCTCCTCCCCCGCCTTCTGACAACCTCTTATTTTTTCAACCATCCCCATGGTTACTCTTCCGTGATTCTGCCAAACTGGAAAATGGAGTTTGCACCTTCGTGTCCTTTAGCGAAGATCGTTACTACAGAATTCCCTCCCCACAAATCACTAATCGACGATTGTTAGAATCACCCCATCATGGATGGTTTGTCACTATTGATTGTGATCACTTTATCCCCAGCTTTCTCAACCCCTTCGCCCAACAAGAACTCATCCTCCCTTCCATTCTTACAATACCAAGAAATGACCGGCCATTACCCCATCCGGAGGTTGCGAATACCCATGCTGCCTTTATAAAAGAGCTTATGAAGTTACTCGTGAAGATCATTTTCACTCCATCTCCCCAACAAGAGGGCATTGCTGTTGCAGTCTGGGTTGGTGCCATCAATGGAATAACCCTGCCATTCGCAAGTGTGGGTGATGAGGCTTGGTCTTCGGGTCCAAATATTCCGCTTGGCGCGAACTTTATTGAAGATGTTGTATATAATGAAAATGACAACAAGTTGTATGCTTTGTCGAGTAGTCTTGATGTTTTCATCTTAAAGTTCATGAATCATTCATTGGAGATTATCTCCATGGTGGCGAGGCCAATGGACGAGTTGCAAATACATGCTGTGAATAAATACCTTGTCTTCTCCCATGGGGTTCTTATGCAGGTCAACTGGTACCGGAAGCGCCGACATGACTTTTCATCAACGTTCAAGATCTTTAGGTTTAATTCAGATTTTCATAATCTTCCCGAGCCGCAGATTCATACTTGTTCTCGTGCTTCATGTTGGGTGCCTGTGAATGACTTGGAGAATCAATCTCTCTTTTTGGGCATAAATAGTGCTTTCTGTCTTAACTGGGGTGATAAAATGTGGAAAAACAAAGTATTTTTTATTTTCAACATGTCTGAGAAGTATAGACATCTCCTTGGTGGCGCGTTTGACATGGAGAGAGAAGATGATGACGACTACCTTGTTCCTTTTCACGATGTGGTTGAAGGCAAGCCTTTGCCAATCTTGTTTATGCCTACCCCTAAATTGTGGGATTAATGGTTTCTTGTTTATTCAAGCCCTTCAACTTGTAGGCATGAAATAAATCCTCGCAAGAAAGAAAGTTGAACTTGCTCAATGTTTTTCTAAATTTGTTTAATAAAGGAAGCACCATGTGTGAAATACTTGCATATGTAAAGGAAAGTATACTTGCATCATGTCTAAATTTGATTTTTTTTTTACATACTTTTATATGTAAAGGAAAGTACACTGCCATTAATTTTCTTGCATATGTAAGTCACCCTTTATTTTTATATATATCATGGACGACATAACCACTCAATTTTTAATTTCCTAATATACTCTTTTTACTCAATTATTTTATGTATATGTTAGGCTAAATAGTGGTTTAAGTTCCTAACTTTTATCACCTTTAAGATTTAAGTCTCAATCTTTTTATTATGAAGAAATCGGTCACTAACTTTTTAGAACTCTTAAAATTCAGTCCTACATAACCTTTCTCATTATATCTAATGGAAAATTCCTCTATTAATTATTAAATAATGGCTGCAAGTAATAAAAATAAAAAAAGGGATTAATTATTAATAAATGACTACATGTTATATTTGGCATTCAGAATCAAAATTGGGAAAACAATCTGAAATCATAGACATTACACACCTAACACTAATTTGCAGAACACTATCGCAACTCTGTACCTCTTGAATCGTTAAAGAAATTGACACCTCTGAAACGAAAAAAAGTCCTAATTTGCAAAACACTAATCCACAAAGAAATCGACAAGAAACGAAGATTTGTTGCCTTACCTCATGAATCAACGCCGTTGGAGCAAACTTCTACTGGAGATGGGAAACCCTACTCCATCGTCATTGTTGTGCAAGAGAAACTTCTAATGGATCGATCTTGGTAGTGAGATTGCAAATGGGAAACCCGCTCCTCCATCTCTGTTGCCGAGCGAGAAAAACTGTTGTAACGTGGGCCCGACTTGCTCACGCAGAGCCCCTTGACCGGCCCACATTAGGTCACCATGTTAGCTTTCAATTTTCACTATATAGTTGCATTCCACCATGTCACACCCTGGCCCGGTAAGCTCGAGTTAACGAGGCGGGAACAGTAATGCGATTTAGGATCTTTTGTCATTACACAAAACAGGAGCAAGAAATAAATTTTTTTTTTCATATTTTATAATGTACAGATACAACTTGACACACATACATATTTTTGTCTTTACATTTTTACATGATACATAATGTATAGTAGTCTTCCTCATTGTGCCCTTTCACTCGCATCTTCGTGAGTATCTAAAAACATTTAGTAGGCTGGTGAGCATCTTTGCTTGCTCACCTCGGGAAGAATAACACAATATTTTTGTATGCAATGCACAATATATAAGCATGATTTTATAACGGAAGCATTATATAAAATAAGCATATCAGCAAATTTCTAGTCACCATTTTTTTTATATATATTTTTCTTCTAGAAAAATAGCTCATTTATTAGTTAGCGCTTACAGTTCGCCGGTTGACCTAACCGGAGGCTCACTGCCTTCACAGACTCAATTGGGACCCAATATGTCCAATGGATAGCGAATCCACCGACAGAGGTTCAGCTCACACAATATGCGTCTGGGACTAGACCACAAAATAGTCTTTAAGGAGCGCTACTCCTTTCACTTTATATATCCGCAGACAAGACCACAGCACAGTCTTTAGAAAACATTACCTCCTTATATCCCTTGAGCCAAATACTGGCTAACATATTCGTGCATATTACCCCCATAATATTACAATAAGCATATTGCACAAATACATCTTAAATTATCATTATTATTCTTGTCGCAAAACGGACTATTATTACCCAATAATCAGCCTAGTCGCACAGACCTCATTGGAATGATTTTATAATAACTCAAATCCACCATTTCATAGTTGTTATGCGCGTAATTATTTTCCAAATATTATAATTATTTTCATATTATCGTGCATTGGCACGTCTAAAATTATTAGCCTTGATCGCAACCCACTAAAAATCAGTCTTATCGTAAGGACCCCATTTGACTGAAATAATATTAGTTCGAACTCATACTAATTTTACACACATGAATTAATCACGTAAATAATATATTTTGCACGATAATTAAAGAAATAATTTCGTATTCCAACATGCATGCAGTCTACAACTCTGGATCTCATTATCACTTGAATACAAACGACTTAATCCTTCGTCATGCCTAGCGAGTTATCTTACTTATTTCGGCAGCATTTAGGTATAAAAATTACCCGTAAAAATTACGAAAAATAATAACTAGCGAGACATAAATAATGCAGTATTTTCCACCTACCTCAATCTTCACGCTCCCAAATCTGAGCTCTGAATCTCCTTTTAGCAAGGTCGGCACTTCGACAGAAATTCGACAGCACTCCGACAATTAATTGCGCACTCGCAGAAAAAATATTATTTTGGCGCCGCTTTCACAGCACTTAGAAAGGCTTCATCACAAGACGAGGCCAAAAACTAGCTCTCAAGCTCCTCCCAAAGTATCCCCGAAAGTTCGGCAGCGATCCGAAGCTTTCTCTCTCCTCCCTAACACCTTCTCTCTTAAATTCCCGGAGCTGGGAAAGGAATTGGAATGAGAAGAGCAGCCCATTGGATGAGTATTTATGAGGGCTTCACAACGTCACCAAAATCGCCTAAATCCGAGTTCTTATCCAGGAGGTGGAGGGATCGAATCCCCGCCTCAACAACCCGACGCTGCTGAGAAACAGGCGCGCAGAGGGGTTGGGGTTGCACATGGGCTGCAGCTCGGACACGCGGGATGAGGTACGGCCTACCCCGGGGTGTTACACCCAGCACACGCCATGGCCCAATCAAGGGCTGCCACGTGGCCAGGCGTGTGGTCCGCGCATGGCCCGCGCAAGTGGCGCCTCCAGGGGCCGCCACGTGGCACAGGCGGCTGCCACATGGCGCCCTGTCCTCTTCTTGGTCCTTTTGGGTCTCTTTTTTGGGTCCCGAAAATTCTGAAAATACCTATCCTAAGGTTTTTCGACGTTCCGGACCCAATTCCGTTCTCCGTTTTACCAAATTTCGAGCGGTTATTGCCCGATTTGCACATATTTCATATATGCTCCGATTTTAACAAATAAAATATCGTTTTTAATAGATTTCGATATTCCGGGTCAATCGGCGGACTCAGTTTCTTGAAATTCGAGCTGATTGCACTGAAAAACGTGCTTTTTTTTTCCCCTGACGAACTCAGATTATGACATATAATATGTCATTTCTTAGGTAATTCGACGTTCTGAGTCCAATGGCGGACTCCGTTTCTCGATATTCGTGTTGGTTGCTCGAGATTCGTGCCGGTCGCACTGAAAATCGCGCTTTTTCGCACGAACTCCGATTTTGATAATTTATATATCGATTCCTATGTAATTCGATGTTCCGAGTCCATTGGCGGACTCTGTTTCTCGAAATTCGTGCTGATTGCTCGAAATTTGCGTCGACCGTACCGAAAATCGCGCTTTTTCGCACGAACTCCGATATCGACAATTAATATGTCGATTCCTATATAACTCGATATTCTTAGTCCATTGGCGGACTCCATTTTTTGAAATCCGTGCTGATTGCTCAAAATTCGCGTCGGTCGTACCGAAAATCGCGTTTTTTTGCACGATCTCCGATATCGACAATTAATATGTCGATTCCTATGTAATTCGATGTTCTGAGTCCATTGGCGGACTCCGTTTCTCGAAATTCGTGTTGATTGCTCAAAATTGCGTCGGTCGTACCGAAAATCGCGCTTTTTCGCACGAACTCCGATGTCGACAATTAATATGTCGATTCCTATATTTTTCGACCTTCTGAGTCTAACCGCGGGCTCAGTTTAATGAGATAGGGCTCTGATTGATAGTTTGGATGCTCGAACAAGATTATTAAACCATAATCAATATTATTTATTTATAGTTAAGACTACATTAGTACGGGATATTACACACCATGCTTGCTTCTTCATGCATGTTATGGCTAATGTGATTATCCCTTGTAGTCACTTGTAAATAATCTCTCATTGCAAATTTAAAACTTGTTCAAAATTTCAATTCAAATTTGCTTGCACTCCTTTTTTATAATTTGCTAAAAAGGTTTTGCTTTTTAAGAGAAGATCATCAACATAGATTTCGAGATTTCTTCCCTTCTGCTGCTTAAAGACCATATCCATCATTCTCTGGTATGTGGCACCCGCATTTTTTAGGCCAAAAGGCATCACAAGGTAGCAATAACATCCGTCATTTGTAATGAAAGACGTATGAGGGATGTCGGGTTTATGCATTTTAATTTGATGATAACCAGAAAATGCATCTAAAAAACTCATAAAATGATGCCCAACCGCGGAGTCAACTAAAACATCTATCCGAGACAACAATCTTTAGGAAATGTTTTATTAAGTTTTGTAAAGTCCACACACATTCGCCACTTCCCCCCTTGATTTTTCACCATCACAACATTTGACATCCAGGTGGGGTATTGAATTTCAGAAATAAATTTTGCTTTTAGGAGCTTGGTGATACTTCTGAAATAGATGTGTAAATTACGCAAGTGCACTTGTCGATTCAAGTAATAAAGTGAAAGTAAAGATCGTTCCCACGAGGAAGTGTCGAATCTAACGCTCGCAATTACTAGCTTAACCTTTTATTTAAATTCAAGTGGATTAATTAAGGTGATTTGTGATAACAACAAAAATCAAACAAGTTACAACAACAACTACTTAAAAATACTTTTGATCAGTTTAGGAAAATAGTCTCATACGTTGCTTTCCTTTGCTTATTGTGATGATTTCTTAAAATGATTCAATATGAATGTTAAAATGATTACCATGCAACGATTTGAAAGTAGATCTCGTTATATCCCTCGATACCCGGAATCCGTTTATCCCTTATTCTCCTAGTTATCTCTAACTTAGACAACAATAAAGCATAACATCAAGTGCACAAATCAATGTTACTACCGAGATGACGAAATCTCTTTCTCCCTTCTACAATATATTGAATTTATGGTACACTTACAGGCGGAATGAGAGCTTGCGGTGCTTCAAGGTTTCTGAGAAGGGTCAGCATTTCAATTTGTTGTTCCTCCATCTGACGCATGCGCCCTTCTAGTGCGGCAACGGGCGCTAAAAGGACTTCTCCGACGGGAGGTGCGTTGATGAGTGAATGAGAGGGAGCAGGATCAATGCGTCCTCCAGGAATGGAACCATTGGTAGTGCGAGCACATCGTCTTGCCATCGCTGTTAGTCAGGAGTATTGCCGCGAGGCGAATACTGTCTTCAGAGAGCTTTTGCAGAGTTTGGGGAACACCTTTCCCACAGACGGCGCCAAACTTTTGCGGCTTCTCAACGCCCTCGGTAGACCGGTTTAGATTCGGTCCGTCTTAGCCCGGGCGGTCGAGTGCGCACACAGTCAGAATATTGCAGAGAGTAAATGTTGAAAATTGTACACACAGATCTTTAGCGTGGAAAACCCTCCAAAGGGTGAAAAACCACGTGGCCAGGGCGGTGCTGGCCGAAATCCACTATATTAGGCTGTTACCGTGCTTACTTGGAGAATGCGAGGGCGACAGGTCGCGCCTCGTTACAATTGTGGGAGAGAGAGAGAGAGAGAAGATTCCGTGGGTGACAGGCCACCGCTTAGGAGTTGAGCGCCTTGCTGCGCGTCTGGAGTGGTCGCTCACTTCCTGGGTGAGAACTTCGCGGAGCGCCTTGACTTTGCTTGCTCGGGTTCGGGGCGCTCGCCTTGAACGGTGCTGCACTTCTTCCCTGGTGAGAGGCGCTCGTAGGAGGTCCTGCGAAGTTAGAGAGAGAAGGAGAACGAGAGCGCGCGTAGAGAGAGATGCTCTGAGGAGAGGAGGAAATGAAGAGAGAGAGAGTGGAGGAGAGAAATGAGAGATCCCCTTTGAAAGGAGGCATAAGGGGTATTTATAGGCTGAGGAGTGGAAGTTACGGTGGTTACCGTGGATAACCACCAAACGGAGGGCCGAGATCGTTTGTGACGATCGAAGGGCCGCGGAGGCCCGTAAAGATCGGACGGTGGAGAACGATCCAACCACGAAGGTGGTTACCGGGCGATCAACGACGGCGACGGCGGTGGCCGGCCATGGGTGGCCGGCCGCCAAGGGGTGGCCGGCCATGGGGGTGGCTGACCAAAAGGGGGATCGGCCAAAGGGGGGTCGGCCATGGCCGCCGGCCACAAAGGGGGCGGCCGGCGGTGGTGGCCGGCGGAGGCGGCGGCCGGCGGAGGCGGCGGCGGCGGCCAGCGGCGGCGGCCGGCCAGTGTTGGCGTCCGGCGGCGGCCGGCCGGCCGGCGGCGGCCGGCGGAGGCGGCGGCCGGCGGCGGCGGTTGGGATCCCACGCGGGGCGGTTGGGATCCCGCGCGAGGTGGTTCTGGATCGTTGCGCGGTGGTTTGGATCCGCCGCGTGGTAGTGGGATCCGGTGCAGGAGAGTGGGATTCGGTGTGCGGTGGTTTCAGGATCCGCCGCGCCGTAATGGGATCTAGCGCGCGGGAATGGGATCCGGTGCGCGGGAGTTATTATTTTTCCCATAAATAGAGGGGAACCCATCAATTATAATTCTTTCTTTGATTTGAATTTGACTTGGATTGGCTTCCAGATCTTGGTCTCGTATTTTCTTTTATAATTCCTGCTTAATTTTTGGGAGACTTTGATGTACTCAAATGTATAATAATAACAATTATTATTATTATTACAAAAAATTGAATGGAAAATGTTGAAAACATTATTCATTTATTTTATGCATACATGGTTTGATTTTCAACATTATTCATTTATTTTATGCATACATGGTTTGATTTATTTCCAGCAGTATAAAACAAGAGTGTGGGGTAGGTAATCCACCTGTCAAAACAAATTGACAAGTGTTTAAGGGACTATTGGGGACCTTGGTGGCGCACAGTTTTATTAGTGTTTGTTTATGCGGTGATAAAAGAGCTTTTTATAAAATTGAGTATTGAAGACTTTTCAAAAAGCAGGGGACTCCCTACTTTTCATAAAGAGCTTTAAAAAAAACTATTTTCTAAAAAGGTCCGTGTTCGCTTAGACGATATTTTTTTCCATGTTGCACATTTTTGTTTCGTACGCACATTTTTCGCATGACACATTTTCGCTCAGACACAAATTTTTCTTCCAAGGCCCGCATTTTTTTTGTCCAGGCCTGCATTTTTTGCCCGGGCACGCTTTTTTACGCCCGGGCATGCGTTTTTCCCGCGCATTTTTTCGCGCTCATTTTTCTCACCGTCATTATTTTGAACAATAGGGACCATGAACTAATAATAATAATGATATAGTAATAAAAATAGATATGAGTAAATGGTTTTATGTCCTTTATTGATTGAGAAAGATGAATATAGAGTAAGAGAGAGAGGAAGGACCACATGCATAGTTTAAATATATAAAACAACGATATTAATCTTTTTTTTTTAGTTGGCAAAATTTTATTATCACGTCATTATTTTGAACAATTTTTTTATGAGAGTAGCGCTGCTACCTCTAGCTGCGGGACAGTATTTTCCCTATTAACTACAGTTGTAATCGGAAATACAGTTGCAAAAAACTGTGTTTTCAGACCTTTTTTGTAAGCAAAACTACAGTTGTATTTGATGGCAGAGGCGACATTAGGTGGTGGCGGGGACATTCGCATTTATGTGGTATGTTGGTGCGCCCGCTATTCATTTTCAATGCACACTAAAGTGATGTTTCAAATGAGAGAAGCATTGTGAGGAAGCATTGAGTGGATTTGCGCAAATTGTATTTGACAGATATAAAACACGTACACATCAAAGTGAACGCAGCAAAGTAGCTTGACTAAACACATTAAATTAGTTAGGGCTTACACGGGTATCATCTGATTATCAAGCATGGGGAAATCAATTTTGAATCAATTCTCCGGCTTTTCTGACCGGCACTGAGATCATCATAAGTGTATATTCACATATATAATTGACAAATATTATTATAAAGACAACACTTTAAATGCAATACAAAACTTGTTAATAATAGGATCACCTGATTATCAGAATGAGAGAATCATTTCTAAAGCAAGCTTCCGACCTTTCTGACTGTCAATGAGAGCAGCTGAAGCGTATGAAAAAGCCTCCAAATTGATAAAACTGCCAAACCTGCAATTACATCCATCACTGCAAGGAGTTTAATTCACATTAGCAAATATACCAAATCAGTAAATGAATAAAAACGATAAGGCAGTGAAGGAAATGTTGGCATTGGTAGGCTTCCGGTGACAGCTAAGTTGAATATTAGAAGAGATTCTGATTTATTTCAGCATGGTTGAATTTTCAATAGCCACGAAAATAGTAGAACACATAAAAAAAAATTGTCTAAAGAAACAGATATCTTAAGAAAATCGAAGATCTAAGAAATAAAAACGAATAAAGCAGAGATGTAAAAAAAATAGAGCAGAATAATTAAAAGGTTAAATGAGAATTAAAACGAAAAGTAAAATAAGGGCGTTAGAGGAAAACTTAAAAGAGAAATGAACGAAACCTGAAAAAATTCAGAGATTGCTAAAATGGCCATTAAGTAGACAGTCCAGAAAAGGCTGAGGGTCATCGATCCAGGGCTGTCTCTTAAGACTCTACTAGGCATTGTATCGAACGGGATGTGTGTACTATAAATCAACCAAATACATAAACCAAATCAGAGTATACTAATAAGTTAGAAGATGAGAGGAATGTTGCAGGAAAACGAAACTTACCGGAGGTTTAAAGGGTCTGGTGTTAGGTAGGTCTTTAGAAGCGGCGGATCTGTTGATGTTTGGAAAAGTCTATGCTTTCGTAGACTTTGATAAATCAGAGTATACAACATACAATTTGACCATAAGTAAAATCTGTGAAGAGATAACTTACCAAATCAATGAGAAACAATTGCTCCGAGAAAAACCGATATGAGAAAAAACATGCCACAAACTCGTGGAAAAGATTCGCAGGTATTGAAATGTCATTGTTTTTTGTCATTTTTGCTACAATCTGTTTGATTTTCTATCATGATCCAGAACTTTTTTGTTGAGCTAATGGAAAAAAAGATTTGCAGGCTATGCATTATGAGCAAAATGCCAGTACAGAACAAAAGTGGGAATACACAGCTATTACCTCGCCGGAAACCGGAAGCAGCGCCCATTGACTTCGTGAATCAGGACGAAAGGGAGGGAGCAGAGGAAAAACCCGCTAGAGGCGCGCACCCTTGCTTTGCAGCCACCAGAAACAGACGCCGACGAGTTTCCTGTCCATGGAGGTGGGAACGGCGTCGCGATCTATGGCAGAGTAGCGATGGCTTTAACGAAACGGGGCTAGGAATGCAGTTGATCCGCAAGGAATCATTAAGATCTGCTCTGACCGTACAGTAGAGGAGTGGCGTTGGATGATCTTCGTGGCCGACGGGATGGAGAAGGAGGGTTTCGAATGGCTTGGGGGGAGTGATGGAGGGTTTAGGGAAGGCGTGGAGATCCGGAGCAGCACTGGAAAGAGCGTGACAGAGATCGGAGGGAGCGAGAGAGATGAGCGGGAGCGTTCGTGCGTCGTGTTGTTGATCTATGGCATAGGGAGAGCGATTGGGAGGAATTGAAGGCACACGGACGATTCAGAATAATCGAATCATAATTAAGGGTGGAGATTTTTTGCATGAATTTTTATTTCATGTTAATCGTAGACAACGGTATTTCTTTTTAAAATAGTGTAGATATATGTATATATATCGAGTAAGAAGAATGGAGGAACATGTACGGGGCTTAAGGTACCAAATATAAGAAAGTGTCTACATTACCATTCACGTATAAAAGGGGCATAAGTTACAGTTCATGTATATATATAAAGAAAAGGGCCTGAATTACAATTCATATATGAAGGGGTTTAAAGTACCAAATATAAGGTGTCTACATTACAATTCATGAATAAAAGGGGCATAATAGTTATTTCCACTACGAAGGAATAACCTTAACTTATAAGATATTCCATACCACCTTATAAGTTAAGGGGTCCGCCTGAACGTCCTCATCATATGAATGAACGCATTATTTCATACGATGAAGAGTAGAGTTATATATGATGAAATGAATGCAATGATAGGAATGATTAATAATGCAATGCAACACACGCATGCGACTCTGTACGTACAGACCTTTTAGTTCCCCCTTCTTCGAGCGTGTAGCTAGCACCTCAGGTACCACTGCTGTGGCCGCAGCGGCAGTGGGTCGGGCCTCCCCACTCCTAGGCGGGTATACACACTACCAGGCCTAGACCTTGCGTACGACCTCCGAAGCCCTAAGGGTGGGCAAAGCCTCAGAAACCCTAAAGGGTGGACAAACACGTACTCTTTGCTGGAGCACAAGGCACGACCTCCGAAGCCCTAAGGGTGGACATGACCTCTGAAGCCCTAAAGGGTGGACAAACCGTACACATGTGAAATCTCCAGACTTAAAAAGGTCGGGTGTAGGGTTCCAAATAAACACTCACAGACACCGACTACGTCGGTCTCATAACCACTACCACCCGCCCGAGTCATCGTACATCCGTCGGTGTGACGACCGGACCGTACCCAAGACCCGCCACAGTACCCATTATACCGAAGAAATCATATCGTAAACTGAGTCCAAGACTCACTTGACTAATACTGTGTCACCATTGCACGTTCCCGAGCTATCCGCTCGGCGGACACTCCAATGTTATCAACAAGTATTTCGTACCTGCTGTTTACAGAATCATCGCCCTTGTCCTAATTTACCGAGCGAACTGCTTGCGGGACCACCGTCCTTAATCCCTTTCTAATCACCCTCCCAGGGTTATACAAACCTTGATGGGCATAACTATACCCACTATATGACACTATCCCAAATGGAATAGTCCTTCACTTCATGACCTTACATCCCATCATAGGATGAGACTATGTTAAACTATGTGTCGGTTACTCTTGTCTATCTACTGTTACACTTACAATTTTGGTTAACCCTGGGCTTCCTGAGGACTACCCTGCGATGGGCTCGCAGCGGTACTGGGAAGTGTGATGGGCTGACATCCCAACTTCCACCTTCCCAAGGCACTTAGTCTCTTTGGTGTTATACCCCCATGGTTACCCTTGACCTCTCCTGTTGCTCTTGGACCTGAGGTGACTTAGTATTTAATTCTAGAAGCCCGGCAATGCTCTCTTGAGCAATGCACACCTTCTAAACCTTAGTGACCAAGTGCTTCCTCACTTGCCGTCACGCTAAGTGGGTTATCCTCATAGACTTCACACGGGGCTACTCAAAGCTCCTACCTCCCATGACCTCTCTGTTTCTTTAGGCCCCTAAGATGAGTTTAGTTATTTAGGGGAGCGTTGATCTTAAATTGAATCTCAACGCTGACTGTTCTTTGCTGACTAAGTTTTCTTTAGTTTATTTTCACTTGGTCATGATCTAGGAATCCAACCTTAAGCATTTGTCTAACCGTACACCAATTTGTCTGGGACTAGTTCTAAAATAAATTGGCCTACCCACCCTCCTATGACTTGTGACCGAGTGATAACTTACTCGTCATCACTTTCTCACACACCTGCCTTCACCTGGTGCATCACTGAAGCTTGGTCTTTCTTCACCTGGTGCATCACTGAAGCTTGGTCTCTCTTCACCTGGTGCATCACTGAAGCTTGGTCTTTCTTCACCTGGTGCATCACTGAAGCTTGGTCTTTCTTCACCTGGTGCATCACTGAAGCTTGATCTTTCTTCACCTAGTGCATCACTGAAGCTTGGTCTTTCTTCACCTTCCCAGGGCCCACACCCCCTTTTTTTTATTACCCCCACCCTTAGCTGGGCACACCCTTCCTACCACCTCTACTGCACTCTCAGACTCTCACCCTGGGGTGCCCCTGTTCTCTTGGGGGTTTCCTTATCATCCTTATAAAAAGAAGACTTGAGAATGGTGGAGATGAATGTGGGAATCCTAGTGGGCCCCATCACTTGTTTCCTTCTTTGGCTATCCGCAGACCATTACTAACCCAAGTGACATACCTAAGGCCCCTTTAAGGGACACCTCGGTCCTTACAAAATTCCAAATGACCTAATAAGATAGTGGTGTCCTAATTGGTTAAGGTGACATTTTTCCCTTAAGTTGATCATTTAAATCCTACGGGCCTAATTGTTTACGTTGTGATATGTCATTAAGACCTTCAATATTTAACCAAGCTTAATGTTTCTGAAATCCTATGGGCCTAAGATTTTAACCGGTGGTTGCGTATGCCAAGGCAAGGATAAATCCAGAGGATCATTTTTTTTCTCATTAAAATAGCAATATTATGAAATTTCCAAAAATTGGGCCTAGGCTATATTTCTAAAGCAACCCTAAGGTATATTCATCAATTAATTCCAGAAAAAATATATCCTTAAGTGTAGGTCCAATTCTAGTCTATTATAAAGTTTCACATGATTCCAGTTAGATTTAACCACTGAATTTGATTTATCCAATAATTGCCATAAACAATGATTAATGGGTTAAAATTACTAATAGTGGCAATTAAATTCTCAAAAAAAAAACAGAGGGTGGAAATTCATAATTCAAGTGATATTCCAGACTTTGGTCATATGATTATAAATAATCAATTCAAAAATAAATAAATACCAAAAAGAGCAAATAACCCATTAGTGAAGGGCCTACCATATCCACTACCTCAAATGCCCAGATAAAATTACCATAGGTACATTTCCATCAAATATTCAACCAAAAATATTCCCAAAATTTTACTACAGAATTTACTATTTATTTTCAATTATTTACTACAAGGGCGAAAAATGAAAATCTATGGCTTATGTAGGGAGATCAACCCCTTTATGGCCTAATGACTCACCATAGGGTGTATTGTGTCCTGTGTAGTTATATCACCAGAGGTTGGACCCCTTCCACCCATGCATGTCAAATTTCCATGTAGAAAACACATATGTGACTTAATAAATCGTTAATTAAAAAAAAATAGGTGAAAGAGCCAAAAATATGTCTTATGCCAAGAAGATGAGTAATGGAGCCAAACACCATGTATGCATGCTATTACATGTGCATGGGGTATGGGGAGGCTATCTCCAAGACAAAAGCCCCATTTTTGAACTAGTCCAATTGGCTATTCGCACACCATACATTTCCCAAGGCATTTCCTTTGCATGAACATGTCCTAATGGACTGAACTATTTGCCAGTAACAGATCATACCCTAACAACATGCCACCAAAAAATTGGTGGAAATTGATCATGATTTGGACATTAATTTCACACATTAATAAAAATCAAATTTGCTACAAAACTATAGTAAAATTAATTCCAAAAATCTTGAAATTTTTACAGAAGTTAGATATGGACATATTACATGCATGGACCAAAAATTAGGGCATTTGGTTGAGCCAATCTGGCTGGACACCCATTTGAAATTAGAAATCATCTTTTGCACATGTTTCACTAAAAATAATCCCTAGGGGTCTACAGTGGTTCAAATGGCACAAAATCAGTGCCATTTGAAAGTTAATCCTAATAAGGGCTACATTTTTCGTCTTGGGCACTTTTCATTTCGGAGGCCTCTAAATACCCCTAATAATTGCTAGAAGTGACAGCAATTTATGAGACAGAATAAATCATTAAAACTTATATAAAAATATATATATATATAATTTTTTTTTGTCTAAGATGAAACGGAGGGCATCCGTCCATCGTCCCAGAGCCAACAGCGGTGATTAGCTTGCACAGACCTCACTTGGGGGGGATTTTCCCGGCGACCCAGCCACCCCCTTGGCCGACCAACACCACCACCTCCATCGTGGAGGTGGTGGCTTCAATTTCCCGGCGATGGCATGTCCGGCGGCGGCCCGTACAGCGAGATCGGGGGTGGTCATTTTTGACCGAAAATCTCGAAAACTTTGAGTTGGATTTGTGCTCTTTTGAGCTCGTTCTCCATCCTAGAAGATCTAAGGGACTAGCACAAGATGAGAGGAGAAGGATTCGGATCTCGTTCGTGTTGGAAGCGCGAGCATTTCTCTTGGGGGCCATTGGAGGTTTCCGGCGGCGGGCTAAGTCCAATCCTGTGATTCTCCAGCTAATAGCTTGCTCCAAATGGGGGTTTCAACTCCTTCGGGTGCTCTGAGAGTGAATGAGAGGTCAATTTCGGGGAAGGGAAGGTGTAGAGCATGCAGCCATTAAAGGGGGTGTTTGGCCACATGCTTGCCTCCCATTTCCACCAATGCATGGCCACCTACCTAGTTCAATTCAACTGAAAGTAGCCCCCAAGCTCAGAAAAGAGCTTTGGGGAATCCAATTTGGCTCCACTTGGCCTTCATCCCACAATTTCCTCTCCTTTTTCCATTTCCCACCATTTCCCCATTAAAACCTAAATGAATTCCACCATAATTAATTTTGAAAAAAATCAAATCTCAGATTTCCTGAGTTTTCCAGGACTTAGGAGGGCTCATGGGCTTCAATATCGGGCCTTGACCGAGTCAAATCCATTTAATTTGGGTTTACACCAATTTGAGCCATTTTGCCCAAAATTGGGGTTTTTGAGCTCAAGCTTGACCACTTTGGGTGCCCTCAATGGGTCCTTAATGTCCTAAGGGTCCCCTAAGGGTTAGAGGTGGTATTGTATGGTTCACTTATCAATTGGGTCCCAAATCACAAATCCTAGGTTGACCGGTTCAAAAGTGTTATTTGCAGACCAAGTGGTTTCTCCCACTCTTCTGGGTTCCAATGGGTTAGCCTAGTCTTCTCGGGCTCAAGTCATGACAAAAGTTCCTCAGGGGCCTAGTTGCTTTGGGGATGTTATAAATCTCATTACACAACAAAAAAATTTCATCCCCGAAATTTAAGATTGGGCCAACGGGTTTTTGCATAGAAAACATTGATAAGATTTTACTTGAAAATAAACAAAAAGTACCTGCTCCAAATAATCTGGGGTATCTCTGTTGCATAAGGTCCAAGGGCTCCCAAGTATATTCTTCCTGTCCATGGTTTGACCATAGGACCTTGACTAACGGGACCTTCCTTCGCCTCAGTGTTCGGACTGTCGTGTCTTCTATACGGATTGGCTCTACTTGTACGGTAAGATCAGACGCAAGTGGACCCGTAGTAGTCTCTATCTGCTGATCTGGTCTGTGTAGCGCTTTCCGGAAGGAGGATACATGAAATACGTCGTGCATGTTCGCCAAATCCGGCGGCAGTTCCAGTCTATAGGCCAATGGACCGATACGCTCCAGAATCCTATAAGGTCCCATATATCTCAGACTGAGCTTTTTGTGCTTCCGTACCCGGGAAACGCCATGCACCAGACGAATCTTTAAGAATACATGATCCCCCACCTGAAACTCTACCCAACAATGACGAGCATCATAGTATTTGGCCTGCCTGCTTTGTGCCTCCAGCATCCGATCCCGTATCATACGGACTTGAGCATTCGTTTCCTCGATATAATCCGACCCAAGAGCTTTGGGGTCCTCCTGAATCCATGATATGGGAGTTCTGCACTTCCGACCATATAAGGCCTCGTAGGGATCCATGCCGATGCTGGCTTGATGGCTATTGTTGTATGAAAATTCTGCAATTGGCAGTAGCTTCTCCCAAGGTTCTCCCCGGTCTAAAATGCATAACCTGAGCAGATCTTCCATGGTTCAGATGGTTCGCTCGGTCTAGCCATCAGTTTGGGGATGGAAGGCGGTGCTGAAGGTCAACCGTGACCCCAGATAAACTTGAACTGCCTTCCACTCCCTTGACGTAAATCGACCATCCCGATCGGATATTATGGTCTTGGGCACTCCATGATAGCGCACAAACTGTTCAACAAATAAGCGCACCAAGACCGCAACTGATGTGTCTTTCCGCATAGGTATGAACCTAGCGACCTTTGTCAATCTATCGACGATCACCCACACCGAATCGTTACCGGAGCGAGATCGAGGTAGCTCATGTACAAAATCCATGGAGATATCCTCAAATTTCCACTCTGGCACAGGCATTGGTTGTAGCAAGCCTCCTGGGAGTTTGCACTCCGGCTTCACCAGTTGGCATGTCTCGAAGTGCATTACGTAGTGGGTGATCGCCTTTTTCATTCCGGGCCAATATACTCTTCGCCCAGGTCCGTGGTCATCTTAGAGATGCCCGGATGTATGGAATATTTGCTATCATGAGCCTCTGCCAGTACATCCTCCCGGATCCTTCCTCCTGCGGGGATATAGATACGACTTTTGTAATGCAGTAGTTCATCCTTTATAGTGTAATCAGTTGCTTTGCCCACTTCTAGTGCTCGGAACACCGGTTCCAGTTCTACATCCAACTTTTGTCCAATGCAAATTCGATCACGAATGTTGCTAATGATGTTGAGTGCAACCAGACACCCATTGTAGACATCAGGCCCGTCCTTGGATACCAACGTTATATGCATGTCTTCCAGTAATTGCACCAGCTCTAAGGTTATCAGGTTCACCAGTGCGCCCCCTGTAGTTGATCGAATAGTTCGTCGATACGCGGAAGGGGGTACGTGTTCCTCACGGTCAGTCGGTTGAGCTCTCTATAGTCTATGCACAACCTTAGCGATCCGTCCTTCTTATTGACAAATAACACCAGGGCTCCCCACGACGATGAACTTGGACGCACGAAACCTGCCTCGACTAGTTCTTGTTAAGGGTGTGCACAGAAAACCGAAACCGACCAAACCGACCCGAACCGACCCAAACCGAATCGAATTTGGACCGAACCGATCAGTTCGGTTCGGTTTCGGTTTTGGGGGGCTGAAAACCGAGCCTATTCGGTTCGGTTTCGGTTTATAGGGTCGATAAACCGAAAAAAACCGAACCGATTATAAGTTTTTGGACTTGGAGTTTGTTCCGTCATATTAAAACATGAGGTTGTGAGCATTGAATTTGAAGTTGGACCCAAAATAACGAGACCATGTAATATCACTTATCTTATCCTAAGTTTGTAACAATTACCCGAGCGTGAACGAGCAAATTAAATATGTTGTACTTATTTATTTTTATTTTAAACTAATACTTGAACTTATTGTATTAATTGTACAAGTTAATCTAAATGTTATTGTGTTTTTTCAATTTCCCTTCTGTTGAAACCTGCAACAGGTCTCTTGAGTTCGGACCCACTGGGGGTGTAGCCGATGCTTACTTCTCCCTCACTAGACTCTCTTGACGGTGGATGTGAGAATGTGAATAGACCCAAGGCTGAAGCGAGGAGGTCCCGCCACACACCCGGAAGATCTTAGAGAGCTTCCCCTCCCAAACCAGAGCTCAACCGGGCACCTTGGAGGGCACGAGCAGCCGACCAAAAACTAGCCGGGAGGAGAGGATTCTCTAAAATCGGATCTCCTCCAAGGTGCCCTTAAGGGTCTATTTATAGATTTTTCTAGGCTGGTCTGCAAATAACATGAATCCGCCTTTTAATTTTACTAACAGCACCCCAAATTGGTCTGCTAACAGCCTAACTCCGCTGTTCCGAAGGGCTATATGCAGCCCACCAGGGGTATCAGGGTCATTTCCCCCTTAAATCATCCTGGGCGAGTGGTCTGTGAGGGCACCACTCGCTGGGCATCCGCCTAGCTGGGCGAGTGCCTACGCCTTCGGGCGAGTGGTCCGTGAGAGCACCACTCGCCTAGCTCCTCTTCTGCACCTTACCCCCACCAAACCGGGGGTACTTCCACCTCCTAGCCGGGGCGAATGATCGAGCTGACCCAGGTCTCGCCACTTGGCTTGAGGGGCCCACTCGGCGAATACGGGTTGTACACCTTCAATGTTGATGAACTGCTTTCTAGATCTACTATTAGAAAATCACTTGGACAAGCATTAACATTTATTTTGGGGGATAATATGTTTTAGGTTTACCGAAAAAACCGAACCGATGTTAAAAAACCGAACCAAACCGAACTGAACTAATCCATTTTGGTTCGGTTTCGGTTTTGGGTGTGTAAAAACCGAGCCTATTCGATTCGGTTTCGGTTTTATCTAAAACCGAACCGAACCGAACCTCTTGCAGACCTAGTTCTTGTAATTGGCTCCGGAATTCTGCCAGTTCCTTCGGGGCCATGCGATAAGGGGCTTTGGAAATAGGTCTTGCCCCGGGTACCAGCTGAATATGAAAATCTACATCCCTATGCGGGGGTAGCCCTGGTAACTTTTCCGGAAACACATCTGCGAAGTCTCGCACTACCGGGATGTCATTTAAAGGTTTTCCTGCCTCGGCTATCTCGAAGCATACCTGGTATACCTCATCTCCCTGCATATAGGCCTTAACGGCCTGAATTGAAGACAATAAAGATCGGGAAATAGGTGAAATACCTTCGATGAGGATTATTGAGTCCCCGAATCTGATGGCGATTTTGCGTTGCCGACAATCGATCACTGCATGGTTCCACACGAGCCAGTTCATACCCAGGATTAGGTCATAACCAGCTAACTTCAGCACCGTGGCCGATGCGTCGAAAGGCTTTCCTCCTACATAGATTTCCATTGTGCAGTGCGAAGTGGTGGTAACCTCAGACCCATCAAGGAATCGTACCCTCATAGCATTCCCTTCAAAGTGTTGAACCTCATCCAAGCCTTTGACAAAATCCTCGGAGACAAAGGAATGTGATGCTCCTGTGTCGAACAAGGTATGGGCCGGCTTGCCATACATATATAATATGCCTGTGATTTTCTTTATATGGTAAATGTCTATGTTTTCCCTTAGGTTTGCCAGTTCTAAACTATTGTATTGTTTATAATGAAAAGAAGATCGTAAACAAACTAAAATTGACATACCGGTGATGACTTCTTCTGGATTCCTGGGTTGAGCCAAGTCTAATGCATAGATCTGGTTGCCCGCTGGTCTCTGGTCTCTATTCGGGAACGCTCTGCCCCGACCACGTCCTCGACCTCGACCTCCAAACTGTTGTGCAGGAGGAGCTGGCAGAAGCGTAGGTTGGGCTCTCTGGGGGCAGTGAGTTCGTAAATGCCCCGGCTGACGGCAGTGGTAGCATATTGGTGGGGGAGGAGCCCCTTCTAACTTCCTTGGTGGCTCCCTGGTTTGTAGAGGCTGCGGGGCAAACGTCGTAGGGGGCCTCTGGTCCTGTCTGAAGTTGGGATGGGGTCGTCCCCAGCCTCTCTGATGTCTGATAAATTGGTCACGACGCGGCTGCTGCCCCCTGCCGCTCGTTTCCCCATCCTCTGCTAACCTCTTTCCTTTGCCCTTGACCATGAATTGGTCAGCCTCTAGCTTCTTTGCTACCTCCACTATCCGAGCTAGGCCGACATCTGCTACAAAAAGCAGGGCATGCCTCAGGTCGTCGCGCAACCCTTTGTAGAATCTCTTTGCATAGCCGGCTTCATCGAACTGGTAAGAGCCCACGAAGCGAGCCAAGTGAGAGAACTCCCTCTGATATTCCAATACAGAGAGATTCCCCTGCTTTAGTTGCATGAACCGTTCCTCTAGCTCGTCCCTGGTTGATTGTGCCACAAAGTGCTCCAAGAATGCCTCCTTGAATTCTTCCCAAGTAACATCGGCGAATTCGTATCCTGCGTAGGTGGTGTCCATGACTGACTTCCACCACTGCTTGGCATGAGAGCGCAGTGCAGAAACTGCCAAGGGAACTTCCTCCTCTGAAGGGCAATGAATCCCAGCTAGCATTTCGTGGATGCTATCAATCCACTCCTCCGTCTGGATGGCTGATTCGGTCCCCGAGTAGCACGGCAGGGAGAGACTCCTGAAGACACTCAGCCAATTTGATCCCGGGTTTGGTTCCCGTACTGGTGCCTGCTCCCTGAAGGCCTGGAGGAGGGCCGCCAAGGTCTGTCCCACCTCCGTCTGCTGGAACGGAGTGGGAGCTGGTGGAGGAGGGACACCATCATGTGCTGGTGGAGGAGGCACCACATTCTGTGCCGGAGGAGGGGGCACAACATTTTGCGTTGGAGGGGGGACACCATCATGTGCTTATTTTTTGCTCGGGGGCGCATTTTTCGCCCGTGCGCGCATTTTTTCACACGGGCGCACATTTTTCGTCCGGGCGCGCACTTTCCGTCCGGGCGTGCATTTTCCGCCCGTGCGTGAATTTTCCGCCCGAGAGCGCATTTTCCGCCCGGGCGCGCATTTTTCCTCCAGACGCGCATTTTTGGCCAAGGAGAGCATTTTCCGCCATGTCGCTCATTTTTCTACTGGACACATTTTTCGCCCAGGCACACATTTACCGCATGGGCACTCAATTTTCTTCCCGACGCACGTTTTTAGCTCAGGCACAAACATTTTTCAACCGGACGCGCATTTTTCCGCCCGGGACTCGCATTTTTCGCCGGGACGCGCATTTTTCGACCAGACAAGCGTTTTTTGCCCGGGCGCTCATTTTTTCTCCTGGGCGCACATTTTCTGCCCGGGAGGGAATTTTTCGCCCGGAAGCTTTTTTTTCCGCCTGGGCCCGCATTTTCCTTCACGGGCGATCTTTTTGTGTCCGTGTGCGCATTTTCTGCTCGGGCTTGCATTTTTCTCCCGAGCGCACATTTTCCCCCGGTGTGAATTTTTCGCCACTAAGCAGATTATAAACAAAGTCAAAAATCTATTATTAAAAAGTTGCTATTCCATGCAGAAAATGTAAAAAAATCTTAAAAAAATACTTAAATGAAGATTAAAACATGTGAGGGAGAGAAAGAATTTGATCCAAAATTGTTCTCATACTGATCCAAAATTTGATCCAAAGAGGAAGGAGAGAAAGAATTGGTGCATGCAGGAGATAAATGCTGAAAAAGTTTTTCTTACCTTTTATTAATATCCTTTGCTTTATATACACATACTCAGCCTAAGCTATACAAGGCAAACTGATTAAAAACAGGAAAGACAAGCAAACAAGGAAAGCAGGGCTGAGTCCCTAAACCCCTACTTGAATCTACAACCACAAAATATCCTCCTAACACTCCTTTGTAACTTCCAGATCATTATCTACCTGCTGTCACCAGTCATGTCCCTGCCTGAACTGTCCTCCCACCACTCCTCCCTCACCCTGTTAGCCACGCATAAACTACCCGAGTCCTCCAATTGCAACAGAACTCCACCAAGCAGTCAAAATTAGCACAGAACTACATTACATCCGCTCTACAGCCACAGAACTCAGCGATTATTCAGCCCCGGGTCTCCTATTTCTCGTGTAAGTTCATAGTAAGTCGACTTCACTCACTGTTGTTTAATTGGTTAACAATCATATCATTTGGATGTTAATTTGTATTAGTTCGGCCGTGACTTGTCCAATTTACCGGATTTTTTCATTTATCATTCAATTGAAATACTCGTAAATGTACTTAAAGTTGAACTTGTTTGTTTATTTAACGCTCTACCCTCCATCGTGTGATTGTTTGTGAACTACTTTGATAATTTCAGAATTTATTGTAACTTAATCGTTTGATCATTACTTGTGCATCACATCATTTTAGATCCCCACGTCACTACACTAACACTCATGATCAAATAGTTTCTTTATGGCACAATTACACCCTCTACTTTCATCTTGCATTACATGTACATCAAAATAATAGGAGCATGATGTGCGTGCATAATAAAATAAGAGGAGTGTTGCGGGTCGTTCAGCGCTCCCACATATCAGCTGGGATGGACCGTCTTAACTCGTGAGTGAGCCCAACGCGAAAATAGTCAAAAAGTGAACCAACAGTTGACAAAGAAAATTTTACCTGGAAAAACCCAGAAAGGAAAAAAACCATGAGGCCAAACCCAGCTTGAGCAAATCCACTAGTAGTAGCTGATTACAAAGAGTAATTTTCTGAGGGACAGGTCACCGCTCGTTTACAAATTTCACTAAATGTTTCTCCTTGGGTGGTGCAGAGCGAGCACGTCCAGGAGTAGAAGGATGCGAATGCCGAAGGAGATCACCGAGCAGTCTTCGTCCAATGACTTGAACATTGAGGGAGATCTCTGAGTTGTCTTCGTCGAAAAACTCTAGAGCTCTCTCCGCCACTAGTTGCAATGTGTTCTCAAATGAAGGTCTGGACCCTTTTTTATAATTTTTGAGGGGTGTGTGCGCCCTGGATCATGGACAGACAAATAGGAATACATGGTTCCGGTCACCTAGATCACCAATTTTTAAAATATGACGAACTGGTCCCCAGGCGGCTCGGGCAGTTTGGGCAGTCCGGCCAAGCTCGCCGGGATGACGGCGACAACGACGATCGTTGGTGGCGGGGGCGGAGGAGGAAACGAAAAAAAAACCACCCCCGGCGAGGGCGCGCGACTGTGCTTCCCCGGGCGAGAAATGCGGCCGCCCACCACTTGGGGGTGAGGCCGCCGCACCGTCGCACACCACTTGGGGCGAGGCAGTGCACGACTGAGGTGCAGCGCGCTCCGGCGCGACCATGGCAGTACGGGCGGCTTGCGCTGGTGACTTTCCTTAGGGATTGCTTTGGCGGGCAGGTCGAGGCCATGACAGAAATCTTTGGTTGTGTACTTTTTTTTCTCACTTCTCCAACATAGGTATTTTGGTGTGAGACTAATTTAGCTATTGTGAAGGGCGCAAAAGAATCTATGGTTGTACAAAAAATTGTCAAGGTGACAAGTACAATATACACACTTAAATATTAAAGAATGATGTCCTGCAGGTGTCGGGCAAAGCGAGACCCAGATCGCCATTAAAGCACATGTCAAATAGCTTAATATTGCCCCGAAAAGGAAAAAAAAAGACCGGAAGCCCGACATGGCTAAGACAAATGACATTATTTTATTTGATTCAGGTATAGTAAAACCCTAAGAGCTCAACGGGGGTTGAATAATTAATAGTATTTTAAATATATAGACGACACCTTGCATTCTTCTATACTATGTGGATGTAGTTGTGAGAAGCATTTGTGCTTCTTTGGATTATCTAGTGGAAGAGCTTGTGATGCAGGACAATCGTCACACCTACCGGCCACCCTGGAATCACCACCAGGGAGCCCACCCTGACATCTCACCAAGACGGCTTTCATCAGGGCTGCAGCCCATGCACCCCAAACAACTCTCCGCCTCCCATCACCAAGAAACGGTAGGTTGTTGAGGCCCGGGATCGAAGACCCGACCTCCTAGATAAGAGTATTTCACCATAGCTACACCCGACCTCCTAGATAAGAGACTTACAGATGGATTGGTCTAGGGCTTAAAGAGGGCTATAGAGGCGGAGGCAGGGTTGCTGGCACTACAACAAAGTAGAACTATCGCGGCATTTTTTATAGTCTTTCGCGGCGCTTTTCAAACGCTGCCATATATATGGCACCGTTTGTGAATACACCGCCAAATCGCCGCGCCGCGAAAACCTTTGCGGCGTTTCTTGAAAAAGCGCCGTTATTTACTAACCGATTCGGCAGCTTGTTATTTATAAAAACGCGGCTAGTGCATCAATATTTTTTAAATAAAAAATAACTTTTCGGCAGCAGATGTTGTATAAAAGCGTCGCGAATGATACCATAGCTACACCCGACCTCCTGCTTGGTCTATCGCTACATGCCAATAAAAGCGTCGCGAAGATGCTCGTGTGTATATATATATATATATATATATATATATATATATATATTAAGTTGAAGTAGTGGGTGACCTCCTGCTTGCTCTATCGCTACATGCCAATATTTTTTTTTGAGACATATTATCGTGTATCTTTTCCCCATTTATACTAACCAAAAGAGAGGAGCGTCCACCTTGTTATATTTCAAAACATTAATCCACAAATTTACCCCGGATTCCTCTCAAATGTGCGTATTATGCGCACATTTATGGTTGCGCGCATTTATGGTTGATAATTCATATGTAAGAAGTAAGAACACACAGTGTCACTTACCTTTCAGCCTTCCATATAAACCAAATACATAATTAGTATTTGAAAAAAGAGAGATCTTTATTATCCTTAAACATACAGAGTTATAATTAACATCATACACCTTATTCTAAATTCAAAAAAACCGCTGATAAAAACTCAAAGAATTGACACATGTACAACCTCGATTCATCTCGCGTGTGTCATATCTATAGAACCAATTACATGGTTGTCCGATAATTCAGATGACAAACTAACCGGGCTCCCGTCCGTAAAGTACGCCGGCCGAGAATTGAAGGTGCCGGAAGCATTTCAGTATCAGAACTTAGCATGAGTACCACAGTAGCCATGCTCGGCCTCTCTGCCGGGTCTGCCTGAACACAGAGCAGACCAATTTTGATGCACCCAGCACTTCCTCCCGCTGATATTTACCATCCAGACCCTCATCTATGACTTCCCCCGCCTTCTCTTGACTCATATTCTGCCAAACCTATGAAACAATCAAATAAACTAATTCAATGAGAGTTTGATCCACATATGTCAATCATACTGTTAGAAGTTAAAGAGTTTTGAGTTTTTGTGGTTCCCCGAGAATTAAGCCATAATCCTTCATTTCTGAGCATAACCTAGACCTCCCCCCCAGTATCAAGCATACGGCCATCCCTGGAAATCAATCAGTGTCTCGTCTTCTCTTAGAACCTTTGTCGAGCCAGAACCCTCTCCTAACAGCCCTACTCAACTTTCGAACCTTTCCAGAGGGCTCCAGCTGATCGAATATCAATTCTCGAGCCTCACAGATATTACCCACTACCCTTTGAATAACTCCTAGCCTCCAAAAAACCTTCCCCATATTGTCAACCTCCACTCTCGCCTTTTTTCTCCCCCCCAGCCCATCTCCTGATCCAGAAATCCAAACAGAAACCTATTAAGCCTTAAACTCCAGAAAATAGAAATTAGTTCTAAACAGTTTCAAAGCCTCAAGTCAAAACAGCCCTAACCAAACCAATGTCTTAATCGTTGCTACAATTTGCACATCAACTGTTTTAAGATTTTCAGTTGCCTTATTTCTAATATTGCCAAGAGATAAATGTCGAAGATTGTGCAATGGTAATATTTCTGGAAGGAATTCAAGTGGATTGTCATATAATCTTAGAACTCGTAGCTTGTTTTAACTGAGAAGTTATTTTAACTGTTTGGTAGAAAAACTGTGGTGGAATAATCTACTTTTATACTTTTTTTTAAATTACACCATATGTGTACAACCCTGTATTCGCTGAGTAGGTTCTCGAGACAAGAAGTATTTCGGAACACCATTTCTCGACTTATGATCCCGGAGAGGGCGGAGAGGGGAGGGGCGGCTCGCCCCCCTCTCGCCCAGCAGAAGGCGGAGAGGGGATGGGCGGCTCGCCCCCCCCCCCCCCCCCCCCTCGCCCAGTGGAAGGCGGAGAAGGGAGGAGGTCGGCTCGCCCCCCTCTCGCCTGACAGAAGGCGGAGAGGGGAGGGGCGGCTCGCCCCCCCCCCCCCCCCCCCCCCTTTCGCCCGGCAGAAGGCGGAGGGGAGGCTCGCCCCCCCCCCCCCCCCCCCCCCCCCCCCCCCCCGCCCCCCCTCTCGCCCGGCAGAAGGCGGAGAGGGGAGGGGCGGCTCGCCCCCCCCCCCCCCCCCCCCCCCCCCCCTCTCGCCCAGCGGAAGGAGGAGAGGGGAGGGGTGGCTCACCCCCCCTCTCGCCCAGGGGAAGGCGGAGAGGGGAGGGGCGGCTCGCCCCCCCTCTCGCCCAGGGGAAGGCGGAGAGGGGAGGGGCGGCTCGCCCCCCCTCTCGCCCAGGGGAAGGCGGAGAGGGGAGGGGCGGCTCGCCCCCCCCCCCCCCCCCCCCCCCCCCCTCTCGCCCGGCAGAAAGCGGAGAGGGGAGGGGCGGCTCGCCCCCCCCCCCCCCCCCCCCCCCCCCCTCTCGCCCAGTGGAAGGCGGAGAAGGGAGGAGGTCGGCCCCCTCTCGCCCAGTCCCGGGAGGGTATTCTGGTCTGCGTTTAGCGCCTCGGAACAACGGGATTTGGCTATCCGCAGCCAAATCCGAGGGTATTTTGGTAATCTGATAGGCCAGAGTTTGGTTATTTGCAGCCCAAATCCAAAATCCTATAAATAGGACCAAGGGGGCACCATTTGGAAGGAGGATTCTAGGCTAGCTCTCTCCCTCTCTCTCTCCCTCCCCAAGTCTCTCTAGGGGGTGCGGAGAGCCTCCAGTGGTGCCCAAGCTTAGTAGTGGCTTGAGAGGGGAAGTTCCTAAGGGGCTTCCGGGTAAGTGGCGGGACCTCCCCACTAAGCCCTTGGTCCAGTCCATAATTCCTCAACCTTCAACCTAGAGCTCTCCCTTGGGGGGAGTAAGGGTTGGTCGCCCCTCAGCTTGCTGAGGGCCCCGAACTCCACAGAGACCGAGAAATCGGTTTCAACATTTTGGTGCGGTGAGCGTGGAGTGTGACCGATTCAAGAAACTCTCGAGATGAGTTCTATGGACGGAGGTGGAGGAAGATCCGACCCAGGTCACTCGCAGCCCCCGGTGGCTGGGGTGACGTTGGATGTTCGAAGATTTCAAGCAAGAGGTCTTGCAGACCTTCCAGGTTGCTTTCGCCTTGATAGTTGGAGGCAGAATAGGAGATGGTCCGGAGATCCCGCCCCAGCAGGTGGACGAGGGAGCTCTCGGCCAGCAGTCCCGGAAAGAGGTACCGGTGGGGGGGGGGGGGGGGGGGGGGAGTGGGGAGGTGACATACCCCCACTCACCCACCTTCAAGGGGGCGAGCTCAGGAGGGAGGCGCCCTCCCATCTCGCCCCGCCCCTTCAAGGGGGCGAGCTCAGGAGGGAGGCGCCCTCCCAGCTCGCCCCGCCCCTTCAAGGGGGCGAGCTCAGGAGGGAGGCGCCCTCCCAGCTCGCCCCGCCCCTTCAAGGGGGCGAGCTCAGGAGGGAGGCGCCCTCCCAGCTCGCCTCGCCCCTCCAAGGGGGCGAGCTCAGGAGGGAGGCGCCCTCCCAGCTCGCCCCGCCCCTCCAAGGTGGCGATCTTAGGAGGGAGGCGCCCTCGCAGCTCGCCCCGCCCCAGCAAGGGGGCGAGCTCAGGAGGGGGGTGCCCTCCCATCTCGCCCCGACCCTGCTAGCCCAGTCCCAAAAGGGGGCGAGCGGGGAGGCATTTGGCCCCCACTCACCCCACCCCAAAAAGAGTCGAGTGAATGCTGGTGGGCGAGACCACCTCGGGTGGCGACCATCCAATAGATTGACGAGCGCAGAGGTCAGCAAGTCGACTCCGCGAGATCAAGGAAGAAAGGGTTTTCAAAGGAAAAGAGCCAACCGATCGAGGTGGAGGCAGGGATCGAACACACCCTCTCCACCACCTCAACAAACCATGGCGATGGGCGGAGGTAGAAGGAGAGGAGCCAGAAAAGCGGAAAGAAGAGGAAGAAAAAAGGATATGTCTGAGTTACCTAACCGTGACCTCCACGATGAGGAGGGGCACGCGACCTCCGTCTGCCCTGAGTTCTTGAAATGAGGGATGCGAGGGGTCCAAGGCAGCAACAACAGCTACCAGGAGAAGTCAAGGAAGACCGGACTTGGGAGTGGGAGACTCAGTTCGGTTTCTACGCATTTGTTTTCTTTTTCATTCCCTAAGTTCATGTAATGTGATGTTTTGTTTCCGTGCCTAGTTTTCTCACATCTACTAGAATGATTAATGTGATGAAAGTTTTTCAAAGTGTTTTTTCCTCGGATGGTTCCGCTGACCAGGCTCCCACCAACCTGGCAGGGCCGGGAACCGCTCGGGGCAGGAAGGAAAAATACTCCACCTCTAGTTGAGCCTGGCTCCTAGAGTGTGTCGACCTTGTACTCCCCTCCGATGCTGGCCCGCTGACCAGGCTCCCACCAAGCTGGCAGGGCCGGGAACCGCTCGGGGCAGGAAGGAAAAATACTCCACCTCTAGTTGAGCCTGGCTCCTAGAGTGTGTCGATCTTGTACTCCCCCCCCCCCCCCCCGATGCTGGCCCGCTGACCAGGCTCCCACCAAGCTGGCAGGGTCGGGAACCGCTCAGGGCAGGAAGGAAAAATACTCCACCTCTAGTTGAGCCTGGCTCCTAGAGTGTGTCGTCCTTGTACTCCCCCCCCGATGCTGGCCCGCTGACCAGGCTCCCACCAAGCTGGCAGGGCCGGGAACCGCTCGGGGCAGGAAGGAAAAATACTCCACCTCTAGTTGAGCCTGGCTCCTAGAGTGTGTCGACCTTGTACTCCCCCCGATGCTGGCCCGCTGACCAGGCTCCCACCAAGCTGGCAGGGCCGGGAACCGCTCGGGGCAGGAAAGAAAAATACTCCACCTCTAGTTGAGCCTGGCTCCTAAAGTTTGTCGACCTTGTACTCCCCCCCCGATACTGGCCCGCTGACCAGGCTCCCACCAAGCTGGCAGGGCCGGGAACCGCTCGGGGCAGGAAGGAAAAATACTCCACCTCTAGTTGAGCCTGGATCCTAGAGTGTATCGACCTTGTACTCCCCCCCCCCCCCCCCCCCCCGATGCTGGCCCGCTGACCAGGCTCCCACCAAGCTGGCAGGGCCGGGAACCGCTTGGGGCAGGAAGGAAAAATACTCCACCTCTAGTTGAGCCTGGCTCCTAGAGTGTGTCGACCTTGTACTCCCCTCCGATGCTGGCCCGCTGACCAGGCTCCCACCAAGCTGGCAGGGCCGGGAACCGCTCGGGGCAGGAAGGAAAAATACTCCACCTCTAGTTGAGCCTGGCTCCTAGAGTGCGTCGATCTTGTACTCCCCCCCCCCCCCCCCCCCCCGATGCTGGCCCGCTGACCAGGCTCCCACCAAGCTGGCAGGGTCGGGAACCGCTCAGGGCAGGAAGGAAAAATACTCCACCTCTAGTTGAGCCTGGCTCCTAGAGTGTGTCGACCTTGTACTCCCCCCCCCCCCCCCCACGATGCTGGCCCGCTGACCAGGCTCCCACCAAGCTGGCAGGGCCGGGAACCGCTCGGGGCAGGAAGGAAAAATACTCCACCTCTAGTTGAGCCTGGCTCCTAGAGTGTGTCGACCTTGTACTCCCCCCCCCCCCCCCCCCCCCCCCGATGCTGGCCCGCTGACCAGGCTCCCACCAAGCTGGCAGGGCCGGGAACCGCTCGGGGCAGGAAGGAAAAATACTCCACCTCTAGTTGAGTCTGGCTCCTAAAGTGTGTCGACCTTGTACTCCCCCCCCCCCCCCCCCCCCGATACTGGCCCGCTGACCAGGCTCCCACCAAGCTGGCAGGGTCGGGAACCGCTCGGGGCAGGAAGGAAAAATACCCCACCTCTAGTTGAGCCTGGATCCTAGAGTGTATCGACCTTGTACTCCCCCCCCACCCCCCCCGATGCTGGCCCGCTGACCAGGCTCCCACCAAGCTGGCAGGGCCGGGAACAGCTTGGGGCAGGAAGGAAAAATACTCCACCTCTAGTTGAGCCTGGCTCCTAGAGTGTGTCGACCATGTACTCCCCCCCCCCCCCCCCCCCCGATGCTGGCCCGTTGACCAGGCTCCCACCAAGCTGGCAGGGCCGGGAACCGCTCGGGGCAGGAAGGAAAAATACTCCACCTCTAGTTGAGCCTGACTCCTAGAGTGTGTCGACCTTGTACTCCCCCCCCCCCCCCCCCCCCCCCCGATGCTGGCCCGCTGACCAGGCTCCCACCAAGCTGGTAGGGTCGGGAACCGCTCGGGCAGGAAGGAAAAATACTCCACCTCTAGTTGAGCCTGGCTCCTAGAGTGTGTCGACCTTGTACTCCCCTCCGATGCTGGCCCGCTGACCAGGCTCCCACCAAGCTGGCAGGGCCGGGAACCGCTCGGGGCAGGAAGGAAAAATACTCCACCTCTAGTTGAGCCTGGCTCCTAGAGTGTGTCGACCTTGTACTCCCCCCCCCCCCCCCGATGCTGGCCCGTTGACCAGGCTCCCACCAAGCTGGCAGGGCTGGGAACCGCTCGGTGCAGGAAGGAAAAATACTCCACCTCTAGTTGAGCCTGGCTCCTAGAGTGTGTCGACCTTGTACTCCCCCCCGATGCTAGCCCGCTGACCAGGCTCCCACCAAGCTGGCAGGGCCGGGAACCGCTCGGGGCAGGAAGTAAAAATACTCCACCTCTAGTTGAGCCTGGCTCCTAGAGTGTGTCGACCTTGTACTCCCCCTCCCCCCCCCCCCCCCCCCCCCGATGCTGGCCCGTTGACCAGGCTCCCACCAAGCTGGCAGGGCCGGGAACCGCTTGGGGCAGGAAGGAAAAATACTCCACCTCTAGTTGAGCCTGGCTCCTATAGTGTGTCGACCTTGTACTCTCCCCCGATGCTGGCCCGCTGACCAGGCTCCCACCAAGCTGGCAGGGTCGGGAACCGCTCGGGGCAGGAAGGAAAAATACTCCACCTCTAGTTGAGCCTGGCTCCTAGAGTGTGTCGACCTTGTACTCCCCTCCGATGCTGGCCCGCTGACCAGGCTCCCACCAAGCTGGCAGGGCCGGGAACCGCTCGGGGCAGGAAGGAAAAATACTCCACCTCTAGTTGAGCCTGGCTCCTAGAGTGTGTCGACCTTGTACTCCCCCCCCCCCCCCGATGCTGGCCCGCTGACCAGGCTCCAACCAAGCTGGCAGGGCTGGGAACCGCTCGGGGCAGGAAGGAAACATGCTCCACCTCTAGTGGAGCTCGGCTCCTAGATTGTGTCGATCTAAGGCCCCGAGCAGATACCGCTGATCGGGCTTGTTGATGCCGGCAGGGCAGGAGACTCACTCGGTGAGGCAGGTGATTCATGTCGGTTAAGGCCCCGAGCAGATACCGCTGACCGGGCTTGTTGATGCCGGCAGGGCAGGAGACTCACTCGGTGAGGCAGGTGATTCATGTTGGTTAAGGCCCCGAGCAGATACCGCTGACCGGGCTTGTTGATGTCGGCAAAGCAGGAGACTCACTCGGTGAGGCAGGTGATTCATGTTGGTTAAGGTCCCGAGCAGATACCGCTGACCGGGCTTGTTGATGTCGGCAGGGCAGGAGACTAACTCGGTGAGGCAGGTGATTCATGTTGATTAAGGCCCCGAGCAGATACCGCTGACCGGGCTTGTTGATGCCGGCAGGGCAGGAGACTCACTCAGTGAGGCAGGTGATTCATGTTGGTTAAGGCCCCAAGCAGATACCGCTGACTGGGCTTGTTGATGTCGGCAGGGCAGGAGACTCACTCGGTGAGGCAGTGATTCATATTGGTTAAGGCCCCGAGCAGATACCGCTGACCGGGCTCTCACTAGCCGGCAGGTGCAGGTTGACCTCCCAGGGAGGCTATGTTCTTTTCCCCTCTGATGGTTCCGCTGACCGGGCTCTCACTAGCCGGCAGGGCAGGTTGACCTCCTAGTGAGGAAAAGTGTTTTTCTCCCGAGGTGGTCTCGCTAGCCGGGCTCTCGCTAGCCGGCAGGGTTGGAAGACCACTCGGGGTGGTTGTATGTTTTTCTCCCGAGGTGGTCTCGCTAGCCGGGCTTTTGCTAGCCGGCGGGGTTGGAAGACCACTCGGGGTGGTTGTATGTTTTTTTCCCGAGGTGGTCTCGCTAGCCGGGCTCTCGCTAGCCGGCGGGGTTGGAAGACCACTCGGGATGGTTGTATGTTTTTCTCCCGAGGTGGTCTCGCTAGCCGGCGGGGTTAGAAGACCACTCAGGGTGGTTGTATGTTTTTCTCCCGAGGTGGTCTCGCTAGCCGGGCTCTCGCTAGCCGGCGGGGTTGGAAGACCACTCTGGGTGGTTGTATGTTTTTCTCCCGAGGTGGTCTCGCTAGCCGACAGGGTTGGAAGACCACTCGGGTTGGTCGTATGTTTTTCTCCCGAGATGGTCTCGCTAGCCGGGCTCTCGCTAGCCGGCGGGGTTGGAAGACCACTCGGGGTGGTTGTATGTTTTTCTCCCGAGGTGGTCTCGCTAGCCGGGGTCTCGTTAGCCGGCGTGGTTGGAAGACCACTCGGGGTGGTTGTATGTTTTTCTCCCGAGGTGGTCTCGCTAGCCGGGCTCTCGCTAGCCGGCGGGATTGGAAGACCACTCGGGGTGGTTGTATGTTTTTCTCCCGAGGTGGTCTCGCTAGCCGGGCTCTCGCTAGCCGGCGGGGTTGGAAGACCACTCGGGGTGGTTGTATGTTTTTCTCCCGAGGTGGTCTCGCTAGCCGGGCTCTCGCTAGCCGACGGGGTTGGAAGACCACTCGGGGTGGTTGTATGTTTTTCTCCCGAGGTGGTCTCGCTAGCCGGGCTCTCGCTAGCCGGCAGGGTTGGAAGACAACTCGGGGTGGTTGTATGTTTTTCTCCCGAGATGGTCTTGCTAGCCGGGCTCTCGCTAGCCGGCAGGGTTGGAAGACCACTCGGGGTGGTTGTATGTTTTTCTCCCGAGGTAGTCTCGCTAGCCGGGCTCTCGCTAGCCGGCAGGGTTGGAAGACCACTCGGGGTGGTTGTATGTTTTTCTCCCGAGATGGTCTCGCTAGCCGGGCTCTCGCTAGCCGACAGGGTTGGAAGACCACTCGGGGGGGGGGGGGGGGGGGGGGGGGGGGGGGGTTGTATGTTTTTCTCCCGAGGTGGTCTCGCTAGCCGACGGGGTTGGAAGACCACTCGGGGTGGTTGTATGTTTTTCTCCCGAGGTGGTCTCGCTAGCCGGGCTCTCGCTAGCCGGCATGGTTGGAAGACCACTCGGGGTGGTTGTATGTTTTTCTCTCGAGGTGGTCTCGCTAGCCGGGCTCTCGCTAGCCGGCAGGGTTGGAAGACCACTCGGGGTGGTTGTATGTTTTTCTCCCGAGGTGGTCTCGCTAGCCGGGCTCTCGCTAGCCGGCAGGGTTGGAAGACCACTCGGGGTGGTTGTATGTTTTTCTCCCGAGGTGGTCTCACTAGCCGGGCTCTCGCTAGCCGGCAGGGTTGGAAGACCACTCGGGGTGGTTGTATGTTTTTCTCCCGAGGTGGTCTCGCTAGCCGGGCTCTCGCTAGCCGGCAGGGTTGGAAGACCACTCGGGGTGGTTGTATGTTTTTCTACCGAGGTGGTCTCGCTAGCCGGGCTCTCGCTAGCCAGCGGGGATGGAAGACCACTCGGGGTGGTTGTATGTTTTTCTCCCGAGGTGGTCTCGCTAGTCGGGCTCTCGCTAGCCGGCAGGGTTGGAAGACCACTCGGGGTGGTTGTATGTTTTTATCCCGAGGTGGTCTCGCTAGCCGGACTCTCAATAGTCGGCGGGGTTGGAAGATCACTCGGGGTGGTTGTATGTTTTTCTCCCGAGGTGGTCTCGCTAGCCAGGCTCTCGCTAGCCGGCAGGGTTGGAAGACCACTCGGGGTGGTTGTATGTTTTTCTCCCGAGGTGGTCTCGCTAGCCAGGCTCTCGCTAGCCGGCGGGGTTCGAAGACCACTCGGGGTGGTTGTATGTTTTTCTCTCGAGATGGTCTTGCTAGCCGGGCTCTCGCTAGCCGGCGGGGTTGGAAGACCACTCGGGGTGGTTGTCTGTTTTTCTCCCGAGGTGGTCTCGCTTGCCGGGCTCTCGCTAGCCGGCAGGGTTGGAAGACCACTCGGGGTGGTTGTATGTTTTTCTCCCGAGATGGTCTCACTAGCCGGCGGGGTTGGAAAACCACTCGGGGTGGTTGTATGTTTTTCTCCCGAGGTGGTCTCGCTAGCCGGGCTCTCGCTAGCCGGCGGGGTTGGAAGACCACTCGGGGTGGTTGTATGTTTTTCTCCCGAGGTGGTCTCGCTAGACGGGCTCTCGCTAGCCGGCAGGCTTGGAAGACCACTCGGGGTGGTTGTATGTTTTCTCCCGAGGTGGTCTCGCTAGCAGGCAGGGTTGGAGACCACTCGGGGTGGTTGTATGTTTTTCTCCCGAGGTGGTCTCGCTAGCCGGGCTCTCGCTAGTCGGCAGGGTTGGAAGACCACTCGGGGTGGTTGTATGTTTTTCTCCCGAGGTGGTTTCGCTAGCCGGGCTCTCGCTAGCCGGCAGGGTTGGAAGACCACTTGGGATGGTTGTATGTTTTTCTCCCGAGGTGCTCTCGCTAGCTGGACTCTCGCTAGCCGGCAGGGTTGGAGGAACTCTCGGAGAGGCTATATGTTTTTTCCGAGATAGCACCGTTAGCCGGATTCCCAGCGACACTCGTCGAATATGCATGGTTGGACGTTTCTTTCCGAGCGTGTACCTCGCTCGAAAAGAGCGGGGATTGTGTACAACCCTGTATTCGCCGAGTAGGTTCTCGAGACAAGAAGTATTTCGGAACACCATTTCTCGTCTTATGATCCCGGAGAGGGCGGAGAGGGGAGGGGCGGCTCGCCCCCCCCCCCCCCCCCCCCTCTCGCCCAGCAGAAGGCGGAGAGGGGAGGGGCGGCTCGCCCCCCTCTCGCCCAGCAGAAAGCAGAGAGGGGAGGGGCGGCTCGCCCCCCTCTCGCCCAGTGGAAGGCGGAGAAGAGAGTAGGTCGGCTCGCCCCCCCCCCCCTCTCACCCGGCAGAAGGCGGAGAGGGGAGGGGCGGCTCGCCCCCCCTCTCGCCCGGTAGAAGGCGGAGAGGGGAGGGGCGGCTCGCCCCCCCCCCCTCTCACCCGTCAGAAGGCGGAGAGGGGAGGGGCGGCTCGCCCCCTCCCCCCCCCCCCCGCCCAGCAGAAGGCGGAGAGGGGAGGCGCGGCTCGCCCCCCCTCCCCCTCTCGCCCAGCGGAAGGCGGAGAGGGGAGGGGCGACTCGCCCCCCCCCCCCCCCTCGCCCAGGGGAAGGCGGAGAGGGGGAGGGGCGGCTCGCCCCCCCCCCCCCCATCTCGCCCAGCAGTAGGCGGAGAGGGGAGGGGCGCCCCCCCCCCCCCCCCTCTCGCCCAGCAGAAGGCAGAGAGGGGAGGGGCGGCTCGCCCCCCCCCCCCCCCCCCCCCCTCTCGCCCGGCAAAAGGTGGAGAGGGGAGGGGCGGCGCCCCCCCCCCCCCCCCCCCCCCCCCCCTCTCGCCCGGCAGAAGGCGGAGAGGGGAGGGGCGGCTCGCCCCCCCCCCCCCCTCTCGCCCAGCAGAAGGCGGAGAGGGGAGGGGCGGCTCGCCCCCCCCCCCCCCCCCCCCTCTCGCCCAGTGGAACGCGGAGAAGGGAGGAGGTCGGCCCCCTCTCGCCCAGTCCCGGGAGGGTATTCCGGTCTGCGTTTAGCCCCTCGGAACAACGGGATTTGGCTATGTGCAGCCAAATCCGAGGGTATTTTGGTAATCTGATAGGACAGAGTTTGGTTATTTGCAGCCCAAATCCAAAATCCTATAAATAGGACCAAGGGGGCACCATTTGGAAGGAAGATTCTAGGCTAGCTCTCTCTCTCTCTCTCTCCCTCCCCAAGTCTCTCTAGGGGGTGCGGAGAGCCTCCAGTGGTGCCCAAGCTTAGTAGTGGCTTGGGAGGGGAAGTTCCTAAGGGGCTTACGGGTAAGTGGCGGGACCTCCCCACTAAGCCCTTGGTCCAGTCCATAATTCCTCAACCTTCAACCTAGAGCTCTCCCTTGGGGGGAGTAAGGGTTGGTCGCCCCTCAGTTTGCTGAGGGCCCCGAACTCCACAGAGACCGAGAAATCGGTTTCAATATTCAAGTGGATTGCCATATAATCTTAGAACTCGTAGCTTGTTTTAACTGAGAAGTTATTTTAACTGTTTGGTAGAAAAACTGTGGTGGAATAATCTACTTTTATACTTTTTTTTTAAATTACACCATATGATTTCAAGATGATTACTAATCTAAAAACTTAAAAATAGAGTCAAAATGAAAGTTTTATGCTTTATTCACAACTTGCAACAACCATAACATCATCCTAGAAGAAAAATACAAAAAACACAGGCACAAGACAATACAAAATACACAAGCACAAGCCATAAACCAAACAAACACCGAGCATAAACCAAGCAAACATCGAGCGTAGCGCAGCAAAAATTGAGGATAACAAAGAATAAACCAATCTGCCAGTGAACAAATACATAACTGCACATTCGCATGAATTTATACACAAGTTACTGTTGAAAGGAGGAGTGGGGCGCCTCATACGCCACCATGCCCATCTGTAGGCTAGGTCCAGTCTCTGGCCCACTCAAGGCCCTCTCCTGGCCACTCCCCCCCAGGGCTGCAGCCCAACGCGGCCCAACCCGTCTCCATCACTGTTCTCATGATGGCGGGTTGTTGTCGGAGAGCTTCAAACTCACGACCTCGATAAGAAGCTCTCCTAGCATCCCTCATCACCCAACTGCGCTGCAGCGCAGATGGGTGATGAGGGCTGCTAGGAGAGCTTCTTATCGAGGTCAGGGGTTCGAGGCTCTTCGACAACAACCCGCCATCATGAGAACAGTGATGGATACGGGTTGGGCCGCGTTGTCCTTGCGTGACAGACGTTAGCTCCTTCTCAAAATCTCAACACTCCCCCTTGAAGTGAGCTTCAGGGACAACTCCAAGGCAGGCGCGAAGCTTCTTGAACGGCCCCGCTGATAGGGGCTTTGTGAAGATGTCCGCCAGGTTCTCTTCACTCCGCACGTGCTCCACTGCAAGCGATTCAACCAACACCTTTTCTCGGATGAAGTGGTGCTCGATCTCTATGTGCTTTGTCCTTGCGTGACAGACAGGGTTGGGCCGCGTTGGGCTGCATCCCTGGGGGGAGTGGCCAGGAGAGGGCCTTGAGTGGTCCAGAGATTGGACCTCGCCTAGAGATGGGCATGGTGGCCTATGAGTGGCCCCACTCCCCTTCAACAAAAACCGGTTTTTGTTGAAGGGGAGTGGGGCCACTCATAGGCCACCATGCCCACTCTAAGCGAGGTCCAATCTCACTCATGGCCACTCCCCCAAAGGGCTGCAGCCCAACGCGGCCCAACCCGTCTCCATCACTGTTCTCATGATGGCGGGTTGTTGTCGAAGAGCCTCAAACCCCTGAACTCGATAAGAAGCTCTCCTAGCAGCCCTCATTACCCATCTGAGTGGCGCAGCGGAAGCGTGTGTGGGCCCATAACCCACAGGTCGGAGGATCGGAACCTCCCTCTGATACCATGTGAAATATTTTGAAATCGGAAGAACACGTCAACCAACAGGAGAACAAGAACACCAAGAAATGAACACAAGCTTTCACAACAAATAATACTCGGCAACTAGTTACAAATGGACAGGGTTGAATACAAGTTGCATCCAACTTGATTCACGACAGCCAAAAATAGAAAAGAACTTGGTCACGGACAGGGTCCGCTTCTCCTCCGGAGCACACCGCGCAGGTGATACTCACTCCTCGCTACCGTCGGCGTTAACGCTAACGCCCAGCGTTAGCTCTGCTCCTTGCAAGCTCGCTGCTCGCACTCCTCAGCTCCCTAGTCGCCACTAGACGAAGCTCGCTACTCTCCACACTCAACGCCCCGGGTTAGCTCCTAACGCCCCGCGTTAACTCGCGAGTAGGTAACTCTCTTGCCGAACTTACTCCAAGTTCGATGCTCGCCTGGAAGCACTCTGGTATCTCTAACTCGCTCAAAGTAGAGGATACTCGCCACTTTTTTCATAATCGATACTCTTTGGGGGGGTACCCCTCTATTTATAGGCAAAACAGGGGGGAGGTGCGAGAAAGAGCCAACGCAGGCGTTAGCTCGCAACGCTGGAGTTAGCTCAGCGAGAAGGAGCTAACGTCGGCGTTAGCTCTAACGCCGGGCGTTAGCTCACTTCAAAATCTCAACACTCCCCCTTGAAGTGAGCTTCAGGGACAACTCCAAGGCAGGTGCGAAGCTTCTTGAACGGCCCCACTGATAGGGGCTTTGTGAAGATGTCCGCCAGGTTCTCTTCACTCCGCACGTGCTCCACTGCAAGCGAGCCAACCAACACCTTTTCTCGGATGAAGTGGTGCTCGATCTCTATGTGTTTTGTCCTTGCGTGACAGACAGGGTTGGTTGCCAGCTTCAGAGCACTCTCGTTGTCTCCATGCAGCACAGTAGGTCCTCTGACCTTCTCATCCACATCTTCCACCAGCCTCCTCAGCCAGACACACTCCTGAGCTGCTAAGGACGACGCCTTGTACTCGGCCTCAGTGGTGGAGAGGGAAATGAAGTCCTGCTTGTTGCTGCACTAGAAAATGGCAGTGGCTCCACACATGAACACATAACCTGATGTCGACTTGCGGTCATCAGCGTCACCTGGGTAATCTGCATCTGTGTAGCCATGCATCTTGAAGTCGGTCCTCCCTCCATAGAACAACCTCATCTCCAGGGTCCCCTTCACATACTTCAGTATCCCCATGGCTGCCTCCAGATGAGGCTTCCGCGGCTCCTGCCTGTACCGACTCACTCGGCCGACAGCAAAGGTGATGTCCGGCCTTGTGATGGTCAGATAGATAAGACTCCCCACCAGTGCCCGGAAGATCATTGGATCAAGAAGAATCCTCCCTTCTTCCATCCGAAGCTTCAGCCCAATCTCCAGAGGAACGGAGTTGCTCTTCCCCTCCTTCATGCCGAATCTCTCGACGATCTTCTCGGCATATGCCTTCTGGGTCACGAGCAGCCCGCCACTTCTCTTCTCCACTTGAAGTCCAAGGAAATGGTGCAGTTCACCAAGATCCTTCATCTCAAACCGGATGGCTAGCTGCTGTCTCAGCGCCGCGACCTCTTCAGCGTTGTTCCCAGTCACGATCATGTCGTCGACGTACAGCAGCACCAGCACGTGAAGATCTCCACTCTTCTTCACAAACATGTTAGAGTCTGAGTCTGAGGCATCGTAACCACAGAACTGCAGATACTCTGCAATCTTCCCATACCAGGCTCTCAGCGCCTGTTTCAACCCATAGAGGGCCTTCTTCAGCTTGCAGACATGACGTGGCCGAGACTTGGACACGTATCCAGGTGGTTGCACCATGAATATGTCCTTGTCTATCTCTCTGTATAGGAACGCGTTCTTCACATCAAGCTGCCACAACTTCCAACCTCGGCACGCCGCCAGAGCGATGATCGTCCTCACCGACGTCATCTTTGCGACAGGACTAAATGTCTCCTTGTAGTCCTCTCCGTAGGTTTGCGAGAAGCCCCGAGCGACAAGCCTTGCCTTGTACCGCTCCACTTCTCCATCTGCTCTCTTCTTAACCTTGTACACTCATTTGCAGGTGACAGGTTTGATGCCCTCCACCATGGGAACCAGGTCCCATGTCTCATTCTTCTATAGGGCCTCCATCTCCTCGATCATGGCCGCGTCCCACTCCTTGATTCCAGCTGCATCCTCAAAGCAGGCAGGTTCCCTCTCATCGAGTGGTCCTGCGAAGAAGCAAGAGACCAAACTCACGAAGTTCCCCTCCTTATAACGAGCAGGCGGGACGATGGTCCGCTTCGACCTCCTCAAGACTTGGCCACTTTCTACCGCTCCAGTAGACTCCTCCTCTTGAGCTCATCTCTGAACTCCTCATTGAACTCCTCCTGAAGCGGTTCTCTCCCTGCTTCTTGAGTTCGAAGCTCCCCCTGAGCCAGAAGCTCATCCTAAGCCAGAAGCTCCTCCTGAGCCAGAAGGCGATGGAGCACTGGGAGATAGCTCCAACTCCACAGTAGGGTCCTCAGTGACTCCCTCTTCCCTGCTAGATTCTCCACTCTCCGGAAGCACCACAGAAGAGACTCCCTGGTATGAGACCAGTTCGTCAAACACTACGTCACGCGAGACGACGAACTTGTGGGTCTGCGGATCCATGCACTTCCACCCCTTCTTCCGCTCGTCGTAGCCGATGAAGATACACTTCCTCGCTTTCGGCTCCAACTTGGTTCTCTGAGCGTCCGGGACGTGCACGAAGTAGGTAGAGCCAAACACCTTCATGTGACCCACGTTTGGCTTCTCCCCGAACATGAGCTGGTATGGAGACACCATCCTGTTAGGACTCAGAGGTAGCCGGTTGATCACATGAGTGGCACACGTCATTCCCTCCGCCCATAAGGCCTTGGGAATGCTCTTGGCATGTAGCCAACTCCTGGTAGTCTCCACTAGATGGCGGATCTTCCTCTCTGCGACCCCATTTTGTTGAGGGGTGTGGGCGCAGGAGAGCTCTCGCCGGATGCCGAACTTCCTGCAGAAAGAGTTAAAAGCGTTAGAGGTAAATGTGCAGCGCAGATGGGTGATGAGGGCTGCTAGGAGAGCTTCTTATCGAGGTCGTGAGTTCGAAGCTCTCCGACAACAACCCGCCATCATGAGAACAGTAATGAAGACGGGTTGGGCCAGGTTGGGTTGCAGCCCTTTGGGGGAGTGGCCAGGAGTGAGATTGGACCTCGCCTAGAGTGGGCATGGTGGCCTATGAGTGGCCCGTGTCACCAGATCTAGCCACATGCCTAAACTCCACATTCACGACCCCTGAGTTATGGATCTCCAAGATTAGTCTATCCTTGGTATCCTGTTTACATAGGGGTGTCAATATTTATTTACTGTTAGCGATGCAAGTATTAGGAAGTATTCAACAATGAATTACCTATGCGGTGGCGGAGGCGGCGGGGGTGCTGGCCGCAATTGCGGCGGCGGCCGCAGTTGCGGCGGCGGTCGCAGTTACGGCCGCAGTGGCCGCAGTTGCGGCGGCGGCGGGAGTGGTGGCCTCAGTTGCGGCGGCGGCGGCTGTTAGATTTTTGAAGTGAGCTACCGCCCGGCGCTAGTGCTACCGCCGGCGGTAGCTCCTTCTCGGTGGTAGTCCCTTCTCGGCGGGAGTTCCTTCTCGCCGTTAGCACCTTCTCGCCACCCCCCTGTTTTGCCTATAAATAGAGGGGTACCCCCCCTAAAGAGTATCGATTCTGAAAGTGGCGAGTATCCTCAACTTTGAGCGAGTTAGAGATACCAGAGTGCTACTTGGCGAGCATCGAACTTGGAGTAAGTTCGGCAGAAGAGTTACCTACTCACAAGATAGTGCCGGCGCTAGTGCTAGCGCTCGCGGTAGCGAGAAGTGGAGGAAGCGAAGCGCGGCGAGCTTGCGAGTAGCTTGGAGTGCGAGCAACGAGCTTGCGAGTTGGAGAGCTTACGCTGGGCGCTAGCGTTAACGTCGGCGGTAGCGAGGAGTGAGTATCACCTGCGCGGTGTGCTCCGGAGAAGAAGCGGACCTTGTCTGTGACCAAGTTCTTACCTACTATTGGCTGTTGTGATACAAGTTAGATGCAACTTGTATTCAGCCTTGTTCATTTGTAACTAGCTGCCAGAGTTATTATTGTGAAAGCTTGTGTTCATCTATTGGTGTCCTTATTCTCATGTTGGTTGACGTGTTCTTCCGACTTCAAAATATTTCGCATGATATCAAAGGGATAGTGGGAACAAGGACTGAGCAACCAAGATGGAAGGCGGAGGAGGGTATGCTAGAGGACTTGGAATCGAGCTGCTCACCCAAACCAACTACAAGAAGTGGAAGTCTTGCTTGGAGAGCTACCTGCTTGGAGAGGACCTATGGGAGGTCGTTGGAGGAGAAGAGCAGGCAGAAGTGTTTCCAATTGAAGACAATGGTCAAGCTGTGAGAGCTTGGAGGAAGACCAACGCCAAGGCGGAGTTCACCTTGAAGAGAGTCATTTCACCTGACTTGTTCGACCACATCATAGGTTGCAAGTCAGCATCTGAGATCTGGATAGCCATCGATGGGTTATTCAACAAGAAGAATGTATCGCGGCTACAATTCCTGGAGAATGAGTTGGCTAAGTCGACTCAAGGCGATATGGCGATATCCACCTTCTTCCTGAAGGTGAAGAACCTATGTGGGGAGATCTCGGCCTTGGATCCTGAAGAGCCAATCTCAGAGGCGAAGTTGAAGCGGCACATACTCCGAGGCTTGAGGAAGGAGTATGTCCCCTTCGTTACTTCTGTGCAAGGATGGGCTACTCAGCCCTCCCTTCTGGAGCTAGAGAACCTGCTGTCGTCACAGGAGAGTTTGGCGAAGCAGATGGCGGGAGTATCCATCTCAGGAGGAGATGGCGAGGTCTTGTTCTCAGGAAAGAGGAGATCCTGGGACAAGAGAAAGAAGAACTCCGGAGATGAACCTTCAACGTCATCTCAGGGAGATGGGAGGAAGTTCCTCCCTGCGCGCGATGAGAAGGGGAGATCCCTTTGCTTTGCCTGTAAGAAGTACGGGCACATGGCAAAGGACTACCGGTCCAATCTGAAGGTCGGTCATGCTGCTAACAAGGAGGGAGATCACTAGAGAGGTGGAGGAAGAGGTGGAGGTCACCAGGGCGGTGAGAGGGGGGATAATTGTTTCCTGGCAGAGATGTCGGCAACGTCAATCGATGTCTTAGCCTCCGTCAACCTCGAGAACGACTGGATAGTGGATTCCGGTTGCGGGCATCATCTCACCGGAGATATGTCCAAGTTCGACTCCTTGGAAGCATATGAAGGAACAGATGCTATCATCACTGCGGATGATACGGTACATCCCGTGGAGCAAGAAGGGAAGGTGTCCCTTGGGAGTAGAGAGAAGCCAGTGACACTGAAGAGTGTGTATCACGTGCCTGACATGAAGAAGAACCTCTTCTCGGTTGCTAACGCAGTGGATGCTGGATACCACGTGCTGTTTGGACCGAAGGAGGTGAAGTTCCTGAAGAACCTTTCGTCTGTCAATGCTGACGTCACGCTCACCGGGAGAAGGGTGAAGGATTTGTATGTTCTGTCTGCAAATGCCTACGTGGACAAGCTGAAGACAAACGACAGCGCTGTGATCTGGCATGAGAGGCTGGGTCATGTAGGGATGGACAAGCTGAAGATGATGGCGGCAAAAGGCCTAGTAAATGGTCTGCCTCATATCTCTTCCTACGGCGACGACCATGTGTGCGACGGATGCCAATATGGAAAGTCACATCGACTTCCATTTGACAAGTCGGAGACCAGGTGTAAGGCACCTCTTGAGTGCGTACATGCTGACGTTATAGGGCCGTGCGCCACCCTTACTTATGGAGGCAATAAGTATGCGCTGGTTCTGGTGGATGACTACACCCGCTATACGTGGGTATACTTTCTGAGAGAGAAGTCAGATGTATTCAACAAGTTCCTAGAGTGGAAGGAGCTTGTGGAGGGGAGGCTGAACAGCAGAGTGAAGAAGCTGAGAAGCGACAATGGAGGGGAGTTTACCTCCAATGAGTTTGCTTCTTTCTGCAGGAGGTTCGACATTCGGCGGGATCTCTCCTGCGCTCACACCCCTTAGCAGAATGGGGTGGCAGAGAGGAAGATCCTCCATCTGGTGGAGACTACCAGGAGTTGGCTACATGCCAAGAGCATTCCCAAGGCCTTATGGGCGGAGGGAATGGCGTGTGCTACTCATGTGATCAACAGGCTACCTCTGAGTCCTAACAGGATGGTGTCTCCACATTAGCTCATGTTCGGGGAGAAGCCCAATGTGGGTCACATGAAGGTGTTCGGTTCTACCTGCTTCGTGCACGTCCTGGATGCTCAGAGAACCAAGTTGGAGCCGAAAGCAAGGAAGTGTATCTTCATCGGCTACGACGAGCGGAAGAAGGGGTGGAAGTGCATGGATCCGCAGACCCACAAGTTCGTCGTCTCGCGCGACGTAGTGTTTGACGAACTGGTTTCATACCAGGGAGTCTCTTCAGTGGAGCTGCCGGAGAGTGGAGAAGCTAGCAGGGAAGAAGAGTGGGTCACTGAGGACCCTACTGTGGAGTTGGAGCTATCTCCCAGTGCTCCATCGCCATCTGGCTCAAGAGGAGCTTCTGGCTCGGGAGGAGCTTCTGGCTCGGGAGGAGCTTCTGGCTCAGGGGGAGCTACGAACTCAAGAAGTAGGGAGAGCACCGCTTCAGGAGGAGTTCAGAGAGGGGCTCAGAGAGGAGCTCAGGCAGAGGAGTCTACCGGAGTGGTAGATAGTGTCCAAGCCTTGAGGAGGTCGAAGAGGATGATCGTCCCGCCTGCTCGCTATAAGGAGGGGAACTTCGTGAGTTTGGTTTCCTGCTTCTTCGCAGGACCACTCGATGAGAGGGAACCTGCCTGTTTTGAGGATGCAATTGGCATCAAGGAGTGGGGCGCGGCCATGATCGAGGAGATGGTGGCCCTAGAGAAGAATGAGACATGGGACCTGGTTCCCATGGTGGAGGGCATCAAACCCGTCACCTGCAAATGAGTGTACAAGGTTAAGAAGAGAGCAGATGGAGAAGTGGAGCGGTACAAGGCAAGGCTTGTCGCTCGGGGCTTCTCGCAAACCTACGGAGAGGACTACGAGGAGACATTTAGTCATGTCGCAAAGATGACGTCGGTGAGGACGATCATCGCTCTGGCGGCGTGCCGAGGTTGGAAGTTGTGGCAGCTTGATGTGAAGAACGCGTTCCTATACGGAGAGATAGACAAGGACATATTCATGGTGCAACCACCTGGATACGTGTCCAAGTCTCAGCCGCGTCATGTCTGCAAGCTGAAGAAGGCCCTTTACGGGTTGAAACAGGCGCCGAGAGCCTGGTATGGAAAGATTGCGGAGTAATTGCAGTTATGTGGCTACGATGCCTCAGACTCAGACTCCAGCATGTTCGTGAAGAAGAGTGGAGGTCTTCACGTGCTGGTGCTGCTATACGTCGACGACATGATCGTGACAGGGAACAACCCTGAGGAGGTCGCGGCGCTGAGACAGCAGCTTTCCATACGTTTCGAGATGAAGGATCTTGGTGAGCTGCACCATTTCCTTGGCCTCCAAGTTGAGAAGAGAAGAGGCGGGCTGTATGTTTCACAGAGGGCGTATGCCGAGAGGATCGTCGAAAGATTCGGCATGAAGGAGGGGAAGAGCAGTTCCGTTCCTCTGGAGGCTGGGCTGAAGCTTCGGAAGGAAGAAGGAGGATTCTTCCTGATCCGAAGATCTTTCGGGCACTGATGGGAAGTCTTATCTACTTGACTATCACGAGGCCGGACATCGCCTTTGCTGTCGGCCGAGTTAGTCGGTATATGCAGGAGCCGCGGAAGCCTCATCTGGAGGCAGCCAATGGGATACTGAAGTACGTGAAGGGAACCCTTGAGATGGGGTTGTCCTATGAAGAGAAGTCTGACTTCAAACTGCATGGGTACACGGATGCAGATTACGGAGGTGACACTGATGATCGCAAGTCGACATCATGTTACGTGTTCTTGTGTGGAGCTGCCGCTATCTCGTGGTGTAGCAAGAAGCAGGACTCTATTTCCCTTTCTACCACGGAGGCCGAGTACAAGGCGTCGTCCTTAGCAGCTCAGGAGTGTGTCTGGCTAAGGAGACTAGCGGAGGATGTGGACGAGGAGGTCAGCGGACCTACTGTGCTTCGCGGGGACAATGAGAGTGCATTGAAACTGGTAACCAATCCAGTGTGTCATGCAAGGACCAAGCACATTGAGATCGAGCATCACTTCATCAGATAGAAGGTGCTGGGTGACTTGATCGCTGTGGAGCATGTGCGGAGTGAAGACAACCTTGCGGATATATTCACGAAGCCCCTATCTACGGGGCCGTTCCGGAGGCTTCGCTCGTTGCTTGGAGTTGTTCCCGGAGCTCACTTCAAGGGGGAGTGTTAGATTTTTGAAGTGAGCTACCGCCCGGCGCTAGCTCCTTCTCGGTGGTAGTCCCTTCTCGGCGGGAGTTTCTTCTCTCCGTTAGCACCTTCTCGCCACCCCCTCCCCTGTTTTGCCTATAAATAGAGGGGTACCCCCCCCCCCCCCCCATAAAGAGTATCGATTCTGAAAGTGGCGAGTATCCTCAACGTTGAGCGAGTTAGAGATACCAGAGCGCTACTTGGCGAGCATCAAACTTGGAGTAAGTTCGGCAGAAGAGTTACCTACTCGCAAGATAGCGTCGGCGCTAGTGCTAGCGCTCGCGGTAGCGAGAAGTGGAGGAAGTGAAGGGCGGCGAGCGTGCGAGTAGCTTGGAGTGCGAGCAGCGAGCTTGCGAGTTGGAGAGCTAACGCTGGGCGCTAGCGTTAACGCCGACGGTAGCGAGGAGTGAGTATCACCTGTGCGGTGTGCTCCGGAGAAGAAGCGGACCTTGTCCGTGACCAAGTTCTTACCTACTATTGGCTGTTGTGATACAAGTTGGATGCAACTTGTATTCAGCCTTGTTCATTTGTAACTAGCTGCCAGAGTTATTATTGTGAAAGCTTGTGTTCATCTATTGGTGTCCTTATTCTCCTGTTGGTTGACGTGTGTTATGCAAAATCGGTCGTCGAGTGCAGATAAAATTCTCCTGTTCAAAATAAATTTTTCTAACGGCAAAAGAGCGGTTACAAAAAAAAAAAACAACGCACAAAAAATAAAGATCAAGCACCACAAGCAAGAACACAGAAATTTAAGTGGTTCCCCGAAAAATTGAAAATGGGTACGTCACTGTGCAGGCAGAGATCAATTATTTAATAGTTTCTCAAACATACAATACGACTAATATGCAAGGGGAAAATTAAATCGAGATAAAGAGATGAAAAATCTCGAACCCTCCAAGATCCGGTCGTACGCGTTGCGACGAGAAACAAATCGGCGGCGGAAGACGAAGTTGGCGGCTTGATGCGAGAAGAAATACGAACTCCGACAAGAGGTCTAGGGATCGGCTACAGAGGGAAACCGAATGAGATCCGGCCCGGAAAACTGCTTGCCGAAGACGAAGGCCGGTCGGAGGAAGCACTAGCAAAATAACTTCTGATTGCCGAAAGAAAACTGCTACTGCACCTCCCAGATTGTAGATCTCAATAATTGCTTGTCTTATCTCCGGATGGGGGGTGTTGAAACCAGTTTCCCGGCTTCAGCGTTCGAAAATAGGGGTAGGCAGCTTGCCCTTACTTATCTCAGGTAAAGTCGAACGGCGAGTCACTTAGAGCCTAAGAACCTTTCTGCTGGTGGATTCAGGTGAAAACAGACCCCGCGAGCTGCAGCGAGGAGGTCCCGCCACTAACCCGAAAGACCCGAAGATCTTCCCCTCCCAAGCCAATGCTGAGCCTGGGCACCTCGGAGAGCACTCGCAACACCTGACCGTTGGCCTGAAAGACTTGGCGAACGGAAGGCAGGGTCACTAGCTAACCGAACACACTAAGGGGGGTGGGGGTAAGGAGATGTCTACCCTCCCCAAGGTGCCCATGGGGGTCTATTTATAGATTTCCTGAAAATGGGCTGCGTATAACGTAAAAGGTCTGTCAATAGCCAGGTTCCGCTGTTTGAAAATACTATCCGCATCCCGACCTGAGCCCTGCTTCAAGCGAACAAAACCACCTTGCCTGGGTGAGGGGAATGCAATCCACCCCTCCCTTCTATCGGGTGGGTGGGACGCATCCCACCTTCCACCTTGGCCGGGCGAGTGGGACGCATCCCACTCACCCCACTTGGGCGGGCGAGTGGGAGGCATCCCACTCCCCCCACTTGGGCGGGCGAGTGGGAGGCATCCCACTCCCCCCACTTGGCCCGGCGAGTGGGAGGCATCCCACTCGCCCCCACTTGGGCGGGCGAGTGGGAGGCATCCCACTCGCCCCCACTTGGGCGGGCGAGTGGGAGGCATCCCACTCGCCCCTCACTTGGGCGGGCGAGTGGGAGGCATCCCACTCGCCCCTCACTTGGGCGGTCGAGTGGGAGGCATCCCACTCGCCCCCACTTGGGCGGGCGAGTGGGAGGCATCCCACTCGCCCCTCACTTGGGTGGGCGAGTGGGAGGCATCCCACTCGCCCCCGCTTGGGCGGGCGAGTGGGACGCATCCCACTCGCCCCTCTTAGCCGGGCGAGTGGGAGCCATCCCACCCGCCACCTCAGCCGGATGAGTGGGACGCATTCCACTCGCCCCACTTGGCCGGGAGAGCGGACCGCAGTCCGTTCGCCCCTCTTTGAGGTTGAGGTTTTGCTTATTCTGAGCCGGTGCTGGAATCGGATGTTATTCGCCCATCCATTTTGACCTCGAGCTTTGCCCCCTGCTATCTTTCGTCAACTCACGCTCAAGAAGGTCAACGGCTGACTTGCTCGACAAATACGGGGGTTGCACAGGCACTTTCCTTGTTCACCTTGACCTGCCTGAGTCCGGGCTGATCAGACCAGCTCGGCAAATATGGGGGTTGTACACAATCCCCGCTCTTTGCGAGCTTGTTTCAAGTTCGGAAAGAAAGTCCAACCCACTGATTTGACGAGCCGGAAAGGTCTTCAAAGAGAATCATCCGGGCGGGTCCCACCCGCTGGCTATAAAACCTCGGGAGGGGGAGGGGTAAGCCTCCACTCAAGAACCTCTCCCCTCCGAATTCTTCCCTTTAGCCTGATTGACATGCAACCTCCCTTGGATATTCGCGCCCGCCTCAAGGCTGTTTCGGGAAAAAGCCTAGATGATCTGGCGGAGCTTAGATCTGTTGTCATGGAGCATTCACTCCCCTCTTCGGCGCAGGTAGAGGGACCTTTGCCTAAGAGACATCATCCCGAGCCGGCGGGTGGGACGTCCTCCTCATCCGCCTTAATGTCCGATCTCAATAAGCATCTGGGAGCATTTGACGTGATACCGAGTCGTGGTGGGAGAGACAGGTTCTCCGAGGCAGTTGAGTCAGGGGGTGCGGGTACTCAGATAAGTGGAGGCAACAAACCCGGAGTTCGCGGCCAAGATGGCCAAGTGGACGGAAGGCGGAGAGAAGTCAGGAGAGGCCCGGCAGTCAGAGCTGAAGAAGAAAGAGGAGCCGAGAAGGCAAGGCCCGCAAGGACCTCCTGGGGGGCAGGAGTCGGGATGGAGACCCCAGCCACCGGACAACCGACCGGCGTGGAGACCGGCAGGAGGACCTTTCCAGGGCCAAGGAAGAGGCAATTTCCAGAGAGGTGACAACTACCAGGGGCAGAGGCCCCAACATGCGATGGCCGTAGGCCAAGGAAGGAGAGGGAGAAAAAACCACAGTGGCAGAGGCGGCGGAAGAGGAAGAGGAGGTAGGAGGGAGTCCCCCTTTTGTGACTTCCATCAAGTGGAAGGTCATGCGACAGCTACTTGCCCCGAGTTTCTGGAGGTTAGGGAGGGAAGAGGACCCCCCACAGGGGAAGGGTTGTTGCTGATAGGAGACGGAAGGGGAGAAGGAGAAGAAGAGAGAAGAGAAGAAGGAGAGGAGGATCGGTGTGAAGATCGGGCGGATGCGGGAGCGCTGGGCCGAATCGGGGTAATCCACGGAGGGGTAGGAATTGAGGCTACCCGAAAGGGGAGCCTCCACGCTATCTACAAGCGAGGCGTCGCTTCCACTTCCCGAACCCCACCCCCGGGAGAGAAGATCACCTTCTCATCCAAAGATATGCCAGCGCACGACGATCCCTTCTGTGACACCCTGGTGATCGAGGCTGCGGTGGAGAACTTCACGGTCTCCCGAATCCTGGTGGACAACGGGAGTTCGGTTAACGTGGTCTTCAAGGGTGCTTTCGACAAGATGAAGGTGGATCAGAAGAGGGTGGTCGCGTCAGATGGACCGCTCTTCGGTTTTTCGGGCGAGAGAAAAGAAGTTGAAGGGGGAGTCGAGCTCCTGGTCACCTTGGGGGGGACATCAAAAAACTGCCGGTTCGTCATAGTAGACGCACCGAGCAGCTATAGCGCCATCTTTGGGCGCCCCCTCATTAGTACCTTCAAGTGTGTGCCCTCCTCCTACCACCAATGCTTGAAGTACAGCATAGGAGGGTTGCAGATCCGAATCCGCGGAGACCCCAAGATAGCCCGCCAGTGCTACGTCACAGCCGTCAACGCCGTCACTTGGAAGGAAGACGCAGAGGAAATGGAAAAGGCAATAGAGGCCTTGGCCGGACTAAAGGTGGCGAAGGAGGTGAAGGGATAAGAAGTCATCAGCGACAAGGGCAAGAGGCCCGGAGCAGCGCAGGACAGCTAAGAGCTGAGCAAGGAGGACCCCGAGAAGGTCCGGATGTGCGCCTCATCAAGGGCAGTTATCTTTTTCTTTATGTATCTGTAATGAACCTTGAACACTTTATCTTAATGAATTTGGTTTTAACTAATGGAAGTGACAATGTTTCATGTTAAGGCCCCGAGAAGAGACCGCTGACCGGGCTTGTTCATGCCGGCAGGGCAGGAGAACTCACTCGGTGAGGCGAGGTGATTCATGTTAAGGCCCCGAGAAGAGACCGCTGACCGGGCTTGTTCATGTCGGCAGGGCAGGAGAACTCACTCGGTGAGGCGAGGTGATTCATGTTAAGGCCTCGAGAAGAGACCGCTGACCGAGCTTGTTCATGCCGGCAGGGCAGGAGAACTCACTCGGTGAGGCGAGGTGATTCATGTTAAGGCCCTGAGAAGAGACCGCTGACCGGGCTTGTTCATGCCGGCAGGGCAGGAGAACTCACTCGGTGAGGCGAGGTGATTCATGTTAAGGCCCCGAGAAGAGACCGCTGACCGGGCTTGTTCATGCCGGCAGGGCAGGAGAACTCACTCGGTGAGGCGAGGTGATTCATGTTAAGGCCCCGAGAAGAGACCGCTGACCGGGCTTGTTCATGCCGGCAGGGCAGGAGAACTCACTCGGTGAGGCGAGGTGATTCATGTTAAGGCCCCGAGAAGAGACCGCTGACCGGGCTTGTTCATGCCGGCAGGGCAGGAGAACTCACTCGGTGAGGCGAGGTGATTCATGTTAAGGCCCGGAGAAGAGACCGCTGACCGGGCTTGTTCATGCCGGCAGGGCAGGAGAACTCACTCGGTGAGGCGAGGTGATTCGTGTTAAGGCCCCGAGAAGAGACCGCTGACCGGGCTTGTTCATGCCGGCAGGGCAGGAGAACTCACTCGGTGAGGTGATTCGTGTTAAGGCCCCGAGAAGAGACCGCTGACCGGGCTTGTTCATGCCGGCAGGGCAGGAGAACTCACTCGGTGAGGCGAGGTGATTCGTGTTAAGGCCCCGAGAAGAGACTGCTGACCGGGCTTGTTCACGCCGGCGAAGCGGAGGAATCCATCCGAAAGGGTAGGCTATCTACTCATCTTCACCCGGAGGCTCCCATAGCAGGGCTAAGCAACGGACCTCGCTCAAATAACAAAGATCATGGGCAAACCAGAGAAACAGTAAAAGAAAGACATTTATTTACAAAGAAGAGAGGTTACAAAGTTGGGATATCTCATCCCCCTACCGACCCTTAAAAAAGAAAAAAAAGAAAAAAGAGGGGAGGGGGGAAACAAAAAGGGGACCCGCCTACATAAGGTGGCAGATAGCAAACTAAGCATAAGGAGTTCCTCTCGACTCTCAGGAGGCAGGTGAATAACCGTGGCTGGGAGAGGGCGAATCAGGGGGCGGGGCGGGAGGAAAGTACCCTGGAAGCACCATGTCAGGAGTGACGTTTTTCCACTCGCCCCAAAACGCGCCAGCGTCATGAAGAGAGCTGACCACAGCCTTAGCCGTCGTCACCACGGTCTTCCTACGGGCAACCTCGACCTCGGCAGGGGTGAAGTGGAGAAGCTCCGCCGCCCGCGAAGACTCGCCATGTCTTTCTCGCCCTATAGCGCGGGCCTCAGCAAGCTGAGCCTTCAAGCTCTCCACCTCTTTTTCCAAATCCTCGACCCTCCTCCTAACCGAGTTGGCAGCGTCAGGTCCCTGCATTAGAAAAGCCGTATAGGTGAGAAAGAACAAGTAACAAAGAAATGAGAGGGTCTTCATTCGAGTAAAGGCAAACCAGGCCCCTTGACGACTGCGCGAGAAGCCTCTCGGTCATCTCAAGACGAGTAGCCAGGTCGGCAGCTCTATCCTCAGCCTCCCGCCTCGCCGCCTCAGCCTGAGTGAGTCGCCTCGAGAGTTTAAGGCTCCGGCGAGCCGTCATGTGAGAGAGCTCGGTCGCGCGAAGCTGCGCTTGCGAGCTCAGGTAAGCAAGGTCACGCGTGGAACTTTCTTGGAAGGCGGCCGCGTCCTGCCAGCCATACATGCCATAGATCATGTCGTATGCAATGTTATTAATCGGCCCTCCCTCGATCCAAGAAGGTTGTCGAGAAGACATCGAGACACGATTCGTCGCTTCATCCCAGTGAAGGAAGGGCTCGCCAACCTGGTCCTTGGCATTACCCCCCAATTCGAAGTTGGGATGGCAATCCAACGCGTCCGGGTCATCATCTCCCTCGGCCTCTCTCGCGGCAGATCGAGACCCGCCTCCCCTACGAACAACTCTCCCCCGACGCATCTTCGGTTCCTTTGGCGGATGGGGGGGAGAATCCACTTCCACCACCAGCTCCTTCTCCTTCCGCTGCCTTAGCACTGGAGCCTCCTGACGAGAAGAGCAAGCGGCTGCGGCCATCTGGGCCAGTCGATGGGTGGGAGAGGGGGAGTCCCTCCTGGCATGTGGGGGATTCACGGGAAGGCTCCTCTCACCTATAAAGGTAAGATGAGGGGTAAGTGATAAGATCTAAATTAGCAAGTAGGGGAATAAGGGGGGGGGGAGTTTAGGAGAAGGAGGGGTTACCTGTCCCCGGCAGAATGTAGGGAAGGCGATCGACGTTCCTCCGCAGAAACTCGACCTCAAAACCCACTCCCGCGAGGAATTTATACAGCTCGGCCGCCTCGCCCTCTACGCGAGGAGCCTTGTATACTTTCTCGGGCCTCTGGACAGGCATGTAGGGGATCTTCCCAAGATCACCCCGGACAAAAATAAACTTGTCACTCCAGTGATGAACCTTGTTAGCGCCCTCACAAACTTTCACATGCGCACCAGTGAGGAAGCACACCCCATCGGCAGTAGCACGGAAGATGAACGCCTTGCGGAAGACCGTCAAGTTGAACTCAATACCCTCCTCGCGCAGATAACAAGCAAAGGCAACCAACATAGATATCCCATTTGAATTGAGCTGGGCTGGGACGATCCCAAAGTATCTAAGGAACTGTCTCACTTCCGGCCAAAGAGGAAGTCGGAGCCCAAACTCGAAATGAGAAAGCGGGAAGGCGAGCCAGTCATCGTAGAAGGAGTTAACTGTCTCTCCCTCTGTAGGTCGGCGAGCGACCAACCCTTCGGGGAGGAAGGACTTCTCAAAGGAAAGAAGCTCCTCCTCCGACACCCTCCCAACGGGAAAGGGATGGTCAGAGAAGTTCACCGCGCACTGTTCTCGCCCATTCCTATTAGGTGAGGAGCGGTTAGGAGCCATCCTTAAGGGTGGAGGAGGATGAACGAGTGTAGAAGCGAGAGCTAGGGGAGGAAGAGCAAGCAAAGAAGTCAAGGATGAAGGGTATGAAAGGGAGGGGGGGTATTTATAAGTAAGAGTGAGGGCCCTTTTCCACTCACCCCCTCCCAATCTTTCCCACTCGCTCATTCCCACTCAACCACTCGCTCCAACTTCGATCGACATATTAGCGGTTACATCCACGTGCGAAAAGCAAATCTGTTAAACGAATGCAAGTGTGTTGCAAGCAAAACGAATAACTTAGAAAAATAATTTCCACCACGCAAGGCAGGTCAAGTAGTCATACATAGCTACTTTATTACATCACACCACAAAAAGATAAGCTGAAAGCGGCAAATAGGAGGAGTCGAGTTGGTCTCACTCAAAGTTGAGTCCACTTCCAAAAGCCCCGACCCCGAGTCTGGGATGTCAGTCCCTGCATGGAGCCGACACATTCCTGAGCCAGGGCGAGCTCGTCATTCGCAACACGCATATTAGCTGCCACTCGACGCAGATGGTCCGCCACCGGTTCCATCAGACCACCTGAAGAAAGTCGAACCTCCTCTACTAGCCGGGCATGATCTGCTTCCAACGCCCCAATCCGCCGCTCCATCGCGCGGGAATGCGCGAGGGGGTTCGGTTCAACGAATCCTCGCCCCTCTCGAAGCTCGTGAAGAAAACGTCCCTGCCTCTGGATCATGTCGACCAAACGATCCCTCAGCTCCGAAACGCTGGAGGGATGCCCGACGAGCTCGTCTATCGCCGAAGGAGATAGCGGTGGCGAAAGCGCTCCCATCTGCCCTGACCTGCCGGTCGAAGCATCATCCGGACCTGCAGGTTTAGTAAGTTTGTTATCTAGACCTCTGACATGGTTAGATCATTTTTTAAGAAGACCTACCTTGCGGAGTCTTCGGCTCCTTCCCGGGGCGAGGAGAGTGCTCGTGTCGTTGTCCCAAAGGGTATCCCGGCAGTGTGCCATAGGTACCAACAGGTGGGAGACCCAGGGACTTTCCTGCACCAGCTCTAAAGGGGGCCTCTCGGGGGTACGCCGCTTGCTCGGCTCACGCAGGGGTGGGAGTAGGTCAGCCGGCATGCTAGGGGAGCCCTCCGCGACCGAGAATGGAGGTACTGCGAAAAAGGGAAGAAGGAGAGTCGTCAGTATGAGCAGGAGCATGCCTATCAAGCACAGGTAAGGTCACTCACCATGGATCGGGGAGTGGATGGGGGGACTTATCTAGGTACCCGCACCCCCTGACTCAACTGCCTCGGAGAACCTATCTCTCCCACCACGACTCGGTATCACGTCAAATGCCCCCAGATGCTTATTGAGATCGGACATTAAGGCGGATGAGGAGGACGTCCCACCCGCCGGCTCGGGATGATGTCTCTTAGGCAAAGGTCCCTCTACCTGCGCCGAAGAGGGGAGTGAATGCTCCATGACAACAGATCTAAGCTCCGCCAGATCATCTAGGCTTTTTCCCGAAACAGCCTTGAGGCGGGCGCGAATATCCAAGGGAGGTTGCATGTCAATCAGGCTAAAGGGAAGAATTCGGAGGGGAGAGGTTCTTGAGTGGAGGCTTACCCCTCCCCCTCCCGAGGTTTTATAGCCAGCGGGTGGGACCCGCCCGGATGATTCTCTTTGAAGACCTTTCCGGCTCGTCAAATCAGTGGGTTGGACTTTCTTTCCGAACTTGAAACAAGCTCGCAAAGAGCGGGGATTGTGTACAACCCCCATATTTGCCGAGCTGGTCTGCTCAGCCCGGACTCAGGCAGGTCAAGGTGAACAAGGAAAGTGCCTGTGCAACCCCCGTATTTGTCGAGCAAGTCAGCCGTTGACCTTCTTGAGCGTGAGTTGACGAAAGATAGCAGGGGGCAAAGCTCGAGGTCAAAATGGATGGGCGAATAACATCTGATTCCAGCACCGGCTCAGAATAAGCAAAACCTCAACCTCAAAGAGGGGCGAACGGACTGCGGTCCGCTCTCCCGGCCAAGTGGGGCGAGTGGAATGCGTCCCACTCATCCGGCTGAGGTGGCGGGTGGGATGGCTCCCACTCGCCCGGCTAAGAGGGGCGAGTGGGATGCGTCTCACTCGCCCGCCCAAGCGGGGGCGAGTGGGATGCCTCCCACTCGCCCACCCAAGTGAGGGAGTGGGATGCCTCCCACTCGCCCGCCCAAGTGGGGGGCGAGTGGGATGCCTCCCACTCGCCCGCCCAAGTGAGGGGCGAGTGGGATGCCTCCCACTCGCCCGCCCAAGTGGGGGCGAGTGGGATGCCTCCCACTCGCCCGCCCAAGTGGGGGTGAGTGGTATGCCTCCCACTCGCCGGGCCAAGTGGGGGGAGTGGGATGCCTCCCACTCGCCCGCCCAAGTGGGGCGAGTGGGATGCCTCCCACTCGCCCGCCCAAGTGGGGTGAGTGGGATGCGTCCCACTCGCCCGGCCAAGGTGGAAGGTGGGATGCGTCCCACCCACCCGATAGAAGGGAGGGGTGGATTGCATTCCCCTCACCCAGGCAAGGTGGTTTTGTTCGCTTGAAGCAGGGCTCAGGTCGGGATGCGGATAGTATTTTCAAACAGCGGAACCTGGCTATTGACAGACCTTTTACGTTATACGCAGCCCATTTTCAGGAAATCTATAAATAGACCCCCATGGGCACCTTGGGGAGGGTAGACATCTCCTTACCCCCACCCCCCTTAGTGTGTTCGGTTAGCTAGTGACCCTGCCTTCCGTTCGCCAAGTCTTTCAGGCCAACGGTCAGGTGTTGCGAGTGCTCTCCGAGGTGCCCAGGCTCAGCATTGGCTTGGGAGGGGAAGATCTTCGGGTCTTTCGGGTTAGTGGCGGGACCTCCTCGCTGCAGCTCGCGGGGTCTGTTTTCACCTGAATCCACCAACAGAAAGGTTCTTAGGCTCTAAGTGACTCGCCGTTCGACTTTACCTGAGATAAGTAAGGGCAAGCTGCCTACCCCTATTTTCGAACGCTGAAGCCGGGAAACTGGTTTCAACAGGGGGGGGGGGGGGGGGCTGCCTCCTATTTATATGAGAGAAAACGAAATCTCTCAATTATGAGAGAATATCACAAGCCAAATTTGGCTCAGCCCAAAATAGCAAGAGGATTATTCTTCTCATGATATATTTCCATAAGATGAATACGCCTGAATATGGAAACCAATAGGCATGCGGATTGATGAGGTGTCGCGATCTCAATAATCCGGGCACACGGATTCGTGAGGTGTCACAAATCCAACAATCTCCACCTTGACGCCTCACGCGATAAACTCCACCTTGACTGAGATAACTCCAAGATGCCTCCCAACGGTCACCAAGATCCAAAAGCCTGCCTGAATGACTTCGACTGATAACAGATCAAAAATAAGAAACTCCTTCAATCCTGAGAAGCACACAAACTGGACTGACGTGGCTGCCTCAGAAACGCTCCACCTTGAAGCTAAATTTCAACTGCTCCACCTCCAGCGGTGGTCTCCCATAGCAAAATAACTGAACCTGTCAAGACTCCTGACATTTGATGTGCGCGCGGGAGAGAAATTTGATAAATGCAGACACATCAAGAAGAGAATGCAAACAACTGTCCTCAGCATGGAGAAATGGACCCTTATAAGAACTAACCAGAAAGAGATTGATTGGACACACACGAAGCCCATGAATGACGAAGGAGTGACAATGAAAGGGCTAAGGTAATAGGGGACAAAAATGCATACAATAATGGAATCTTTGACCAGGGAAAAATAACTCGAAATATGAGTTATATAAACAAAAGCTTAAGAAATAGCATGACTAGGAAATGGGAAAGATGATGGTAAGCAAACGAAGGGAAGAAAAAAAAAAGATGAAAAATGCAGGAAGAGAAATACAGAAAAAACAAAGGAAGGGATATGTGAGAAAAACACTAAAGGACGTCCTCATCCTCAAGGCATAGGGATGCGACAGACATTTCCTTTTCATCACCAGGGATCTTCCCCTTCTCTTTGTTCTGAAGCTTCCAGCAGTCCTTTATTCCGTGACCCTTCTTTTTGCAGTAATTGCAGTGGCTATCTGAACCTTTCTTGGACTTGCCTCCTTTGCTTGAACCAGATTGACCCCGAGAGAATAAAGCTGAACTTTCAGCAACACCTGAGCCAGACGACTTTCTTCGAATGTCATCTGAGAGTAAGGCTGCCGTGACCTCCTCCAAGTCCAAAATATCCTTACTGTAGGTGAGGGTAGTAATCATGCCCTCATAGGACTTTGGGAGAGAATTCAGAAGAATAACTGCCTTGTCCTCTTCATCCACCTGAATATCCATGCTGAGACACTCAGATAACAGTTTATTGAAACTGTTCAGGTGGTCATGTAGAGAGGAACCCTCCTTCATGCTAAACTTGTATAACTGCTGCTTGAGGTAGATGCGGTTGGGGAGAGACTTCGTCATATAGGTGCTCTCCAATTTTGCCCAAAGACCAGAGGCCGTCGTCTCTGACAGAACTCCATACAGCACATCATCTTGTAGGCAAAGTTGTATGGTGGACATAGCTTTGAGATCCAAATCCTCCCACATGCGATCGGTAACTTCAGCATCCTTATTGGCTTTCCCCAATAGGACACGGTGTAAACCTTCCTTAATCAATAGTGCTTTGACCTTCACCTGCCACAGGCCAAAATTGTGCTTTCCGTCAAACTTCGTAACTTCAAACTTCGCACCGGGGTTGGAAGTCGCCATAGAAAACAAACTGTAGAAATTTGCACGGAGACCGAAGCGACCGAATAAATTCACGAATCAAGATCGGGAAGATAGGGAGCGGACTGATGTCGTCACCTACCGTTAACCCAACTCGAAACGGAACGTCCAAACGGTCGCCGATCGAACCTCGCTCTGATACCACTTGTTATGCAAAATCGGTCGTCGAGTGCAGATAAAATTCTCTTGTTCAAAATAAATTTTTCTAACGGCAAAAGAGCGGTTACAAAAAAAAAATAACAACGCACAAAAAATAAAGATCAAGCACCACAAGCAAGAACACAGAAATTTAAGTGGTTCCCCGAAAAATTGAAAATGGGTACGTCCACTGTGCAGGCAGAGATCAATTATTTAATAGTTTCTCAAACATACAATACGACTAATATGCAAGGGGAAAATTAAATCGAGATAAAGAGATGAAAAATCTCGAACCCTCCAAGATCCGGTCGTACGCGTTGCGACGAGAAACAAATCGGCGGCGGAAGACGAAGTTGGCGGCTTGATGCGAGAAGAAATACGAACTCCGACAAGAGGTCTAGGGATCGGCTACAGAGGGAAACCGAATGAGATCCGACCCGGAAAACTGCTTGCCGAAGACGAAGACCGGTCGGAGGAAGCACTAGCCAAATAACTTCTGATTGCCGAAAGAAAACTGCTACTGTACCTCCCAGATTATAGATCTCAATAATTGCTTGTCTTATCTCCGGATGGGGGGGGGGGGGGGGGGGCTGCCTCCTATTTATATGAGAGAAAATGAAATCTCTCAATTATGAGAGAATATCACAAGCCAAATTTGGCTCAGCCCAAAATAGCAAGAGGATTATTCTTCTCATGATATATTTCCATAAGATGAATACGTCTGAATATGGAAACCAATAGGCACGCGGATTGATGAGGTGCCGCGATCTCAATAATCCGGGCACACGGATTCGTGAGGTGTCACAAATCCAACAGACGTGTTCTTCCGACTTCAAAATATTTCACAGCGGCTGGGGGCGCAGTTGCAGTGGCGGGGGCGGTGGACACGGTTGCGGCTGCGGTGGCTGCAGTTGCGGCAATGGCACAGCAGCTCTACCAGGTATTAAAATCCCTATCCATCGTAAAATAGTTTCCCTAACTCCTTCATTCGCTAAAATTAGTATGATCAATACTGTACAAAAAAAATAAGCGATTAATCGATAAATGATTTGTTTTGTAAATAAAAAAAATTGACTACAAAAATGTTGAATAACATACCGAACACCGCAAAAGCAAAGTCGAGAGGGTGCTGGATCACCCATTCCTCCATTGATATAAGCACTTAAAATTATAGTTGGGTTTACACAATGATCTCATATATATACACATAGGAGAATTGGAAAATTGGTAGGTGACAAACCCTAATTAAGTTGAGGTGGAGCCCACTATCGAAATAACTACAATGACGTGGAATTTAACTGGGAATGCTGATAATTAATGCTGATAATTTTTGAAGAAATGTGTTTGGGGCACACCAACATTTATTATGTAAACAACATTAAACAAAAGAAACTAATTAGCAAGTCTTGGTGTGCACATAAATAATTTGTAAGAAAAAGTGACTTCTCTAGTTGTCTTGCTTGACACGAACCGACTTTTTCATAGCTAAGATTTAATGGCGCAATATGTCTGAAAACAAAAAAAATATTGGCATGCAGCGATAGAGCAAGCAGGAGGTCACCCACTACTTCAACTTAATATATATATATATATTTTTTTTTTTTGACGCCGCTGAATCTGGTATCATTCGCGACACTTTTATACAGCAACTGCTGCCGAAAAGTTATTTTTTATTTAAAAAATATTGATGCACTAGCCGCGTTTTTATAAATAACAAGCTGCCGAATCGGTTAGTAAATAGCGGCGCTTTTTCAAGAAACGCCGCAAAGGTTTTCGCGGCGCGGCGATTTGGCGGCGTATTCACAAACGCTCCATATATATCGCAACGTTTGAAAAGCGACGTGAAAGACTATAAAAAATGCCACGGATAGTTCTACTTTGTTGTAGTGCCAGCAACCCTGCCTCCACCTCTATAGCCCTCTTTAAGCCCTAGACCAATCCATCTGTAAGCCTCTTATCTAGGAGGTCGGGTGTAGCTATGGTGAAATACTCTTATCTAGGAGGTCGGGTCTTCGATCCCGGGCCTAAACAACCTACCGTTTCTTGGTGATGGGAGGCGGAGAGTTGTTTGGGGTGCATGGGATGCAGCCCTGATGAAAGCCGTCTTGGTGAGATGTCAAGGTGGGTTCCCTGGTGGTGATTCCAGGGTGACCGGTAGATGTGACGACTGTCCTGCATCACAAGCCCTTCCACTACATAATCAAAAGAAGCACAAATGCTTCTCACAACTACATCCATATAGTATAGAAGAATGCAAGGTGTCGTCTATATATTTAAAATACTATTAATTATTCAACCCCTGTTGAGCTCTTAGGGATTTACTATACCTGAATCAAATAAAATAATGTCATTTGTCTTAGCCATGTCGGGCTTCGGGTCTTTTTTTTTTCCTTTTCGGGGCAATATTAAGCTATTCGACATGTGCTTTAATGGCGATCTGGGTTTCGCTTTGCCCGACACCTGCAGGACATCATTCTTTAATATTTAAGTGTGTATATTGTCACAGACTTGTCACCTTGACAATTTTTTGTACAACCTTAGATTCTTTTGCGCCCTTCACAATAGCTAAATTAGTCTCACACCAAAATACCTATGTTGGAGAAGTGAGAAAAAAAGTACACAACCAAAGATTTCTGTCATGGCCTCGACCTGCCCGCCAAAGCAATCCCTAAGGAAAGTCACCAGAGCAAGCCGCCCGTACAGCCATGGTCGCGCCGGAGCGCGCCGCACCTCAGTCGTGCACTGCGTCCCCCCAAGTGGTGTGCGACGGTGCGGCAGCCTCACCCCCCAAGTGGTGGGCGGACGCATTTCTCGCCCGGGGAAGCACAGTTGCGCGCCCTCGCCGGTGGTGGTTTTTTTCGTTTCCTCCTCCGCCCCCGCCGCCAACGATCGTCGTTGTCGCTGTCATCCCGGCGAGTTTGGCCGGACTGCCCAAACTGCCCGGGCCGCCTGGGGACCAGTTCGTCATATTTTAAAAATTGGTGATCAAGGTGACCGGAACCATGTATTCCTATTTGTCTGTCCAAGATCCAGGGCGCACACACCCCTGAAAAATTATAAAAAGGGGTTCAGACCTTCATTTGAGAACACATTGCAACTAGTGGCGGAGAGAGCTCTATAGAGTTTTTCGATGAAGACAGCTCAGAGATCTCCCTCAATGTTCAAGTCATTGGACGAAGACTCCTCGGTGATCTCCTTCGGCATTCGCATCCTTCTACTCCTGGACGTGCTCGCTCTGCACCACCCAAGGAGAAACATTTAGTAAAATTTGTAAACGAGCGGTGACCTGTCACCCTCAGAAAACTACTCTTTGTAATCAGCTACTACTAGTGGATTTGCTCAAGCTGGGTCTGGCCTCATGGTTTTATCCCTTTCTGGGTTTTTCCAGGTAAAATTTTCTTTGTCAACTGTTGGTTCACTTTTTGACTGTTTGCGTGTTGGGCTCACTCACGAGTTAAGACGGTCCATCCCAGCCGATATGTGGGAGCGCTGAACGACCCGCAACACTCCTCTTATTTTATTATGCACGCACATCATGCTCCTATTATTTTGATGTACATGTAATGCAAGATGAAAGTAGAGGGTGTAATTGTGCCATAAAGAAACTCTATTGATCATGAGTGTTAGTGTAGTAACGTGGGGATCTAAAATGATGTGATGCACAAGCAATGATCAAACGATTAAGTTACAATAAATTCTGAAATTATCGAAGTAGTTCACAAACAACCACACGATCGAGGGTAGAGCGTTAAATAAACAAACATGTTCAACTTTAAGTAGATTTACGAGTATTTCAATTAAATGATAAACGAACAAATCCAGTAAATAGGAGAAGTCACGGCCAAACTAAAAATACAAATTAACATCCAAATGATATGATTGTTAACCAATTAAACAACAGTGAGTGAAATCGACTTACTATGAACTTACAGGAGAAATAGGAGACCCGGTGTAACATCCCCAGAACAACTAGACCCCTAAGATGCACTTTGTCATGACAAGGCCATGACATTGCTCTAAGAGGTCAAAATGACCCTAAGAACCAAGGTGAATAGGTAAAAATCACTTTGGTGTGCAAATAGCCAAATTGAGCCCAAGGCTTAAGACTTGATATTTAGCTTCTAAATGATAAATTGAACACCCCACACCCTTCCTAAGCACTAGAGTAGACTAATGAGACAAAATGGACAAATTGGAATTGACCAATTTTGGGAAATTTGGGTCAATTACCAAAAAGCCTCAATTTGGCCAAATTGAACTAATCCCCTCAAATTGACCTTCAATTGACTCAGTGTGATCAAATTGGTCATCCCTAACACCCCACGATCATTTAGGGAGTCTAATGGGTCCACGTTGGACCCATGGGACAAGCCAATTTTGGGAAACTAGGCAAAATTACCAAATTGCCCCAAATTACAATTTATGCCCTTTATGGTTCAATTGGCCTCAATTGGCCAAATTGACTTAGCACAACCCTTCCTAAAACACCAAGGGGAGTATATGAGACCTAAATGAGCCAAGGTGCACTTTCAATGTTAGAGGATTAGGGCTAAATCACCAAAATACCCAAATTGCCCCTATAAGCCATTATGTATAATTAAGCCTCATATAACCCCACCATGACTCAATTCCTCTTGAAATAGATTCATAAGATCCAAGGCAACAACATGGGTCAGTCACAATGGGCAGATCATGTAACATCTCCAAAACAACTAGACCCCTAAGATGCATTTTGTCATGACATGGTCATGACATTGCTCTAAGAGATCAAAATGACCCTAGAACCAAGGTGATAGGTAAAAATTACCTCGGTGTGCAAATAACCAAATATGAGTCCAAGTTTTAGTGCTTGATACTTAAGCTTCAAAATGACAAGTTGGACCCACCAACTCCCTTAGAGAGTTCCTTGGGTCACCATGGGTCCATTGGGGTCAGTTAGGATGGGCAATTTGACCAAAGTCAACATTAAACCCTAATTTGGTCAAATCACCCCTTATTAGACCAACTAGATAATTAAAGTTCAAATTGACCCCACCCTAGCATCCCTAATAGTTTAGAGAGTTCAATAGGTCACTAATGACCCAAAGAGCCAAGCCAAGACCATGAACTAGGCCAAAATTACCATTGGGCCCACTTAGCCCATTTGGCCCAAATGGCTCAATTGAGCTCAAGTTGACCTAACCTAGTCACATTTCACCATAATTGGTGTCCATAAACCCAATGGCACCAATGTGGGTCAGCCACATTGGTTGGGTTGACCTAGGGTTAACCCTAGCCCATTAAACCCTAAATTATTCACCTTGGGTCAAGTTAGCCCAAAGTCCAAATCAACTAGGTATAGCCCAATATCAAGGCCCAAAAATAGGCCCATGAAATTTCTGAACCCTAAGAATTCAGAAATTCATAAAATTGGGTTGAATTATTGGGGGAAAAGACAAAGAGGGGACATGGGAAGAGGAAAATGGGATTGAGTGACAAATGACACTCAATCCCCCTTCCCAAGCGCCCTTCTGAGCTCCTCCATCAGTTCCCCATCTTTTCCCTAAGCTGTGCATGCAATTCCATTGGCTGCCATGGGAGGTGTCGCCTTGGCCGACCCCCATGCAATGGCAGAACTGGATTAAAGCTCCCCCACCCCAAATTGAAGGCTCTAATACCTTCAGTGAGTAGAGAGGAAGAGAAGCCCCATGGAAATTTCAAAAATCGGGCACTAGAAGGGGAGATCACCATGGGAGCTCAGAAAAAATTCGGCCATGGCAAACATGGGCTTCCTTCAATCTCAAGCCAAATCAAGACATGCTTTCCTCTTTTCCTCCCCTAGTGCTAGTTCCTCCTTTCCGTTTTGAATTTGGTTGAGTAATGGAGTTGGTGCCATTTTTTCAAAAAACTCAAGATTGTCCCCCCCCCCCCCCCCCCCCCGTTTCACGCATGGACCACCTCCGGCCACCAATCCTCCGACAATCGACAGCCAACCCTCAGTCGGAGGTGGTGGCGTCGGCCAACTCGTCGGAGACCTCCTCATTCAGCCGGGATCAGTCTTGGAATAGCACCCAGCAGCGGGTGATCTGGACCCTAGGCTCAAGGAAGGAGATGAAGCCCAGCCGTTGGATCTCGGCAGATCTGCTAGCCGCAGCCCCAACTTTAATATTAATGTTGAAATTAGGATTTCTGTCACATAACATGCAGACTATTCAAAATTTATTTAAAAATGCCTGCTCTCATTTTCTGAGAAAACTTTGAACATCAATATTGTATCCTTTGGACTCTAGTATTTTTAGAAATTTAGATCACTCCAATCAGAGTACTGTATCTCTCTCAGCACCATTTTTGGTGGGGTTGGTCTTAAAGTAAATCAGAACTTGAAATGGTAATACCTCTCAAATAGTAACACCAATGAAGCTGAAATTTGGACCATGCATGTATATACCCTAGAGCTACCTTGTGTCAAAAATTCAGATTTTTAGGTGAAGATTTTTCTATAGTTTTATCCATTATTTGATTTATCAAATAATGTGATTTAAGGAGCTAGGCACGTCATATTGACCCCAAATTTTGGTGCCACACTTTTCATGTCATCAATTAGCCCTGGTAAAAATTTGAGAGCAAATGGACTACAGCATGTTAGGTAATTACACTTGCATGTCCCTACTTAAAAGGGGTTATGGTGTGCCAATAGCCAAAAAGGTTACTTTGGGTATTCAGCACATATGGCTAATTGTTGGCCCCTGAAATTTTGACCACACCCTCCGTATGGTATAACATACTACCCCAGAGAAATTTTGGGTTGTTGGGATCAAAATAATTAGGTTTATGACTAAATGAATTATGTCACACTTCTTAAATTAATGAAATAATTAAGGTGAAAAATCACTGAAAAATTATGAAACTTAGGATTTGATGTTTTTAGATTATTATTGTGCTATACTGAATTTCTCAGAATTTGTAGAGGTCATGAAATGATACTTGATGTGTAAAACCATAATTGCACACCTTTTATATTAAATGAAGATTAGGATTATAACTTCACTAGAAAATTATGAAACTTAGGTTTTGATATTTTTAGATTATTATTGTGCAATACTGATTTTCTCAGAATTTGTAGAGGTCATGAAATGATACTTGATGTGTAAAACCCTAATTGCACACCTTTTATATTAAATGGAGATTAGGATTACCTTCACTGGAAAATTATGAAACTTAGGATTTGAGGTTTTTAGGTCATTACTGTGCTATAGCAATTTTCTTAGAATTTTTGGAAGTCATGAACTAGTACTTAGTGTGTAAAGTCCTATTTTCACATCCCTTATATTAAATGAAAATTATGGTTATAAATTCACTGGAAAATTATGAAACCTTGGATTTAATGTTCTTATATCATTATTTTGCTATAGTAATTTTCTTAAAATTTTTGGGAGAAATGAACCAGTACTTGATGTGTAAAGTCCTATTTTCACATCTTTTATATTAAATAGAGATTATGGTTATAAATTCACTGGAAAATTTATAAAACTTATGATTTGATGTTTTTAGATCATTATTGTGCTATAGTAATTTTCTCAGAATTTTTGGAAGACCTGAACTAGTACTTGATGTGTAAAGTCGTATTCCCATACATTTTATATTAAATGGAAAATTATAGAAAGGGGAATTTGGGCTTCAGCCACCATTGCATTCCCTAGTACCGCTGCGAGCCCTTCACCGGGTTGTCCACAGAAAGTCCAGGATTCACCCCAAGCTTCTAAGATAAATTAACAATAGACAAGAGCAGTAAAATAGGAGAATAGAAAATATAATCCCCCTCCCAAATTTGGGATGGAATGAATTATGGATTGACATGGTCCTGCGAGCGGTAGGCTCGAGATATAAGGAAGGACTAGGATAGTCCTGCGAGAGGTTAGCTACCTTCGAAAAGTGGAAACTAAAGGTCTGTACGTACAGAGTCGTGTGGGTGAGTTGCACCATTGCATTGCATATCATAACATAACATTCTTGCATAAAACAGAGACCTTATTGTATAAATTAGTATGGACTCTTTTATACGATGAGTTTACCTTAGTGTCAGATCCCTTATCTTATGTGTTTCTGTGTGTGCATATAAGTTAAGGTTACATTTGTAGCTGCTCTTTATTACTATACCTGAGTCTTTTATTTGCATTGCCTTTTACTTAATGTTGATATACTATACTCTTGCTAGCATAGAACTGTTATCAATTCTTGTTTAGTATTTTTATACTCTGCTAGTCTCGCCACATGTCACCTGCTTGATTTACCCTTTGTTGTCCTCCGCTTCTTCCTCCCACACGGTGCCTAGGAGTCGCGAGGGGAGGGGATGGGGAATTTGGCTTAGTCTTTCGATTAACGGTCAGTGGACTCCGTTCAGGAGACAGGTCAGGAGAACAGGATGAAGTAATGTAGCCACTCCCCGTCGTTGCAGCAGCAGTTACAGGCACGTGATGACAAGAGTTCGACGGCTTCCGCATATAGAGACGAGTGAATTTCATAGTAAGAATGATGATGTACTGGGCATAAGCCCTTATTCTTTATAGTATTTTTCTCATCGTGGACATTTGTATTATGATAATATATAATGTGATTTTGTGGACTTGTTTCGTTTAATACTTCAATTATTGTGATTATGGTTGGCCTGGATGACGATGAATAGCCGGCAGGATCGGCGTATTGTGGCGGCGACCATTTGATGTAATGGTGTCGCCGCAAGACGGCGGTTCTGGGCGGTAAGACCCGAGAAAGAATGCAAAAAAAGAGGGTCTTACACCTGGGGCTGAATAATTGCTGATTTTTGTGGCTGTAGAGCAGATATAATGTAGTTTTGTTCTAATTTTGACTGCTTGATGGAGTTCTGTTGCAATTGTAGGACTCGGGTAGTTCAGGCAGGGACATGACTGGTGACAGCAGGTAGATAATGATCTGGAAGTTACAAGGAGTGTTAGGAGGATATTTTGTGGTTCTAGATTCAAGTAGGGGTTTAGGGAATTGTTAATCTCCTTCCTTCCAAGTAGAAACGTAAAAGATTGAAATGGAATATGGCTGATTATGGCTCCGTTTGTTTCGGCAGTGGCGTTTTGGAGCATTGGGAATGAGAGCGGTGGGAATGGAGGGAATGGCAGCTTTGGTGTTGAAGGTCAAAAATGGCATTTTGGAGATTTGGGAATGGAGAAAGGAGTTTTACCAAACAGATTTTTTGAATGTTGGCGGTTTTTTCCCACCGCCAATGGAGAAAAACGCCGAAACAAACGGAGCCTATGGAAGAGTGTTGGAATGAGGCTCGGGACATAGGACATGGATGGAGGCTGGGTAAGTTAATTTGAAATTCGACTAGGTGGTTAAGAGGTAAGTTTGGCAGTTAATATTTCTAAATAGACTGTTAAGTGAATATGTGGAAGCAATTATTGGAAATTAGATGGTTATGTGGTGAATTGGAAGTGGAGAGGGGTAGTTATATGTGTTATTTGGTGGAGTGAGGTAGTTATTGATCGTTATGAGTGGTGGGATGGTTATGGGATAGTTATGGAAAAGGGGATAGTTACCTTGACTTCAATACCAAAGATTCATAGAATCAACATTGTGGGGCGACAACAAGATGGAGCGACTGTCACAGTCGGAGTACTGTCGTGCGGGGCACGAGGGTGCCCCTATGCACTATCACTTGATTATATATATATAGAGAGAGAGAGAGGGAGATTGCAGTTATGCTCCGAAAACAATATATTGCAGTTAAAACAATAATTTTTCCAATTTTAAAAACTATTATTTTCTTTGAATATAAAAATATATTTTTACAATATGAAAAGGGAAAAGTTGGCTTTGGTGGAACATTCAAAATTGTCAAATATATCCTTATTTTTTAGTCGAGAGACGACCCATGGACTTCCACCATTCAATTCTTCTTGACTTCTTCCCAATGTCACCGCTCAAAGTGTTTAGGAAATGGAAGTGGACTCAATGGTGGTGACAACGATGCGCATATAGATTAACTTGCATTTGCACATAAGATTAACGATGCGCATAGAGAAAATGAGAAAACTCAAGTTATCTTTGGTGATGGGACATAAAAAAAAAGGAAAAGGAATCATAGTTGTAAGGACAAAAATGGACACTACAAACACATTGTTGATGTTCAATATGTCCCAGAGCTGGCACAAAATCTCTTCAGTGTAGGACAACTCCTTAAAAAGGGTTACAAACTTTTGTTTGATGATTTGCAATGTATTATCTATGATAAAGACACATCACAAGTGGTAGCTAAGGTAAAAATGACCAATAATAAAGTCTTTCCTCTTAATTTGCCTCAAGAAGAAAGAAGTATGAATGCTATTGAAAACTCAAATGCTCTCCTATGACACCAAAGATGTGGGTCTGATGCCTTCACAAGATTCAAAACCAATAAAAATCAGGTTGAGAATGAAACTTGCATAAAGATAAAAGCTCTAAGAACATATAGAGGAGGTGAATTCATGAGCAATGAATTCAATGTCTACTGTCAAATGCAAGGTATAAGAAGAGAACTGACTGTCAAGAACACACCAGAACAAAACAGCGTAGCAGAACGAAGAAATAGAACTAAACTAGAGTGATCCTGTTAAATGAATACAATTTATATTCAAACATAAACTTAAGCAAATCATCTTCATCTTTTTAAAAGACTTTATTTATCTGAAGAAAAAAAAAGAGAATCAAACAAGTGGCTTATAATTCTAAATTAGCTTAGTGTCAATTTATTGAATAGGCTTTGTTGTTGTGATTCTTTTATTCTTTTTTTAGATTAGTTGGAAATATAATTTTAATTATAGCTTAAAAAAATTTAGTTTAGAACTACTCAACTTATTAGTCTTATTACGTGTATTTATGTATGAATGGTTGTATGCTAAGTATTATAAATCACACATTTTTTATAAAATAAAGTTATTAATATTTTTGGAGGTGTTATTCAAGTCATAACTATTTCACTAGTTTGAGAAAATCTCAACCAAAGATAATGCGGGTACTGCATATACGCTGAACTCAAAGTATATTGCTAAACAAATAATACAGTTAAGGAATTATGAATTGTTAAAAAAATGTTTGTGATGCTTGGCTTCATATACCTTGTCTCCAACGTTTGGGAAAATAACCTCTTCTCGTTGTTTACCTCGTTGATTCTTTCACCATAATATTTTTTCATTCGACAATCAAACCAAACAACATCTGAATTGTCACGTGATTTCACGATTCTATTGGGAGTGATGTTTGTAAAACAAAAAAGAAATGGGCCGCCAAGTTGGTCATAAATTATGATTGGGGAAGCAAATAATACTCTATGTTACCACCCACGGGTATGCTCCATTATATAGATTGGTCATCAAATATAAGCCTTCAATAACATTCATCCCTTTGTATCTTTGTATATTTCTCTCATCAAGACAAATTCATGCATATCATTATATAAATTAATGCATGCATATATCATTATGTCAAATATACCATATCATAATGGAATATTAATGCATATTATTTTTTCATGACATTTATATCATAATATATCAAGGATACGTGTCCAAATGAGTATCATTTATAATGCATGTTTAGTTCTTTCCATAAGTACTCAAAGAAACCAGAATAGATGTAAGTTTCACCAATAACACTTTCAGTGTAACAACCAACTAACTACGGCTGCGCTTGTTTAGGCATTTAAGCTCCTTCTCGGTCCGGCGAAAACGCCGTTTTCTGTTTTTGATACATTTGCGGGTGCTTAAAGCTAATTCGGCGTTTTAAGAAAAACTGATTTCAGTGTAATGTTGAATTGGAGCCCCGAAATCCCTTCCACTACAAAATCAAAAGAAGCACAAATGCTTCTCACAACTACATCCACGTAGTATAGAAGACTGCAAGGCGCCGTCTATATATTTAAAATACTATTAATTATTCAAATCTTCCCTCGGAGTTGGAAAAATTACATGTTGCACCTCTCTATCATCTAAAAAGGAGGTATTTTTGTGCATGCATGTTTTGTAAAGTCAGATGATGTGTTTTCTTTAGGGCGTTATTATATGCAAATCAAGTTTGGCTATATTCAAACTGAAAATTGTAAGTTTTTTGGCCTTCTAAATACCTATATGCAAACCAATTAAAACTTAAAAACATTCATCCCTCTCCCTAAACCGTGTGTGCAAGAAAAGAAGTCGACCCCTCTACGAACTAGTCGTCTTTCCTCGCGCCGTCGTGAAGTGGTTTTTTTTCGGCATGAAATCACTCGAGACGGACGGATTCCTGACCTTGTGCGTCATTTCTCCGTTGGTGGCCTGATTCATGACTAATACGATCCAATTTCCCTTCCAGATCAAGGATATTCACGAGAAAGAAAATTGCAGAGCAAGAACAAATACAAGCTCAAAATACTGAACTCAATTGCAATAAAAATTCGATGAATTACAATTGAAACAATGAACACATCCTAAGAAAATTAAACTTCTAAACGGATGATAACACGCCAAGGGCACAATCGTGTATCGGCTAACAAAACAAGTGACCAAAGATCAATTCATGCAAGATATTCCTTCTCACTACCGAACCCATCTATTTATAGACAAAATAAGGCGATGAAAAGACATAACTACCCCCACCCATCACTTATTAAAAACAAAATACTTCCCGCCTTTATCCCCAACGAAGAAGAAATCATGAGTGTTTATTTAGCATGTAACCATTGCCACCCCCTTTAGAAACTCCTTGTCCTCAAGGAGCAAAAAAAGGATATTTATATCACAACAGAGTTAAATCCTCCCAAGTCGCCTCGGCAGACGTTCCATTATGTCATTGTACCAGCAACTGAGTTGCTACTTTGCCATTCTTCTGTATTATGCGTCGATCTAAAACTGTTGTAGGCTCAACCAACAGAGTTCCCTCTGAAGTCAATATCCAGTAACGACTGGATCTTCCCCATTATACTCACGCAGCTGTGAGATGTGGAATGTGTGATGTAACTTTGCTCTGGAGGTAGCCGCAACTTATAAGCCACTTCTCCAACTCTGTCAACAACTTTAAACGACCCGAAGAACTTAGGGGAGAGTTTATGGTAGCCATGATTGCGCAAACTCACTTGTTTGTAAGGTTGAATTCTTACAAAGTCCCATGAACCCACCTCTAATGTTCGTTCCCTTCTCTTTTGGTTGGTCAGCACGCGCATGCGAGTTTGAGCTTGATGTAAATTGAATTTGAGGATCGAGATTACCCTTTCCCGTGCCTCCAACGACCGGTCCACAACCTCTACCAAAGATGAACCCTCCGCATAGGGAACATGTAAAGCTGGCTCCTGACCACACACGACTTCATACAGAGTCATCTTAATGGCTTTGTGATTAGACATATTATACCACCACTCCGCCAGGGGTAGCCTGTTAAACCACTCCTTCGGCCTTTCGAAGCACATGCAGTGAAGATATCCCTTCAAACAACGATTCACAATTTCGGTTTGGCCTTCAGTTTGACGATGGTACGTTATAGGCATTTTCAGCCACACCCCAAGGATACAAAACAACTCTTGCCAGAAGGAGCTAATGAACACAACATCCCTACTGCTAACCATCGACTTTGGCACACCATGAAGTCACACAATTGAGCAGAGGAATGTACGTGCCACTATCTCCGCGGTATACATATGTTTTAGGGCAACAAAATGTGCATGTTTACTAAGTCTGTCCACCACAACTAGAATGGTTGTTTTGTCGTAGCGTGCAGGTAATCCATCGATAAAATCAAGAGAAATCTCCTCCCAAACCCATTTTGATACCGGCAGGGGCTGCAGAAGACCCATAGGTTGTTGAAGATCAGCCTTACAACGTTGACAGACTTCACATCTTTGAATGTAATCATAAACTTCTGCCTTCATCCTTTTCCAATAGAAAAGCTTCTTCACACTCCTATAAGTGGCATTGATACCAGAATGACCTCCAACAAATCCATCGTGATAAAGCTGTAGAATTTTCCTCTTAAGTTCCATATGTTGCCCCGCCACTAGTTTACCCTTTCTTTTCAACAACCCGTGCTCCCACGTATAATTGGGTTTGTTATCAGGATTTGCTTCCTTTGCAGCAATGATCTTCTAAAGATGGTCATCCTACAACCAGCCCTGTTTAAGGTGTTGAATAATGTCACATGCTACAACCACTCGCATATTCAATTCACCCTGGACTGGACATCGAGACAAAGCATCAACACAACAATTCTCCTTTCCCCTTTTATAGACAATTTGAAACTCAAACCCCAACAATTTAGCGAGATGTTTTTGTTGAGCCGGCGTCGCCATCTTTTGCTCAAGTAGGAAGCAAAGACTTTGATGATCCGTTCTGATAATAAAAGAGCAGCCAACCAAATAATGACGCCAATGTTGTATTGTCACTAATGCCAATAGTTCCTTGTCATACACGGATAAGGCAACATTCTTAGGACCCAGGGCTTTGTTGAAATATGCCACCGGACGTTCCTTCTGAAGGAGAACCGCTCCTACGCGATGATCAAAGGCATTTGTCTCCAAGATAAAAGGTTTATCAAATTCAGGAAGACGTGGTACTGCGGACGTTGAAACAACTAGCTTCAATTTCTCAAAAGCAGACAAGGCGTCGACAGTCCATTTGAACGATTTCATTTTCAACAATGATGTAAGTGCCCTTGCTAAAATTCTATATCCTATATAAAATGGCGATAATAAACCGTTAAGCCTAAAAATCCTCTTAATTGCTTCATTGTAGATGGAACTGGCCAATCCAGCATGGCCTGCAACTTTCCGGGATCAGTAGCAACACCTTCATGTGAAATAAGATGTCTCAAATATTGACCCTGCTTTTGTCCAAACATACATTTACTTTTCTTCGCATACAACTCATGTTGCCGCAAGAGTGTGAAGATAAATTTGAGGTGCTGCATAGGCTCCTGCCAAGTCTTACTAAACACCAGTATATCATCAAAAAAAATCAAAATAAACTTCCTGAGTTGGTCTTCAAAAAGATGATTCATAAGACTTTGAAATATCGAAGGAGCATTGGTAAGTCTAAAGGGCATTACAAGGAACTCGTAATGCCCTTAATGCATCCAAAACACCATCTTGTGCACATCCCCATCCTCCATCCGCACTTGATGATACCCCACCCCCAAATCTAACTTAGAAAAGAAGGTAGCACCATGTAACTCATCAACTAACTCTTCAATCAAAGGGATAGGGAACTTGTTCTTAATTGTAAAGGAATTTAACTTCCTATAATCCACACACAACCGCCATGATCCATCGTCCTTGTTAACGAGAATCACTGGTGAAGCAAAAGAGCTATAGTTTGTATCTGATAGTACCAGCAGCTAACATTTCCTTGATGAGTTTCTCAATATCCATCTTCTGAAGGGGTGGGTAGCGGTAAGGCCGCAAATTAACTTCAACAGGACCCTCTTTAAGAACAATTTGATGCTCGTGAGCTCGGCTTGGAGGAAGACCCGTAGGTGATTCAAAGATGTCCTGGAACTCTTGGAGAGATAGCAGGATTCTGATCCCATACCCATGTCCTCTTTTCTTCAAATACAACATCACGTGATATGTATTGTTGCTTGGTTTCTGAGCTATAAAGTCTGTAAGCCTTAGTGTTGAGGTTGTAGCCAATGAACACAAATACTTCTGCCTTATTGTCAAGTTTTCTTCTATCTTCTTTTGGTATGTGTCAAAATGTAAGTCTTCCAAACACCTTAAAATGCTTAATATTTGGCTTCCTTTGATAACAAGCCTCATATGGTGTTTGCATCTCCAAGCTTTTAGATGGGGATCTATTTAACATGTAGACTGTTCTGTGAGCAGTCTCATCCCAAAATTGTCTTAGGAATTTATGATGCTGACGCATACTTCTTACCTTCTCAAATATAGTTTGATTCCTTCTCTCGACTCCCGCATTCTGCTCAAGGATCCTAGGGGTAGTCATTTCCCTTTTTATCACATTAGTTCTACAGAAGTTCATAAATTCATCACTAATAAACTCCAACTACTATAAGTTCTCATCTTTAGTATGTGGTGCCCAGATTCCTTTTCGACTTCTATTTTTAAATTCTTTGAACCTTTTGAATTTATCATATTTGTTCTCGATGAAGTAATATATCCAACACATTCTTAAGTCATCTATTAAGCAAAACTAGTATCTCAATGCTCATACCTGATAGTGAAGGAGTAGATGAAGGTCCCATAGGTCAACATGGATCAATTCCAATGGCCGAGATGCTCTCCAAGTAGCTTGCTTTTGGAAAGGATGTCAAGTGGCTTTTGCCTATCTCACAATCATCACAGATGAAGTGATGGTCAGTTACTTCTAGCCCATAGACTAGCTCCAACGTTTGTAGCAACTTCAGATCCTTGTAATTTATGTACCCATATCGGGATGCCAGAGGAAAGAGAGATCTGGAGATGAGGTGAGATATGTTGCTTGATCCACAACCTTTAGTGATAGCAGGAACAACTTGTTTTCAGTCATTTTGATGGATGAAATGATATTTGTTTTCAGTCCTTGAACAAAACATTGTAGCCTTTTCTCACAAGTTGCCCCACACTGAGTAGGTTTTGGGCTAGAGAGGGGACAAAATACACATCTTCAATATGCTTGATTTCCCCATCTCTACCCTCTAGTGCAATAGTCCACATTCCTTATATGGCTAATTCTTTTCCATCTCCAATCATAACATTTAATTTGGATTCTTCATTTAGAGTTGCAAAAATATTCTGAGAATGGATCATCTGGTTGGAACAACCACTATCAAGCAGCAATGATGACTCCCACAGGTGTTGTGGTTTGCAAGTGTATAGAAAAAGGTTTTCAGGTGTTTTGGTAAGGCTGGCTACTTTTCTTTTTTTTCTCCCTCCTTTGTCTTGAACCAACGGTCTCTTTCCAGATGTGAAGGTTTTTTTTCCAACGCTTACACTTATAGAAGCAATCTATGGCAATGTGATTTGAGCGCTTACACAAGTTGCAAAAAGTGGTAGATTGATTTCTCTCCATGTTTCTTACTTCATTACTTCTTCCTCTCCCCCCTACCTCTCATTCCTGGCTTGGGGTTTCTCAGGTAATGCTTACCTTCCCTTTTTGATGGATTAAAAGGAGTAAATTTGATTTTCATTTGAAAGGCATGCTCCAAAGAGACACTACCTCTCTTTAACCTTTCTTCATGGGCTTGCAACGACCCCATGAGTTTTGTTATGGAGAGCATTTGTAGGTACTTCGATTCTTCTATTGTCGTGACAAGATGATCATATTTGGGTGGAAGAGATCTTAGAACTTTGGGGATAATTTTTGTATAAGTTTTTCTCCAAGGCTTCGAATTTGATTCATAATTCCCATAATTCTAGACAAATTTTCGTATTGTCTCTAAATTTTTCATAAGCAAAGTGTCAAATAATTGCTTAAAGCTTTATACAGATTACCTTCTCTGAACCATTGAATTCATGTAAATGCTCCGCTCAAGATATTCTACTAAGACTCATCAGTGTGGAATGGTCTTATATAGTATCTCCAACGTAGAGTCATTAACCCTAGTGACACGAAACCCGATGAATCGTTCCGAGTCGGTCTTGACACGCGCGGACAAATTAAACCAAATACCTAACAATCTCCTCATATGTCCGCGGTAAACCCGACGTCAGAAAGGGGTTGGTGTGTGTAGTGTTCAACCAAATTCGACTCCATACACAACCATGTCCACAACACCTGTCATAACATATTGGACTGAAAGAATAAACAGAAGTATGTATGCACGCATAAGAATAAAACATAAACTCAGCAGCATCACATAAAAGTCTAACCTTGAACTAAGACAAATCTCAAATCGTCTTGAGTCTCATTTCCCCCACTGTTTTGATTGGTCGATCTTTGGGCATTCCTTTCGTCAATAGACCAACTAAATTATCCTTCGATCGCACATCGACCAAAGTGATAATGTCATGTTCTTTCAAATAATTCAAAAGAGCGTGTCTCAGTCATACATGTCGTCTCTTAGTGTTGAAGAGAACATTCTTAACAACTTGGACTGTTGTGTGATTATCACAGTACAGGCTTAAAGAATTGACTTGAAGTCTAGACAAGGGAATGTCTATAATCAAATTCCTGATCCAGTCTGTCTCTTCACCAGCGGAAGCTAAGGCAAGCAACTCGGCTTCCATAGACGACAGGGCTATACAAGTCTGTCTTTTGGACTCCAAGTAACTGCAGCGCCACCCAAGATGAAAATAAATCCTACTGGTGGACTTACTGTTTCCAACTTCTGAACACCAAGAGGCATCAGAGTATCCTTCCAAAGTAGCGAGAGTGACCAGTATAGCACAGAGCGTGATCTTTAGTACCTTTGAGGTACCTCATCAGCCGGTCTAAGGCATCCCAATGCACTTTGCCAGGACTACTGGTGAAATGGCTTAGCATGCCGACAGAGAAGGCAATGTCTGGTCTAGTGCAACTTGTGGCGTACATGAGACTTCCAATGATCTTTGAATACTTCACTTGATCAACGCTTGTCCCTTCATTCGGACTCAGCTTGACATTCGGATCAATTGGTGTTTCAACAGGCATACAGTCGCTATAACCCCAAGTAGAGAGAATCTGCTCTATGTAATGAGCTTGACACGCAAAGTTTTTTTCTAATATATTAAATAAAGTAACTTCGAATTATATCCCTGCACTTCAAAATATATATATTATAAGTAAATAAATATTAAATATAAGCAAAATGGGTCTCACTTCTTATTTCCTGAGCAATCCTTCGTGTCTCCTTTAAGTAGACTTTCTTCTACCCCAACAGCACCTGCGCTTCTCTCATTCTTCTCAGTTGATGCTTTAATCTCGCCCAAATTGAAAGTCTGCCTAGCTGTGGGAGAAGCTTCGCCTCAACAACATGTCGGCGAGCTCAACTTCATTCAACGGCATTGTTGTCAAAGCTCTGACACCGGGCGCCACAATTTCTTACCATACTCAATCTCCACATCTGGCAGCAGGGCCTGCCATTATCATCGGAGAACACATCATCCGCCCCAATCCATCCCGCATTATGGATGCGATGATGTCTTGTGCCAAAGCATTCTCCACGTCAGCATTCAGGACGGGATCAGTCATTTCATCGGATAACTTGATGAGGCTAAAAAATGATTATTGTACTTCTTTGGAATACGGGTTGTAGTTAGCCAGCATACAGGAGTGGTGCAACTCTCTGCGCCCGGGACAATTGTTATTATACCGTGACCAATTCACAATAGGGCTTAGGGTGCCCTTCTGGCCCGAACTTGTGAACGTGCTACATCACTACGGTTTAGTTCTAGCACAATTGACTCCAAACTCAGTCGGGATCATTGTTGCATTTATGACATATCTACGGATTCAAAGAGCAGAATGAAGTTTGGGAATCTTCAGAAGCCTATTCTCTGTGAGAAGGGAGAGTTTTGGGATGATAACAATTGTAGCCCAAGGCATTAAGACGGTGAGGTCATTCAAAACATTCTCTCAGTGGCAAGATAATTTTTTTTTGTCATTCACCATTCCGGTTCGGAAGTGCCGATTTCTCCTACTACAGTTCCTGCGACCGCCTTTGAGATCTCATCCCTTACTGCGGATGAGAAAAGCGTGGCTACATTCTTGAGTCACGGGCATCTAAAAGTTATCCATTATCTCACAAGGATTAAAGATGTCATTCAGTTAGGAGTCTGCCGCAATGAGTGTTCTATTTAGCTTATTAGTTTTTTATACGATTTTAGTATTTCTATAATAATTACTTGCATTTTTTAATGAAGACGAAGCATCTGAATTTTCATGGAAACCAAAAAGATGGTTCCCATGAAAATTCAGATGCTTCGTCTTCATTAAAAAAATGAAAGTAATTAAACATAGAAATACTAAAAACGTATAAAAAAATTAATAAGCTGAAGAGAACAATCACTGCGGCAGACTTCTAACTTAATGACATCTTTAATCCTTTTGAGATAATGGACAATATTTAGGTGTCCGTGACTCAAGAATGTACCCACGCTTTTCTCATTCGCAGTAAGGGATGGGATCTCAAAGGAGGTTGCAGGAACTGTAGTAGGAGAAATCGGCACTTCCTAACTGGAAGGGTGAATGGAAAAAAAGAATTTATCTTGACACTGAGAGGATGCATTGAATGGTCTCACTGTCTTAATGCCTTGGCCTACAAATGTTACCATCCCAAAATTCTCCCTTATCACAGAAAATAGGCTCCTGAAGATACCCAAACTCCATCCAGCTCTTTGAATCCGTATATATGCTATAAATGTAGCAATGATCACGATTGAGTTTGAAGTCAATTGTGCTAGAACTAAATCATAATGATGTGGCACGTCCACAAGTTCGGTCCATAAGGGCAGCCTAAGCCTCATTGTGAATTGGTCACGATATAATAGCAATTGTCCGGGCGCAGAGAGTTGCGTCGTTGTTGCATGCTGGTTAACTCCAGCCCGTTTTCCAAAGGAATACATTAATCATCTCTTAGCCTCATCAAGTCATTCGATGAAATGACCGATCCCGTTCTGAACATTGACATAGAGAATGCTTCGACACAAGACATCATCGCATCCATAATGCGGGATGGATTAGGGTGGATGATGTGTTCTCCGATGATAATGGCAGGTCCTGCTGCCAGATGTGGAGATTGAGGATGGTGAGAAACAGTGGCGCCCGGTGTTTGAGCTTTGACAGCAATGTTGTTGAATGGAGTTGAGCTTGCTGACGTGTTGCTGAGGTGAAGCTTCTCCGACAGCTAGGTGAATTTTCAATTTGGGTGAGATTAAAGCATCAGCGGAGAAGTGCAGGTACTGCTGGGGTAGAAGAAAGTCTACTTAAAGAGACACGGAGGATTGTTTAGGAAATAAGAGGTGGAGCCCATTTTGCTTATATTTAATATTTATTTACTTATAATAAATATTTTTTGAAGTGCAGGGATAAATATTGAACCCTGGTTCACGAATCATGGTTGTCTATAATTCGAATTTACTTTGTTTAATATAATAGGAAAAAAAATCTTGCCACTTAACATGACTTTACCATCTCATATGAGTTTTTTAGGCTTTAACTATTTAAAAACAAAGTATGAATGCTATTTTGTCATGTTCATTCAAGCACAAAACTTATTTTTAATCTCAAAATCATAAGTGAATAATTTAGAAGTAAATATAATTAATTTACAATTAATTAATTATATTAATTAATTTAATAATTTCATTTTCGGGGGCGAGGGCGGCGACATTGGTGCGAGGGCGGCGACATTGGTGCGAGGGCGGCGACATTGGTGCGAGGGAGGTGACATTTGTGTGAGTGTGGCGACATTGGTTAGGATTAATCAGAGCTAAATTAAAATTAGTGAAATTAACAAAAGATGTAATCTAATAATTTCATTTTCGGAGGATTTGGTAATATCGGACTTTAAACATACATTTTTGTCAAAATAAGATAAGCCTATAAAAAACCAAATCTAATTATGACAATCAAATTATGAATCAAACAATTCTAATTATATAAATTAGAATATCTTTTGATCATTGCATCTAAAATAAAATGAAAAAGGTGTTCAAAAAACCTGAATTAAAGAGTCCCTCTTCATGATGTGGTTGGATTCACCTGCATATACTTCGTTCAATCTAAACTGAAAAAGTAGATGAAGAAAAAGAATCAAAATTTTAATGTGATATGACTAAATAGAAAGTAATTCAACAAAAAAAATACGTGTCATGGGGAAAAGAAAAAAAGATAATCCATGACAGTTTTTTGTAGCTGCATAAGCAGAAGCTGAAACCTGAAATTACCTCCCGTGTGAGACATGAAAGAAGAAGAGGTAGGAAGTAATTGTATTAGCTTGCAAGTAATATCAGCTTTAAGGTGATATTATCAGTCTGATGCTGCTTTTGGCATAGCTCATCCTTAATAGAACCAAATAATTCCTATCTTTTTAACGTAAGACTTACTGATCCTAAATTTATATGGTTCATGGACTTTAAAGTTTAATATACATGATTTGATTCTATGATAGTCACTGTTAGTACTCTTCAACCATTAACAAAATTACTAACTTATAAGATTCTATGATAGTCACCGTTCATACTCTTCAACCATTAACAGAACTACTAACTTGCAAATAATATTTAGGTTGTAGAATATAAAAGTGTGTGATATTGAGTTTTAAAAATTTTCTAAACCTCCCCTCCAACTTCACATAACTACAGGGATTTCCACCTCGATCATCACCTGCGCTTTGAGTGTTTTCCTGCATAAAGGGGAGCCAGGAAATTATGCAATCCATTTAGTGCTGAATTTATGCAATCCAGCTACTTATATTAGTTGAAAAAAATGGATTTAACTTCAGGTAGTTTAAATTTGATAATAAATCTTAAGAGTATAAAAGTTTCTTATGATCATGATTAGCTCAACATTAATATCAATAAATGTATAATTACACCTGGAGTTTAGCATGAAAATGGAAAACTGTCTGAAGATAACGAGGAAGTACTCTAAATTAAAATTTGTTAGAAATTTTGTAAATAAACATTTATTTATAATGTTTTATTATAGCCTTTTGGTGTTTGGTGTATGGCTATTCATATATGATGAAAAGCTCCAAAACCAAAATTGGAGGGAACCCAAATGAATTAAAGGGAAACCTTTCATGAATGAAAGGATGAATCTTTAGTCCCACCTTGCTTTTTAGCTTTCTTGTCAAAGAGTTTATATATGTTTTCACACCTTCTTATTTGTTCAAAAGAACATAAGGAGAAACTATGAACCACACGCGCGCGCGCGCGCACGCACCGCACCGGACCGGATCCGGATTTCGGATTTCGGATTTCGGATTTGGGGAATAATTGAATTGAATTGTATTTTTTGTTCCAAATAGTTTCATAGCATTTTACTCGGAGATGCGTCGATTAGAATTCGGAGCTGCGTCGAATAGATTTCGACGTAGCGTCATTTTGCCCGCTGGAGTTGCGTGGCGTCGTATTGAACTCGACGCATGCGTCGATTGAACTCGACGTAGCGTCGATAAGGCTTGCGTCGATAAGTCCTGCGTCGATAGAACTCGACGTAGCGTCGATATGATGTCGACGCAACGTCGATTTCTCTTCACACTCTGCCGTTTTTACGCGTTTTCTTAACCGCTCTTTTGCGCGTCTTTCTCGCCAATATTTACGTTGAAAATATTCAACGTTTATTTTCCTGATTGTGATCCTTCCCTATATAACCGTTCGTATTTATTGTGGCTTTATTTTATTGCCGTTTTTACGAGATCGAATTTCACTGAAGATCTTGCGGTCCAAGTTTTATAAATACTCGTTCTTTCTGCAATTCTCTTACGCTCTATTACATGCTCTGATACGCTCTTGTGCTCTCTCTGCTTTCACGATATTCTACGTGCTTCCTTTTCTTTAAATTTGCTTCATCAAGTGGTTGTTCGGGTGCTCTGTGCTTCTTCGGTGTCGGCGCACATCGGAGTTTCGGGATCTAGCCGGGTGTTGTACCTTGGAGGAGTGAGCATCGATGAAAACCCTGCCGGAGGGTGGTGCAACTTCTTTAGGGCAGTGATCACATGCCTTACCCAGGCTCGATTCTAAACTATATATTACTCTCTATTTTATTTCTCACCCATTCATGCAATTTTGTTATTATTGCTGCTGATATATATATAGATCTGATGTTTTATAAAAGTTTTTAAAACCGAAAATATATCATTTTTGAATATTAATATAGGAATATAATAGTGAAAATATTCCAACAAAATTTACATAAATCATATCCTAACTCTTAATGTAAAATTGAGTCGGTCAAGCGCAGGCAGGGGAACTCGCAACTATGGGAAATACATGGTGCTTACCGTCTTCCCACCACCAACAACCATGGGAAATACCCCAAAGAACACATACTATAATATCCATGCCACGAAATGTTGAGAGCAACATACCCCAAACCTTCGGAGCCCCAAATCATTGGCAAGAGTAGAATCATACCTTTAGGAATCAATAAGAGAAGAAAGAAATTATTATGTATCAAAATCTTTGTGTTCACATGAATAACGACTTATTCAAGAGTATAGATTATAGAAAATAGGAATAAGATAATAAGTTTGAACTCAAATCTTTGATGTTGATCCACAGTAACTTCAACATTGCTGAAATCAAGCATGAGCTGCATCTTCCTGCACTAAGTTGTTTTCATATTTTGAACATAACATATTTATTAGTCATTATAAAAAAGAAGATTGTTAGTAAGTCTTACCTCAAATCGTCATAGATATGCAGTAATCTGACAGCATGCTGAAATCAAAGAGCATGGTGAAATCAAGTAAGAAGAGGTCACATGCATAATTGTAGTACTCCTAGATTTCCTCATATCTTTCTAGGTGAGAAGAGCAGGTGACCATTGGCGGAGGTCGTCGTGGCTGGTGGACTGAGCAGAAATTCTATAAAGAAAGTGTTTAGTTGTAGATAAGTTGTTAATTTAAAAGGGCAAAAACTCTTAAATATTAACATTAAAGAGCAATAACTCTTGCATGTTAACAGTAAAACTCTTCTCAAAATAACTAATCCATGATCTTTAGGGAGGGATGAAATTGAAGCAAATGCTCTTGAATTTTATGTATTGTTGCAGTTTTTTTTTAATTATTTCCATAATAAAATTTATGTGGTCTTTGCAGGCGAGGAAGATGGTTGTGAAGACATGAACTGGTAGATTCGATTGCGGCGATAGTTTTAAGTAGCCGATTCGTTTGCGGTGATAAATATGAAAGAAGTGCCCAATGCGTCGATTAATATTTGGATTAACAATTTCTGTTATTTAGGATTTAATGTATGGACATCATAGCAAGTGCAAGATGTTATTGGGTTAATATTTTTGGTATGCAAATCACATGCTCATAGAAAAGTGCACGTCATAGCGGGTGTAGGATTAAAAAACTCTGATAGATTCAATTATTATTTATCATTTTTCTGAAGGTGTAGGATGTATTTGGGTTAATATTTATCTTAACAATTTTCTATTATTTCTGTTAGAACAGAGTGAAGTGAATTTACGGTCCACGGTATTTTAGTTACAGTCCAAAACCATATGGATGTAGATATTCATTGCTCCATCAAAATTATTGCAAACATTAAGGCTTCATTTGGCGTGGCGGTGGCGGGCGGAAGAGGCGTGAGGAAGCGCGGCATTCCAACTGGAGGGAGGGAGCGGGGGTTCCAGCCGCGACATTTTGCCGCTTTTCTCACGCGCGGCGGGTGGAGAGGCGGCAAACGCCGCCGCCACGCATTTGGTTACGCGCCTTGCAGCGGCGTTTGCCGCAAACGCCGCCCGCCACCGCCGCGCCAAATGAACCCTAAATGTGCAGCAGTCATGGATAGAAAACTCAAAGAAGATTTAACACAAACACTTGATGTGCACAATACTAAAAATTTTCTGAATGAGAAATTAATGGTGGTCTCTAAAACAAAGATGGAGAAATGTTGATGTAACAACCCTTAAATATTTAACTTAGATATAAAAATAATAATAATAATAATAATAATAATAGGTTTAAATAAAAATAAAATAAAACTCTCATCTATTAAACCCCGAGCCAGCCCCCCCCCCCCTCTATTTCCCGATCCCGCTCCGGTCCAGGTCTCCCGCGAGCCGCAAGCTAGGTCTTCCGCCCCCGTGCCGCTCCCGCTCCAGCGCCGACGCCTCCTCCTCCTGCCGACGCCTGCGCCTCCTCCCGCCGGCGTCGCCGCCTGTGCCTCCTTCCCTTCTCCTGGCCGACGGCAGCAGCAAGGGCCGCTCCTTCCTTCCCTCTCCAGGCCGACGACAGCGGCAAGGGTTGCAGCCTTCCTCCTCGTTTCCTCCGGGTCATTTCCTCCTCCTCCAAAGGGGCTGGTAACCTCCTCTTCTCCAAGGGCAGCAGCCATTTATCCCTCTTCCTCTCCGTTTTGGCCGGCGATTTGCGAGGGGGACATCTAGGGTTTCTCGATTCACCCTCCACTCGGATTTTTGAGCTCGGATACGGTTCCCTTGGGTAAGAACGCCTCCCCATCCCTCGATTCAGAGATTTAATAACTTTTGCATGTTGGCTTTGTACCCTAATCGTCGAATTTACGTCAATCCTTCGCGTATGCGTCGTCCAATCGGCTAATTTTGCATTCTTATGATTATTTCTCCGGTACCGCTCGTCGTGTTGGTGGTGGAATCTCTGAAACCCCCTCTGATTTAGGGTTTCTGTCACTCAAGCACCGTCAAGGCCCCGATCCGCCGAGGAATCTCCGCTCCCCTCATCCTTGAGGGAGGTAAATTGCTAACCTGCTCTTGAGTTAGTTTTTTTTGCAAAATAACCGCCTTGCTAGCGTATGGTTTTCTGTTGTCACGTATCAAATATTGTCTGCGATTATTCCTGAACAGGTTCAATAGTGCCTTTGACTTTGCTTGCGCCGCCTAGCTGCCGCTAGTAGTTCCTGCTTCACCTTAAGGCAAGTGGAGAAATTCCCTCTCGCTTGCAAACAAGAACTTAAGTTCTTATTTCATGTATTTAATTTATTACCAGTTTCTGATAATACAAGAATTATCGCTCGTGAGTATGTCGCGTTGTGATAGGAATCTCCTCGGAAAAGACATGAATCACTTAGGTCTTGAGTGTCATAAGCAAATCGTGGAAACTAGGGTTTAGGTGGTGCAACTTCTTGATTGCATGGTCACGGTGAGCATGGAATACCCTTATTCTGGTAAGCCTTACACTTGGACTTGAGTGTGAACCATGTGTGCCCACTATAAACATCTACGCATTTCATAGATTACAGCTTATGTCGTTGCAAAACACTTGTTTAGGCTATACTCCGGAGTAGGCTAATATTTCTAGATAGTTTCAGCTTGTTTCAGTTACCTGCCTATTTCACTAGCCTGTTTCAAGAGTTAATTGGTACTTTAGATTTATTTCTGCATGTACTTAAAATTACAGCTTGTTTTCTATTATTTTCTTGTTCTGAGGCATTTTCCTTCTGTTTGGATTTGCCTTAGGGTTCGTGACCGTGTCGTCTGCTCCCTGAGTTTTCTTCGTTCAGCTGCAGTTTTGCTTGGAGGTTCTATTTTGATTACTATGTCAGCAGGTTCTATGTATTTTGTTTCAGTACTGTTGGATCTACTTTTCTTGTATTAGTTATTGTCAGTCATTTTCTCTGGTATTGTGGACAACTCTTAGGGTGTTCTTGCTTGTATCAGATCATTTTACTTATAGCATTTTACTATTGTAACTCATTGCATGTTCATCATTTCAGTATAATGTATGACATCTGATTTTAATGAAAATGCATAGTTTTAACCTTTCATTGTGGCTTCCGCATACTTATAAGATATACTAAATTCTTTTCAAAGTAATAAATTCAAAACTATTGTAGTATTTCTGTTTCCGCCTTAGCAGGCATGGGTTCCTGTTCGCTCATGCCTGTGGCATCACGGCCCGCCCGAAGTGCGCTCTGACTCTTGTCGAGACGGGTCGTGACAGTTGGTATCAGAGCTAGGTTGAGCATCTAAAGATAAAATATTTTAAAATTTTTATATATTTTGAAATCTATTATGTAAATATACGTGCATGCATCATTTCCTCACTCACTTTGTCGTTGTCTGTTGTTCGAGGCTGAAACACGCACACACTCACTCATAAGCATGAGTAGTATGCATACAAATGTTAAGGGAGTATGGGCAAACTTAACATTTATATGCATATGAATTTCCACTAGGATATACACCGCTTGCGAATATTAAATTGTATGGGCGGTTTAATATTTTCAAGTGCGCTAGCATTAGAATCATCATGCGCGTGACATGTTAAGTGATATGGGCGCTTAACATGGCATGCGTATCCATTCATGAACATTCTTAAGGATGCATTGTAGGCATAAATACATTGCATGCATGACATAACTCATTGCACGAGTGTTAAGCTAAGAGCAACAGATGACGATTGTACACACATGGATTTTTTTTCAAATCATTCTTCTATCACACGCGATCTTATCGTCGCATTTGCACTTGCATGACTACCACCTAGAGTTGTCCACTGAAAATGCTGTAACTATTACATGATTTACGTATTCAACAGTATTAGAATGCTAGAACCTGTAGTCTCAATCCTCTAAGCCTAGCCTGACTGTTTATCTTACTTGACTCTTTGTGTTTCTTTCTAGATGGCTTCGAAGCGATCGCAACGCAAGCGGGTTACCTCTTCAGCGGGAGGAACATCTGGAGATGCCACTGCCCAGCTGATGAGGCAGATTCTGGAACGTCTCACCCGTCTGGAAGAGGGTCGTCAAACTCCTGACCCAGCCCTTGGTTCCGGCAGTGCAGGGACAGCTGGAGTTACGAACACTACTGCCCTTCCTGGAGCCACCCCTCCTGCAACTGATTCTGGGACCGGCTCGCCTGTCGTCACCTTGGTTCCCCCGCTCGTGCCAAATCTGCCTGCCCCGCCAGTGGCAATGGCAGATACTCTTGCATTCAAGAGGCTGAATCCGCCGTCTTTCGATGGCAATCGAGACTTCTTCGTGATCACTGAATGGATCTCCCAGATGGAGAAGCATTTTGAGTATGCTGGAGTTCCCGAGACCCAGAAGGTCCTCCTTGCGGCCTATCAATTGTCTGAGGATGCTTATACTTGGTGGCTCCAGCGCCGCAGCCTCCCTGATTCTGCCACCTTATCTTGGAGACAGTTCAAGGATGCTCTTATGGAGAACTTCCTCTCTTCCGTGGAACGGGACAAGTTAGCTGAGAAGTTCCTGTCCCTTCAGCAGACTGGTAGGACAGTGACTGAGTACGCGAGAGAGTTCTCCCGCCTTTCCCTCCTTGCTCTGGAGTTCGTACCGGATGAAGGCAAAAAGATCAGCCGTTTCGTGAAGGGGCTCCATCATGACTTCCGCCAGCTTGTGGTAGCTCATGGCGCCACCACCTACGCGGAGACCGTGGGAGCCGCCTTACACGAGGAAGCTATTGAGTTGGATCGTTCTGCCAAGAAAGCCCAACATGGAACAAGCAATGCCGCCGCATCCGACCTCAAGCGCAAGGATGCTCCAGCTCAGCAGCAAGGCCCCAGGTCCAAAGAGGTGTGTGTCTTCTGCCACAAGGTGGGCCATGTCGCCCAAGTCTGCCGCTCCCTCCTGAAGAAGCAGAAGATGGTTACTCCTGCGCAGCAACCTCAGATGACACTTGCCTATGCTGCCTCCGTCTGTGCTTTCTGCAAGAGGTCGGGCCACTTGGCAAAGGACTGTCGCCGCAAGCAGAAGGCCTGTTTCAAATGTGGGCAGGTTGGGCACCTCATGCTCGACTGCCCCATAAAGGATAGCCCGATCCCCGCTCAGCCTCTGCAAGTTATCCCCGGAGCTCAGGGCAGAGCTGTGCTGAACGTCGTCACTTAGGGCGAGGCGCTCGCATCTACCGACGTCATCTCTGGTACGTTTTGTGTAGAATTTTAAATCTTTCCGCATTCTTAAATCTGACTTGCCTTAGTCGAACAAACTTGTTATGCTTTATGTTTTCCTTTTTAGGAAGTTTTAGGGTCAAGAATAAGTGGATGCAAATCTTATTTGATCTGGTGCATCGCACTCTTTTATCGCCCGCCGCATCGTGGACCTTTATAGTTGGCCTACTTCGCCACTTGAGGTTCCTTTTGAGATTTCTGTACCCGGTCATCTGCATCTCTCAACCAGAGGCGTTCTCAATTGCCCGATCCTGCTTGGAGAATTGCTAGTCGTCGCCGATTTCATAGTTTTGGATATGACAGAGTTCGACGTAATCCTGGGAATGAATTGGTTGGTCGTGTATCGAGCAAAGCTGGACTGTGTGGCAAAGAGGGTCAATCTCAGCATTGATGGCAAAGACTACAGCGTTCATGTTCAGACCCGCAGTCACCTGAAGGTAATCTCTGCTGTACGAGCCACTCGACTTCTTAGCCAAGGATGTTCTGTCTGCTTCGTTTATGCTTCGCACTCGGATGATATCTCTCCTAAACTCGAGTTTATTTCTGTTGCTTCGGAGTTTCCTGACGTGTTCCCCGCCGAATTGCCTGGGATGCCTCCTGATCGAGATGTGGAGTTCTGTATTGATGTAGAGCCTGGGACGCGCCCCATATCTAAAGCTCCTTACCGCATGGCACCGCGTGAGCTAGAAGAACTCAGATCGCAGTTAGACGAATTGCTTGAGCGTGGGTACATTCGCCCTAGCTCGTCACCTTGGGGAGCCCCTGTACTCTTCGTGAAAAAGAAGAATGGATCCATGAGATTGTACATCGACTATCGAGATCTTAATAAGGTGACCATCAAGAATAAGTACCCCATTCCGCGTGTGGATGATTTATTCGATCAGCTTAAAGGCAGTACAGTCTTTTCCAAGATAGATCTCAGGTCGGGTTACCATCAGCTGAAAATCAAGGACTCCGACATCCCCAGGACGGCCTTCCGAACCCGGTAGGGGCATTTCGAGTTTTTGGTGATGTCTTTTGGGCTGACTAACGCCCCTTCTGCATTCCTGGACATGATGAACCGTGTCTTTCGTGAGTACCTGGACAAGTTCATCATCGTCTTCATTGATGATATCTTGGTCTACTCCAAAACCCGCGAGGAGCATGCAACACATCTTAGACTCACTCTCTCCACCCTTCGTCAGCATCAGCTCTATGCCAAGTTGGCAAAATGTGAGTTCTGGCTGGACCGTGTCGCCTTCTTAGGCCACGTCATTTCAGGAGATGGACTTTCTGTTGACGCTGCCAAGATTTCCGCAGTTATGGACTGGAAGCGACCTTCTACCCCTACCGAGATCCGCAGTTTCCTTGGTTTGGCTGGCTATTACCGACGCTTCGTCAAGGGTTTTTCCTCTCTTGCTGCTCCCCTGACTCGACTAACTCAAAAGCATGCTAGATTCGAGTGGACAGATCAGTGCGAACAGTCCTTTTCTGAGTTGAAGCAACGTCTGTGTTCAGCGCCTGTTTTAGCCCTCCCCGCAGAAGGGTTGGACTTTTCAGTTTACACTGACGCTTCCGGAGTTGGTTTGGGTTGTGTCCTGATGCAGGATAATCGTGTTATTGCTTATGGGTCGAGGCAGTTGAAAGTTCGCGAACGCAACTACCCCACTCATGATCTGGAGTTCGCTGCGGTGGTGTTTGCTCTGAAGCTTTGGCGTCATTATCTCTATGGCGTAAAGTGTCACTTTTTCACCGACCACCAGAGTTTAAAGTACATCTTTGTTCAGAAGGACCTCAATCTTCGTCAGAGGCGTTGGCTCGAGTTCGTGGCAGATTATGACTTGCAGCTCACATATGTTCCTGGTAAAGCCAATTCAGTGGCAGATGCGTTGAGCCGGCATGCCTCCGTAGCCGCTTGTGCACCCATGTCAGCTATTCTAGCAGCCTTGATTGATGATCTCGATCGGATGGATATATCCATCGCGCCAGAAGGTCATGAAGAGGTTCCCGTTCCATTATGGGTAGAGCAGGTGAAGGATTTACAGCCATCTGACCCCGCACTCCAGCGCATCCGCCGACAGGTTGAACTTGGGACTCTTCCGGATTTCTCTATCTCTGACGATGTTCTGCGTTTTCGAGGCCGCCTCTGCATTCCTGATGTTCCTGAATTGCTCGATAGTATTTGCCGGGAAGCTCACGAGTCTCGCACATCTGGTCATCCAGGCAACAATAAAATGTATCATGACTTGAAGCAAATCGTTTGGTGGCCTGGTATGAAGAATTATATAGCTCGCTTCATCTCTCGATGTCTGACGTGCCAGAAGGTGAAAGCTCAGCGTCAGCGTCCTGGTGGTCTTTTGCAGCCCTTGTCTATCCCCGAATGGAAGTGGGAAGATGTCTCTATGGACTTCATCACGGGTTTGCCCCATACTCCGAGAGGGCATGATGCGATTTGGGTCATAGTGGACCGCATGACGAAGGTGGCTCACTTCATCCCTACAAGGAAGGTCACTCCACCGAGAAGATGGCCCGGATTTATGTTTCTGAGATAGTTAGACTTCATGGGATCCCTCTGCGGATTGTCTCTGATAGTGACTCGAGGTTCGTTTCGCACTTTTGGAAGGGTTTTCAGCAAGCTTTGGGTACCGAGCTCAACCTGAGCACCGCTTATCATCCGACTACCGATGGGCAGACCGAAAGGGTTAACCAGATTCTTGAAGACATGCTTCGGTGTTATATTCTGGACTTCAAGGGAGCTTGGGATGAGAACCTACCGTTGGTTGAGTTCGCCTACAACAATAGCTATCAGGAAAGCCTTAAGATGGCCCCCTTCGAAGCATTGTATGGGCGTCGTTGTAGAATTTCTCTATATTGGTCAGAAGTTGGTGAGAAGGTGGTGTTGGGCCCTGAGTTACTTCAGGAAATGGAAGAAGCCACCAAGAAGACTCGTCTTCAGCTCAGTCGTGCCATTGAAAGACAGAGGAAGTATGCTAATCAGCGCCGCCGTCCGTTGGAGTTTGCAGTAGGTGATCAGGTATTCTTGAAGGTTTCTCCTACTCCTGGGGTGAAACGGTTTGGTCGTCATCATAAGCTCAGCCCGAGGTTTGTGGGGTCGTACACCATCTCAGAGCGTGTTGGAGGATCTGCTTATCGTTTGGAGTTGCCAGATTCGTTGTCCGGTGTTCATGATGTTTTCCATGTCAGTCAGCTCCGAAAATACATCCATGATCATACTCGTGTTCTTGAGGAAATCCCGGTGGTTCCTGAAGCTAATTTGTCTTACCCGATTGAGCCCGCCAAGATAGTGGAATATCAAGAGCGCAAGCTTCGAAAGAGAACTATTCCTATGGTGAAGGTACTTTGGATGCATGACAAGTCTGAGGAGTTCACTTGGGAGCTCGAAGCTGACATGCGTAGCAAGTATCCGCACCTTTTCCCTTAATCCCGGTATGCCTCCGCTCTTGTTCTCTTCTCTTTTGCTATTTTTCATAGTTAGTTTCCATGCTTTAATTTGCATACTTTGTCGGTATAAATGACATCTGGATCTTAGTCATAATAGCCCCCAGCCAGGAAATTCTAAGAAGTTTCGGGACGAAACTTTCTAAGTAGGGGAGATTGTAACAACCCTTAAATATTTAACTTAGATATAAAAATAATAATAATAATAATAGGTTTAAATAAAAATAAAATAAAACTCTCCTCTATTAAACCCCGAGCCAGCCCCCCCCCCCTCTATTTCCCGATCCCGCTCCGGTCTAGGTCTCCCGCGAGCTGCAAGCTAGGTCTTCCGCCCCCGTGCCGCTCCCGCTCCAGCGCCGACGCCTCCTCCTCCAGCCAACGCCGACGCCTGCGCCTCCTCCCGCCGGCGTTGCCGCCGGCGCCTCCTTCCCTTCTCCTGGCCGACGGCAGCAGCAAGGGCCGCTCCTTCCTTCCCTCTCCAGGCCGACGACAGCGGCAAGGGTTGCAGCCTTCCTCCTCGTTTCCTCCGGGCCATTTCCTCCTCCTCCAAAGGGGCTGGTAACCTCCTCTTCTCCAAGGGCAGCAGCCATTTATCCCTCTTCCTCTCCGTCTTGGCCGGCGATTTGCGAGGGGGACATCTAGGGTTTCTCGATTCACCCTCCACTCGGATTTTTGAGCCCGGATACGGTTCCCTTGGGTAAGAACGCCTCCCCATCCCTTGATTCAGAGATTTAATAACTTTTGCATGTTGGCTTTGTACCCTAATCGTCGAATTTACGTCAATCCTTCGCGTATGCGTCGTCCAATCGGCTAATTTTGCATTCTTATGATTATTTCTCCGGTACCGCTCGTCGTGTTGGTGGTGGAATCTCTGAAACCCCCTCCGATTTAGGGTTTCTGTCACTCAAGCAACGCCAAGGCCCCGATCCGCCGAGGAATCTCCGCTCCCCTCATCCTTGAGGGAGGTAAATTGTTAACCTGCTCTTGAGTTAGTTTTTTTGCAAAATAACCGTCTTGCTAGCGTATGGTTTTCTGTTGTCACGTATCAAATATTGCCTGCGATTATTCCTGAACAGGTTCAATAGTGCCTTTGACTTTGCTTGCGCCGCCTAGCTGCCGCTAGTAGTTCCTGCTTCACCTTAAGGCAAGTGGAGAAATTCCCTCTCGCTTGCAAACAAGAACTTAAGTTCTTATTTCATGTATTTAATTTATTACCAGTTTCTGATAATACAAGAATTATCGCTCGTGAGTATGTCGCGTTGTGATAGGAATCTCCTCGGAAAAGACATGAATCACTTAGGTCTTGAGTGTCATAAGCAAATCGTGGAAACTAGGGTTTAGGTGGTGCAACTTCTTGATTGCATGGTCACGGTGAGCATGGAATACCCTTATTCTGGTAAGCCTTACACTTGGACTTGAGTGTGAACCATGTGTGCCCACTATAAACATCTACGCATTTCATAGATTACAGCTTATGTCGTTGCAAAACACTTGTTTAGGCTATACTCCGGAGTAGGCTAATATTTCTAGATAGTTTCAGCTTGTTTCAGTTACCTGCCTGTTTCACTAGTCTGTTTCAAGAGTTAATTGGTACTTTAGATTTATTTCTGCATGTACTTAAAATTACAGCTTGTTTTCTATTATTTTCTTGTTCTGAGGCATTTTCCTTCTGTTTGGATTTGCCTTAGGGTTCGTGACCGCGCCGTCTGCTCCCTGAGTTTTCTTCGTTCAGCTGCAGTTTTGCTTGGAGGTTCTATTTTGATTACTGTGTCAGCAGGTTCTATGTATTTTGTTTCAGTACTGTTGGATCTACTTTTCTTGTATTAGTTATTGTCAGCCATTTTCTCTGGTATTGTGGGCAACTCTTAGGGTGTTCTCGCTTGTATCAGATCATTTTACTTATAGCATTTTACTATTGTAACTCATTGCATGTTCATCATTTCAGTATAATGTATGACATCTGATTTTAATGAAAATGCATAGTTTTAACCTTTCATTGTGGCTTCCGCATACTTATAAGATATACTAAATTCTTTTCAAAGTAATAAATTCAAAACTATTGTAGTATTTCTGTTTCCGCCTTAGCAGGCATGGGTTCCTGTTCGCTCATGCCTGTGGCATCACGGCCCGCCCGAAGTGCGCTCTGACTCTTGTCGAGACGGGTCGTGACAGTTGATACATGCCCGGCCTACTCTGTATAATGTTCCTGCAAGTTGTTTCTGAGATGCGCTATTTGAGTAAACTCGGTAAAAATAATTTGCTCTCTAAACAATCGGCAAATCCGAAGCAGTGGAGGATGAACATAAAAATCGAAATGGGGCTCCACCCCTACGGCCAAGCGCGACAGTACCCGGCCGACGATGGAGGGCTTCGCCCACCCCACGGCGCGATGATGTCGGGCGGCCTTAGGCCGCATCCAGGGGGGTTTCGCCCGCCTCAGCACAGGCTTCGCCCGCGGTCGATGCGTCTGCGCGCTACGCCCGCAACATATACATAGGAGTACTCGAAATGACCGTAAAAAAATATACAACAATATTTATTTTGTAAAAAAAAATACGCATATACTTAAAAAGATTCTTTTTTGTCCTCTCTTTCCCTCTCCACCGCACTCTCCCCCTTGTTCAAAGTCCCCAAAACTTATATATATATTTCTTGTGTCTAAATACAAAGGAAGAATACATATATATAGGAGAGAGATTGAGACAGAAAAACCTATACAAGGTGTGGGACTAAAGAGAAGGAGATCTAAATGGGCATGTACATGAGTCTATTACATGGATTTCGCTAACACTCCCCCGCAAGCTGGAGCGTACAAACCGTAGGCACCCAGCTTGGATAAGAACTGGAGATATAGAGGCCGAGGAAGAGCTTTTGTTAGGATGTCAGCAATTTGCCTCGCAGCAGGAACATGCTCTAATTCTACCTTCTTTGCTTGAACCTTTTTCTCTGATGAAGTGACAGTCAACCTCGATATGCTTTGTTCGCTCATGGAAAACTGGATTGTTGGCTATATGAATTGCAGCATGACTGTCACACCGAAGTGTTGTCGGAGAAGAAAGTCTAACACCCAAGTCACTAAGAAGGCTTTCAAGCCATGTTAATTCTGACACAACAACAGCCATAGCCCTGTATTCAGACTCAGCCGAGGAGCGGGCGACCACAGTCTGTTTCTTGCTTCGCCATGTTATGAGGTGCCCACCAAAATAAGTGCAAAAGCCAGTCGTGGAACGCCTATCATCATGGAACCCGGCATAGTCAGCATCCGAGTAAGCAAGAAGAGATGGTGAGTTGGATGGTTTGTAGACAAGGCCTTGTCCCGGAGCAGTCTTTAGATATCTGAGAATACGCTCAACAGCTTGAAGGTGAGAAGTGCGCGGAGTATGCATGAAGCGACTCACAACACCAACAGCAAACGAGATATCCGGTCGAGTAACCGTTAGGTAGATCAGTTTCTCAACCAATCGTCGGTAATATTCTGGATTCTCAAGAAGCTGGTCAGAGTCTGACCCAGCAGCACACAATTTCTGATTAGCATCCATAGGAGTATCCGCAGGTTTGCACCCGGAGTATCCTGCTTCATGAAGTAAGTCGATGCAGTACTTCCGTTGGGACATAACCAACCCATCGGGTCGTCGGGCGACTTCAATCCCAAGGAAGTATCTAAGATTTCCAAGATCCTTGGTCTGGAAGGCCGAGTTCAGATGTTCCTTGAGCTGTTGTATCCCAGAGAGGTCATCGCCGGTAATCAGGATACCATCAACATAGACAAGAAGGATCACAGTGCCAGTTGGTCCATGCTTAGTGAATAGGGAGAAGTCGGCGGAGCTTCGAGTAAACCCAAGTGCTAAGAGAACCCTGCGGAACTTATCAAACCAAGCTCGTGGTGACTGTTTGAGACCATAAAGAGCCTTTAGAAGGCGGCAAACGCGAACTTCACGAGACTCCCCCGTGGTCTCAAACTCGGGAGGTTGGCACATAAAGACAGTTTCCTTTAGATCGCCGTTAAGGAAGGCATTCTTAATATCGAGCTGAAGAAGGGGCCAACGGCGGTGCACAGCAACGGAGATAAGAACCCGAACAGTGTTGAGTTTGCTACTGGAGAAAAAGTTTCCTCATAATCCAAGTCGTGTTGCTGAGTGAAGCTCCGGGCCACGAGACGGGCTTTTAAGCGATCAACAGTCCCATCCGCATTTTGTTTGACCGCAAATACCCATATGCAACTAACACAATGTTGACCCGAAGGAAGGGGAACCAGTTCCCAGGTTTAATTAGCCCAGAGGGCATTCATCTCCTCTTCCATAGCTGCCCGCCACCCTGGATGCTGAAGCGCCTCCTGCACAGAGTTAGGAATAGAGATGGAGGAAAGAGAAGTAGCAAATTGGTGTAGTGGTGGAGAAAGCCGATGTAGAAACACATAGCTCGCCATAGGATGAGCCGTAGAGGAAGATGCTGGATCAACCGCGGTCGGTGTGTCATCTGTAGCAGACGGCTCCGGTATGGAAATATCCTTGGATTTACGGCGAGAATAGACGTAGCGAATGGGCGGATGAATCAAAGGCGGGGATGGAGGAGACGGTGGAGAGGAAGGCGTGACTGGAACGATAGGACGAGTAAAAGTAGAAGGTATGGATTGGGGATAGGAGGATAGGTGGAACGGTTGAACTTCACAGAAGGTGACATCGGTCGAGACAGTCACTTTTCCTGTTGTAGGAGAATAGCACACATAGCCCTTCTGAGTTCGAGTGTAGCCAACAAACATCTGTTTGGTAGCACGAGCAGCAAGTTTGTCTGTCGGCGGACCGAGGTTGTGAACATAACTCACACATCCAAAAACTGGGGGTGTGAGGGGGAAAGGAGGAGTGGAAGGAAGAAGAAGGCTTAGTGGAGTGGCAAAGCTGAGAACGGATGAGGGCATGCGATTGATGAGGTGACAAGCAGTTGCAATAGCAAAGTGCCAAAATTCTGTTGGGACCTGCATTTGGAACATGATGGACCGAGCGGTATCGAGAAGATGGCGATTTTTCCGTTCGCCCACGCCATTTTGTTGAGGTGTGTAGGCACAGGAGGTTTGGTGGATAACACCAAACTCAGAGCACAGAGCGGAGAAGGACCGACCTGTGTACTCGCGGGCATTATCGTGCGGAGTATTTTAAGAGGCGTCGAGAACTGCGTACGTGTTTCAGATAAAAGAGCACGAAACACAGAAATTATCTCAGTGCGATCATGAAGAAAATAAAGTCAAGTAACACGCGAGTAGTCATCAATAAAGTGATAAAGTAGCGATGTCCAAATACACTGGGGATCCTGTATGGACCTCATACATCAGAATGAACTAAAGATAACGGAGTATCACTCCGGGTACAAGAAGGAGAGAAAGAAACCCGATTCACAAGTGAACTCTTGGAGTGAAACACCAGGAAGAGCTTTTTTGAGAACCGGAAGGGGAGCATGCCCAAGACGACGATGCCAGTCAGAAGTGGAGATAGAAGAAAGACTGATAGGTGGGAGATCCAAGAGATATAGCCCATTCGTCAGCCGACCGCTACCAATGGTACTTCGTGTACGGCGATCCTGCAAAACAAAAGATGAAGGAGAGAAAGTTATGCAACAGTCAAGATCTCGTGTTAACTGGCTAACAGAAAGCAAGTTAAACGGGGAGCCCGGAACATGAAGGACGGAGGAGAGTAGCAAGGTAGGAGTGAGGCGGAGATCAGCAGCACCAGAGACCGGGGTAGTGTCCTCATTAGCAACAATAATAGATGACGGGTGAGAGGTTGTCGAATACCGAGGCGGTTTCTGAGATGTTATATGATGAGTTTCTCCAGAGTCAACGATCCAGTGAGAGCTGTAAGAAAGACAGGTTATACCTTGAGTAGAGAAGAAGGCAACCGAGCCAGATGGCCTATCAATACTGCCTTGGAGCTGCTGGAACTGAGTGCGAAGGTCTTCATATTCCTGGCGAGTAGGTGCACCAAGGGTGGAAGTATCAGGGGCAGCAGAAGGAGCTGGAGTAGCGGAGGCGGCCAGATGCGGAGGCAGACCATGTTTTCGGTAGCATGTAGCTTCTAAATGACCCTCACGAGAGCAGTAAGTACACTTCAAAGAAGAGCAGCCACCACGTCCTCGTCTCCGAGACGGGTGGCATCCTCCCCTGGTGGAAGGGCCACGAGCAGAAGGAGGAGTGGGCAGGAGAGGTTGCTGAAGAAGAACTGGAGAAAAAACTGTGGGAGTCTCAGATGGAGGAGTTACCCTGAGTAACATAGAGCAAACATCATGAAGGGAGGGGGTGGTAGTGGAGGAGAGTATCTGAGCTCGAACACTGTGCAGATGTGGAGGAACACTGACCATCATCATAGCAATACATACGGCTTCCTTCTGAGTCCGTTGAGTTGCGAGATCAGTGGTAGATGGCTGATGCTGGATCCATGCATCAGTAAGAGCCTTAGCACGAGCAACAAAGAAGGTCATGTTCGCAGCCCCGCCGGTATCCAGGGCCTGGAGATCAGTAATAATGTCATAGAGGTGCTGGAGGTTGTCCTTGCCCGAGTACAAGGAATGGAGCTCATCCCACATGCCCTTGGCTAGCTCGTGATACATGGCCATTTGGTACGGTTCGCCATCCATAGAGTTGAGAAGTCATGTCTGAACTCGACCGTCATTCCGCAGCCAATCGTCGGTATAAGGGGAAGGAGGTGCCTGCGTGAGATGGAGTAAAAGTCCTTTTGCCTGAAGGACCCGGCGAACGGAGTGCACCCAAGGTACAAAATTTTTCTTTCCGGAGAGGGAAATAGTGGTGATCCGTAGCTCATCACGAAGTTCGGGAGGAGTGACGCTAGCAGCAGGCACTCCAGAGGAATTGACCGAGGAACCCATGAAACCGATCAGAGCAGCAAGAGGGATCCGAGACAAGGGGCCGCGCTATCACAGACGTGGACAGGGCGATCTGAAGCGACCTTGCGGTGAGCAGGAGGTCGGCGGTCTGGCAGCAAGCTGGCGAGCTGGAGGTCGCGCGGTCTGGAGCAGGCGGTCTGGAGGCGGACTGGCAGCGGACTGGGCAGCGAGCTGGCGCACGGACTGGAGCAGGCAGCGAGCAGGCAGCGGCGGACTGGAGCAGGCAGCGAGCTGGCAGCGGCGGACTGGATCAAACAGCAAGCTGGCGAGCTGACGCACGGTCTGGCGCAGGCGGTCAGGCGGCGAGCAGCGGTCTCGCGGGAAGAAGACCGCGGGAAGAAGACAGCGATATGAGCTGGATGTCGCGATCTGAGCAGCGAGCTGGAGATGCGATCAGAGCTTGAGAGGAGCTGGAGATGCGATCGCGGTCTGGGTAGCAGGCAGAGCAGCGGGAGATCGCGGTTGAGACCGTAGGAGGAGAATCGGGAGTTCAACGGGGAACACGGGAGACCGGTAGATCAAGGAGAGCTCGGGAGGGGGGCTTGGGAGGTGCGGGTCCCACGTGTCAGGGAGGAGAGGGTTATAAGAGAGTCAAAGAGGAGAGGAAGCGGGAAGAGGCAGAGCAGGCAGCAGGAGGAAGCGGTCTCAGAAAGTGAGACCGCGAGAGCTCGTTACGGGGAAGGGGCGGTCAAAAAAAAGGGAGACCGTAATTTTTGAACCTAGCTCTGATACCATGTTCAAAGTCCCCGAAACTTATATATATTTCTTGTGTCTAAATACAAAGGAAGAATACATATATATAGGAGAGAGAGTGAGACAGAAAAACCTATACAAGGTATGGGACTAAAGAGAAGGAGATCTAAATGGGCCTGTACATGGGCCTATTACATGGATTTCGCTAACACCCCTCTCTCATCTCTTTCTCTCTCTCCCACTCTCTCTCTCTCCCGGGAAGTTTATTTTTATTTTTTTTATATTAAAGATGTTTCGGATAAAACATGTGAATGATCCAACGGTGGAAAATGAAAGCACGGTAAGAGCATAGAGAATACTATATTCACTTATATAATAAAGTTATATATAATAATTTAAAAAAGAATAAATAAAATTATCTTCTTACAATTTTTTATTTAAAAAATCACTACATTTTGAAAAGGAATTTCCCGTCTCACTGCATTTTGAAAAATCGCTACAGTTTCGCATTAATTAATAGTGTGTTTATTTTAAGTTGTATTAATTAAGGGCAATGTTATACGCAGTCTTATTCTCACTATTCACAGTCCAATTTTTATGAGTTTTTACGCGCTTTTTTAAAATACGCTCTGTGCGTGCATTTTTAGGAAAACTGTTCAACACAAAAGTTGTAGATCTCGTCGAGATCTACAACTTTCGTGTTGAACACTTTTCCTAAAAATGCACGCACAAGGCGTATTGCCGCCCTGATTGAAACATGAGCGTAATTTTTGTAAATACGTCATGTACATGCATTTTTAGGAAAAGTGTTCAACACGAAAGTTGTAGATCTCGACGAGATCTACAATTTTCATGTTGAACAATTTTCCTAAAAATGCATGTACATAACGTATTTTCAAAAAGCGCGTAAAATCTCCGAAAAATTGGACTGCGAATAGCGAGAATAGGACTGCGTATAACATTGCCCTTAATTAATTGTATGTCTGTCACTCGTATGTGTGTGTGTATAATAGTGTGTTTATTTTAAACTGTATTAATTAATAGTGTGTCTGTCACTCGTGTGTGTGTGTGTGATCTTTGAAGAACATCTCAGTCAATCTTTCTTCAATCCTCAAATCGGGTCTCGCTCAGGCGAAAATATTGATTCTTTGAAACGGTGTTGACATAAGGAATTACGGTCTATGGTGGGTCTTCAAGTGACTACTAAAGTGTGGAAAGTGCCGCTTCACCTTCATGTTAGAAGATGCAAAATTGTGGTGGGTGGAGGAACGCAACAGATGCTTTGCAGGGTGCCTCCCTACTCAGATTACTTTGGGAGAGTTCGCTTCTGAGACGATATCCTCCATGGCAATGGCAATGTCCCTTCAGGCAATTATTAAGATTGTTGCAGGAATTCACATGCCCGCGCCATTATTCAAGTGTGTTTTCAATCTCCATTGACATGTTCACATTTGCGCAAACCACAGACGGGCACGTTTCCGTATATTAATTCAAACTATTGAAACAGGTTAATTCCAAGATTGGTATTGTAATTGTTGCGACGGAAATTAGTTTAAAGAACAATGGATCAAGCAGCAGTTGCAATAAATGATATTTACATGTGAGCTTTTATGTCAATTATGTTACTGATTTCTCTGCAAAAAATTATTTCTTGCTTATAGATTGGTATAGAAAAAGTTTTGCTAGCTTTAGTTTTAAATGATTTCAAAACATTCTAACTTTTATCACCTTTAAAATTTAAGTCCCAATCTTTTTATTTTGAAGAAATTAGTTTGTAACATTCTCCTCCTTTTAATTTCGGTTCCCAAATTAACCGGCGTTATCTTTCCGTCAAATTAATTTCAAGCTTTCACATGACAACGACGATGGAGCAGGGGTTCCCATCTACAATCTCACTGACAGCATCGACCTCGTGGAAGTTTCTGTTGTAATGTGGGTTCGGCCTGCTCACGCAGGGCCCCCTGATCGGCCCACATCAGGACTTCAGTCCGTACACCCCAACCTGCTCTCCCACTGGGCGCACCAGTGATCAGGTTGTTGAAGTCGGGCCTCGACCCGCCGACCTCCTTTATAAGAGGGGACTAACACCACCTCTTATACCCAACTGAGATGTCCTGATGTCGGCCGGTCAGGGGGCTCTGCGTGAGCAAGTCGGTCCCGCATTACAACAGTTTCTCTCGCTCGACAACAGAGATGGAGGAGCGGGTTTCCCATTTTCAATCTCACTACCAAGATCGATCTAGTTAGAGGTACTCTTGCAAAACAATGGCGATGGAGTAGGGTTTACCATCTCCAGTAGAAGTTTCCTCCAACGGCGTTGGTTCACGAGGTAAGGCAACGAATCTTTGTTTCTTGTCTATTTCTTTGTGGATTAGTGTTCTGGAAATTAGTTTTTTTTTTCATTTCAAAAGCGTTGATTTCTTTGTCGATACAAGAGGTAATGAATCGCGATAGTGTTCTGCAAATTAGTGTTAGTCGTGTAATTTCTGCGATTTCAGGTTGTTTTCCCAATTTTGATCCCGAATGCCAAATAGAACATGTAGCCATTTATTAATAATTAATCCCTTTTTTATTTCGATTACCAAATAGAACCTGCAACCATTATTTAATAATTAATAGAGGAATTTTCCATTAGATATAATGGGAAGGGTTATGTAGGACTGAATTCTAAGAGTTTTAAAAAGTTAGATTCATCAAAATAAAAAATTGTGACTTAAATCTTAATGATGATAAAAGTTAGGAACTGAAAGCACTATTTAGCCTAACATATACATAAAATAATTTAGTAAAAAAGTATATTATGAAATTAAAATTTGAGTGGCTATGCCTGTTGGAAATTTTCCATTGAGTGGACTTGATTCATCGAGACGTCCCGGTAAAGTTGTACGCGAGAATTAGAATCTATTCAGACTCTCACGAGCGCGCGTTAATTTAGTCGCGCGAACGATCAATACTTGTGATATGTGGGTCAGATTGTCTCGTAAATTCATGTCGCAAACTCGGTCTCACCCTTAACAAAATTTGGCATTTATTTGGCATGAGATGAAATCTTACTTAATTTTATAGGTTTCATATTCATTTTAATTTGGAGTTAAATGAGATTAATTGACCTATTGGCTTGTAACTCCAATAGGCTCTCCCTATTAAAGCCTAAGTCTATTCTCATGCCAATTTATTCCATTCATACCAAAAGTTGTGAGCAAGGGCTGAAGCATTGGGTGATGCAGATCGGGGATGCGGACCCGCAGCAGAGGTGGTGAGTTTTGGGCCCGTTCAGGGTTGATTGACTACTTACCATATATGGCGTACTCGGATCGATGATCCGACTCCACGGATGCGTCTAGCCCGTCATTCCGACACGATTTTATATATTATATTGTTATTTTGACTTTTATTTTGATGTAATCAGACTACCCAATCTCTGGCCAATCATAGCCGTTGATGGTTATTTTGTCTTTTATTGTAATTGTTGCGACGGTGTTTAGGTTCATTGCATTTGTCACGTGCTCATTTGCATTGCATGTAGGGTTAGGGTATCGTTCATCCGCCGCCTATATATTCGCCATGCATCAGTTGGTATCAGAGCCCAAGGTTTGGGCCACATTTATATACGTAGTGGTAGGTCATATAGAGTCTTTAGGTTCATATATGGCTAGTTATCGTCGTCGTCCTCTCCTCTATTTGGAGATCCCGGTATCGATTATGAAGAAACATACAGCCCCGGTATCGATTATGAAGAAACATAATGTCCTGTTGTGAAGCACTCCACAATACGCCTTATTTCTCCCTTGCCATGATCCAGGATTGGCCACTCCGACAACTCGACGTCCGCAATGCATTTTTGCATGGATATCTCAGCGAAGCCAGTTTACATGAGCCAACCCCCAGGTTTTATTGGTCCTTCCAAACCAGATAATATGTCATCTCCGTAAGGCCATCAATGGTCTAAAACAAGCTCCACGAGCTTGGTTTTTTCGTCTACATTCCTTTTTGGAATCCATGCAGTTTCATAGCAGTCCTTCTGACTCATCTCTCTTCATACGACGAGACGTCACCTCTATACTGGTCATTCTTGTGTATGTCTATGATATAATAATCACCGGGTCTCATCCATCTCAAGTCTCAGAGATTATCTAGAACATTTGTGCAAAGTTTTCTTGTCGAGATCTTGGATAAGTAGGTTATTTCCTTGGAATGGAGATTTCTCGGGGGACAGGTCTACTCACAATCAAACAGTCCGCTTATGCGATGTCTCTTCTTCGGAAATTCAACATGCTCACATGTGCTCCCTGCTCTACACCAGCCACGACAAGGTCCCTCCTTTCGGACTCCGGCGAACTCCATGTCGATCCGACGATATACCGTAACATGGTTGGCGGTCTACAATACTTAACTTTATCACGACCTGATTTAGCCTTCTCAGTCAACCAAGTGTGTCAATTTCTTCAGGCACCGCGGACCACTCATTTACAAGCAGTTAAAAGGATATTTCGGTATGTTAAAGGCACCCTCGATCTTGGACTATGTTATCGTAAAAATCGTCCGTTCTCCTTGGTTGCCTTCTCAGATGCTGATTGGGCGGGTGATCCTTCTACAAGACGTTCCATGGAACTTGTGTTTTTCTCGCCGGCAATATCGTTTCATGGGCGGCTAAGAAGCAACCTACCATCTCACGCTCCAGCACTGAAGCCGAATACCGGGCACTGGCTCATGCAACTGCTGATCTACGACATTTTTGTTTTCTTCTAAGGGACTTGGGTGTTCGACTTTCAACCGCCCCAAATATCCAATGCGATAACCAGTCCGCAATTCAGATGGCTCACAACACCATGTCCAAGTCCAGAACTCGTCACATTGATATAGATTATCATTTTATATGAGAACTCATTGCTCGTGGGGCAATCACCATATCATATGTTTCATCTCGGAATCAACTTGTTGATATCTTCACCAAGCCTTTATCCAAGGATCGTCTTCGGGATATGTGTGCTCAGCTTTCACTCCCTACGCCATCCTTGCAGGGGGCGTGTTAGAATGTATGGCGTTAATGCTAGCATATAATTATAATTAATGCAATATACTAATTATAATCAATGCACCATACACCTGGAATATATTGCAGCAATTAGTGCAATATAACCGTTGAAATATATTGCAATTAATGCAATATATTTAATGTTTTGGTAATGTAATTAATTGGTTTATCCGTGGGATCAATTCTCATTGGTTATGTACTTACCTATGTAAACATTCTGTGATTATAAATACTATACCAGTGTGTCCTAGCAGGGCACGGTCTTCTCTCAAACTCTTCCTCCCAAACTTGTTATTCTCCACTTTATCCTAATCTATTCCTTCTCTTACAATCTCCATCCCGAGATCGCCTCAGACGATCATGAAAATCCACTATTTGTTGATTATTTGAGCTAGCAATTTCAATTTGATAAGAACCACTAATTAGCACATACATAGAACACTCAATTGATTAGTCACCAACACTATACACGTCGCAATTGATTTATAAATAAGTATATTTTTATTACATGTTTTACCAATAGCACTCTCTATTCAATCATCACTTTTCTTTGCATCTTCTGCAGCGCACGAGTTGGCAGCATAGTAATTTAACGTAATTTTATCTTTGTCCTCTATGCTTGCATTTTATATTGTAATTAATTCATTCTTCTTTTAAAATTCGCATTACTACTCTTAATTTTTTTATTACTTTAATAGTGTTAATTGCTCTTTTTTTGGGAGCCCTACTTTGAGGGCAAAAATTGGGCAATGGATTGGAAGTATGATGCCCATATGGCCATTTTCACCGGTGGTGGCTGCCGCCTCCAAGCCTATAAGATTAGAAATGTATTATTAAATTTATATTTTCGAATATATAGATAATAATTCCTAGCCATCACTTGTTGCAGGCTATTAAATGTATTTATATTCACTATTCCAATCTCTGGTGCCTGCATTTCAATAGCCTGCAACAAGTGATGGCTAGGAATTATTATCTATATATTCGAAAATATAAACTTAATAATACATTTCTAATCTTATAGGCTCGGAGGCGGCGGCGGCCACCACCGGTGAAAATGGCCATATGGGCATCATACTTCCAATCCATTGCCCAATTTTTGCCCTCAAAGTAGGGCTCCCAAAAAAAGAGCAATTAACACTATTAAAGTAATAAAAAAATTAAGAGTAGTAATGCGAATTTTAAAAGAAGAATGAATTAATTACAATATAAAATGCAAGCATAGAGGACAAAGATAAAATTACGTTAAATTACTATGCTGCCAACTCGTGCGCTGCAGAAGATGCAAAGAAAAGTGATGATTGAATAGAGAGTGCTGTTTTTTTTATACTAAAATATTGGTAAAACATGTAATAAAAATATATTTATTTATAAATCAATTGCGACGTGAATAGTGTTGGTGACTAATCAATTGAGTGTTCTATGTATGTGTTAATTAGTGGTTCTTATCAAATTGAAATTGTTAGCTCAAATAATCAACAAATAGTGGATTTTTTCATGGTCGTCTGAGGCGATCTCAGGATGGAGATTGTAGGAGAAGGAATAGAATAGGATAAAGAGAAGGATAACAAGTTTGGGAGGAAGAGTTTGAGAGAAAGCCGTGCCCTGCTAGGACACCCTGGTATAGTATTTATAATCACAGAATGTTTACATTGGTAAGTAGATAACCAATGAGAATTGATCCCACGGATAAACCAATTAATTACATTACCAAAACATTATATATATTGCATTAATTGCAATATATTTCAACGGTTATATTGCACTAATTGCTGCAATATATTCCAGGTGTATAGTGCATTGATTATAATTAATATATTGCATTAATTATAATTATATGCCGGCATTAACGCCATACATTCTAACAGAGATTCCCGTCGAGAAGATTCTTCTTGCCCAGAGAGAGAGAGAGAGAGAGAGAGAGAGAGAGAGAGAGAGAGTGAGTGAGTGAGAGGGAGAGAGAAGATTTTCCTTGCCCAGAAAAGATAAGCTACAGATGCAAATGATAGATCTCCTAGGAGATCAGCAATAGAAATAATCTTATGTGTTATTTTTATTTATTGGTATAGTTATGTTGATAGGCCGGACAGAACTCAAATCTTTCCTGTAGTCTATAGTGAAGAGAGAGCTTATGAACGCCTTCGTAGGATCTTCAAGGCACGGTCTCATGACGGATTCTTCCTTTGGGGGGATCTTTGCTGAGTGTTTGGGAATCCTCGTTCCCACAGACGGCGTCAAACTGTTGCGGGTCGCTTGGGTGCTTTCGGTAGACCGGTCGACTTGAACCACCTTAGCTCTGAAGCAAACCAAGCGCGCTAACAGTCAATTAGAGAATCGTTAAGTACGCTGAGACTTTTTAACGTGGAAAACCCGGAAAGGGTAAAAAAACACGCGGTCGGAGCTGTGCCGACCAAACTGCACTATTTTCTGGGGGGTTACAATCAGATATTTAGAATTTGAGCTTGGGTGCTTTCGGTAGACTTTCGGTAGACCGGTCGACTGTTGCGGGTTGCGTGTCGTGTGGTTTGTTGCGGTAGACTTTCGGTAGACCAGTCGACTGTTTCGGTAGACTTTCGGTAGACCGGTCGACTGTTTCGATAGACTTTCGGTAGACCCGCAACAGTTTGACGCGTGGTTTGTTGCGAGTTGCGTGTCGACTGTTGCGGGTTCCTCACTGGGGGTTGGTGAGGAACATTTGCGTGGAGTTGCCAGCTTGGACGAACTCGGCTGCGTCTTTCTTCATCGTTGACCAATAAAATCCCTGACATAGGATTTTCCGGATCAAAGCTCTTGCACCCAAGTGTTCTCCACATATTCCTCTATGGGCCTCCTTTAAAGCGTACTCCGCCTCCGCTGGCGGAAGGCATTTCAGGTAGGGCCCAGAAAAGGCTCGCCTGTAAAGTTCTAACACGATAATGGCGTACGAGGCGGCCCGCACTCGCAGCCGTCGTGCTTCTAGTCGGTCGTCAGGTAGGTTTCCCGTGTTCGATGTAGGCTCGGAGGGGCGTCATCCAGGATGACTCTTCTTTGCTGATTTCGGCAATTTCCCATGCTCCATGAATACTGGGGGTCCTAATGTCTTCGACCCGGCGCCTCCGAGATTGATAGTTGGACGAGGAGGTCGCAAGCTTGGAGAGTGCGTCGGCTCTAGAATTCTGCTCCCTGGGGATGTGCAGGATCTGATGCGATGGTATTTGTTGTAGAAGCAATCTCACAAATGCGAGATATTGCGTCATTTGATCGCTCTTTGCCTCGTAGTTCCCCACGACCTGTGAGACTACCAGCTGTGAATCGGTGTAGATTGTTAGGTTCTCGATCTTGCAGTCGATGGCGAGTCGCAGGCCGGCAATTAGGGCCTCGTATTCGGCCACATTGTTGGTTGCTGAAAACTTCAACCTGAGGTCGTACTCCAGAGTGATGCCTTTTGGGCTTACTAGGAGCAAACCTGCTCCTGCTCCCTCGGTCGTTGATGCCCCATCAACGTAGAGAGCCCATCGAGCGGCGGAGATATCTTTAGCGGGAGTGGCCTTTGGAGGAAGAGTATTCTCCACAATGAAGTCGGCGAGCACTTGGGATTTGATATCCGGCCTGGTAGGAAGTGGATGTCGAATTCGCCTAATTTGACCGCCCACTTCACCAGCCTTCCGGATACTTCTGGTTTCTGGAGAATGGCCCGCAACGGTAGTTGAGTCAATACCTTTATTGTGTGAGCCTGGAAGTAGGGTCGGAGCATTCTTGCAGAACAGATGAGGGCGAAGGCCGTTTTATCGGGTGTTGGGTATCTGACCTCGGTGTCGGTGAGGACCTTGCTGAAATAGTAGACAGGCCGCTGGACTCCTCCCTCATCCTTTACTAGCACCGAGCTGACGGTCGTGGGAGATATTGCCAGATAAAGAAATAGGACCTCCCCGGGGATAGGTTTGGACAGAAGCGGGGGCGAGGCCAGGTATTGCTTGAGGTGCTCGAAGGAGGTCTGGCACTCGTCCGTCCACTGGAATCCGGAGTGGCGTGCCCCCCGAAGGATTTTGAAGAAGGGGAGGTATTTATCTCCTGTCCGCGCCAGGAACCGCGAAAGGGCAGCAATCCTCCCATTTAAGCGTTGTACTTCTTTAATGGAACAGGGTGGCGACATGTCTCCTAGTGCCTTGATCTTTTCTGGGTTTGCCTCAATCTCTCGATGGGTCACCATGAAACCCAGGAACTTTCATGTCGTTACACCAAATGCACACTTGCTGGGATTAAGCCGCATTTGGAAGCGGCGAAGGAGCCGGAAGCATCCCTCCAGGCCTTCAAAGTGGTCTTGGGGTGGATGCTCTTGACTATCATGTCGTCTACGTAAACTTCCATCGTTCTCCCGATGAGATCTTTCAACGCTTTGTTCATCAGCCTCTGGTAGGTCGCCCCGACGTTCTTGAGGCCGAAAAGCATGACCTTGTAACAGTAAACTCCTTTGTCTGTTCGGAAGGCGGTGTGTTCTTCGTCTTCTGAGTTCATCCTGATTTGATTGTAGCTTGAATATGCGTCCATGAAGCTGAGAAGCTCATGTCCAGCTGTTGCATCGACCAACTGATCGATTCTTGGAAGGGGAAAACTGTCTTTCGGGCACGCCTGGTTTAGATTGTTGTAGTCGACACACATCCGTCATTTCCCCGAGGCTTTCTTGACCATGACCACATTGGCTAGCCATGTGGGGTATTTTGCTTCGCGGATGAACCGCGCATCTAGGAGCTTCTCCACCTCTTCTTCAATCGCCTTGAGCCGCTCTGGGGCGAAGTTCCGCTTCTTCTGGATCACTGGCCTGCAAGCAGGGTTAATGTTTAGAGAATGGGAGATGACTTGAGGATCTACCCCCGGTATGTCTTCCGGACTCCACGCGAAGACGTCTTCGTTAGCGCGGAGGAAGAGGATGCATTCCTCCTGCTCTTCCTTGGACAGAAGGGACCCAATTTGGACCGTCCTGGTCGAATCTTGCTGGGAAAGCGGTACTTCTATGAGCCCTTCGACGGGCGATCCGCGTTGTAGCGTGGTTTCGTCCCATAGGTCGAAGTTGTTGATGCTGAGGGCGATAACTTCTGCCGGCTGGGCCTGCTTTAGGAAACACGTTCTTGCTGCTTCTTGGTTTCCTCTTACGACCCCTATCCCAGCGACGGTTGGGAATTTCATGGCCAAGTGCGGGATAGACGGGATTGCTCCAAAGATGGATTGGAGCGGCCTTCCAAAGATGGCGATGTAGGCGGAAGTGGACTCTACCACCACAAACTGAACGTTATGCGTTGCTTGCCTCGGAAACTCGCCCAATGTAACTGGGAGGGTGATCATTCCCTGAACCGGGACGGGTCTATTATCGAAGCCATAAACGGGCCTGACTGCAGGGCTGAGCTGGTCCTTTGGGAGCTTCATGCTTTGCAGAGTGGATAAGATTAGGACGTCGACCGAGCTTCCATTGTCGACCAATATCCTCTTGGCATTGAAGCACGGGTCCCCAATTCCCGCACTGATGATGAGTGGGTCTTGATGCGGTAGTCGTAATCCTTGCAGGTCCTCTTCTCCAAAAGTGATGGTGATGACCTGCTTGAGCTTCTTGTCCTCATGGTCCCTCGGGGGCTTGGCGATCGAGAGGATCTGCGCAGCTAGTGCGGGTGGTCCGACGATGGTCTCGATTTCTCCTATCATTGGTCTGCCTCCGGGTGCGCCTCGCGGAGCAGGAGGCTGCTCTCTTGCTTCCCTGGGTAGCTGTTGCTGGCCGGGAATCTGTCCTTGCAGGAATCTCCCCAGGAGTCCTTGGCGGATGAGCCGCTCAATCTCGTCTTTCAGTTTGGAGCACTCTTCAGTGGTATGCCCAGTTCCTCGGTGGAACTCGCAGTATCTTGATTGATCGTTCCTCGGATTCGGGGGAGGCATCCTGGGCCTTTGGAGCTCCAGGTTATTCTGGATGGCGTAGAGCACATTGGTCCTGGTGGTGTTTAACGGGGTGTATACCCGGGGCGGTCGCGGACCTAAATCTCTTCGTGGATCGCGATGGCGTTCACCATTGCGGCGCTCTTCATTGCGTTGCTCTTCATGCCCTCTGGGAGCCTGCTCTAACCCCCTCTTCCTCTTTTGGCTGTCTTCAAACTGTTGACGGTGTGCTTCGATGGCCTCGTCGGCCGCTATCTGAGCTTCCACCCGATGAACGAGATCGGGATAACTTGGCACTGTCTCCCACAGACGGCGCCAAACTGTTGCGGGTCGCTTGGGTGCTTTCGGTACGGCCAAACTGCACCCCCCATGGGGGGGTGCGCCCGGGCCCTCTCCCACGGGGGATGCGACCGAAACCGCATCCTTCGGCAGGAGAGGTCGAAGTTCGCTTTCCCCTTAGGAGGCGCGACTCCCCTTTTTCCCGTACTCGTAGCGCGCCCAGAACACTCCCGTGTTCGTTGCGTGCTCAGAACGCTTCCAAGCGCGCTCGGAACGTTTCCGTGTTCGTTGCGCGCTCAGAACGCTTCCGTATTCGTTGCGCGCTCAGAACGCTTCCGTGTTCGTTGCGCGCTCAGAACGCTTCTGAGCACGCTCAGAAGCATTTCCGCGTTCCCGACACGCTTGCAGTTAACCATTTTTCTCATATTTCAGGACTCGCTCGTCGCCTTTTTCACCTTCAACGAAGCTGCCCAAACTGCCCGAACTGCCCGAAGTGTGAGACGGTCATTTATGAAAAATGTCCTCGGAAGGCCTTTGCACAATATTTGGGAATCCATTCTCACAGACGGCGCCAAACTGTTGTGGGTGGCTTGGGTTCTTGCGTCAAACTGTTGGGAATCCAATTTTTACCCTTTCCCGGTTTTCCACGTTAAAAAGTCTCAGCGTACTTAACGATTCTCTAATTGACTGTTAGCGCGCTTGGTTTGCTTCAGATCTAAGGTGGTTCAAGCCGACTGGTCTACCGAAAGCACCCAAGCGACCCGCAACAAGTAACTTCAAATTATAGACAACAATGATTCATGAACTGTAGTTCAATATTTATCCCTGCACTTCAATATATATATATATATATATTATAAGTAAATAAATAATAAATATAAGCGAAATGGGCTCCGCCTCTTATTTCCCGAACAATCCTCCATGTCTCCTTAAAGTAAACTTTTTTCTAACCCAACAATACCTACACTTCTCTCATTCTTCTCCGCTAATGCTTTAATCTCGCCCAAATTGAAAATCCGCTTAGTTGTCGGAGAAGCTTCGTCGCAGCAACACGTCGGCGAGCTCAAACTCCATTCAACGACATTGTTGTCAAAGCTCTGACACCAAGCGCCACAATTTTTTACCATCCTCAATCTCCATATTTGGCAGGCGGACCTGCTATTATCGTCGGAGAACACATCATCCGCCCTAATCCATCCCGCATTATGGATGTGATGATGTCTTGTGCCGAAGCATTCTCCATGTCAACGTTCAGGACGGGATCAGTTATTTCATCGGATGACTTGATGAGGCTAAGAGATTATTACTGTATTCCTTTGGAATACGGGCTGGAGTTAGCCAGCATGCAGGAGCGGCGCAACTCTCTGCGCCCGGACAATTGATATTATACTGTGACTAATTCACAATGGGGCTTAGGCTGCCCTTATGGCCCGAACTTGTGGACGTGCTTCATCAATACGGTTTAGTTCTAGCACAATTGACTCCAAACTCAATTGGGATCATTGTTGCATTTAGGGCATATCTACATATTCAAAGAGAGGGATGGAGTTTGGGTTTTTTCATGATCCTATTTTCTGTGAGAATGGAGAATTTTGGGATAGTAGCATTTGTATGCCAAGGTATTAAGACGGTGAGGCCATTCAAAGCATCCTCTTAGTGGCAAGATAAATTCTTTTTTGTCATGCACCCTTCTGGCTGGGAAGTGCCGATTTCTCCTACTATAATTCCTGCAACCGCCTTTGAGATCACATCCCTTACTGTGGATGAGAAAAGTGTGGCTACACTTTTGAGTCACAGGCACCTGAACATTGTCCATTATCTCACAAGGATTAAAGATGTCATTCAGTTAGGAGTCTTCCGCAGTGAGTGTTCTTTTTATCTTATCAGTTTTTTATAAGCTTTTAGTATTTTTATGTTTAAATACTTGCATTTTTTTAATGAAAACGAAGCATCTAAATTTTCATAGGAACCGCCTTTTTGGTCTGAGAAATCACTGCCTAAACTCCCTCACGAGGATTAAAGCACGGAGGAAGAGGATCAATCTTCTTCTAAGAAGAGCAAGAGACCGAAGGAACGACATGAAGGGGACTCTTCTACTCATGAAAAAACTTCTTCAGAGGGTGAAGGTCGTCAGGTCGGTTCATCGTTAAGGTCGTTGTCGGGAAACTAAGAGATTGGGCCGAAGGATTGCGCTTCCGCGACTAGAAATCCCAACAAGTGGTATCGGAGCTAGGTTCAGTAGGCGACTGATTGGACATTTGGGAAAAGATTTGACTGAGGTGGTAAGTAATTTGGTCATCTTCCCATCCTTTCAAATCCAAACTTGAATTAATTAGATCTCCTAATCGTGTCAAAGGACAACTATGACGGGAAAGAATGCGACTTTGGCTCGGTACTCGGTGGAGAAGTTCGATTGTAGCGAGAATTTTAGTTTATTCAAATTCGCGTCAAAGATATACTAGTTGAGCAGGGGTTGATGCGGGTTCTGTGGGGACAAGATAAACTAGCCGCTTAAGTGAAGGATGAGAAGTGGATTGACTTGGATGAGTGTGTCACTAGCGCCATCACGATGTGTGTTGACGACAAGGTACCATTTAACATTGACGTCGAGGGATCTGCAATCAAGCTTTGGGAGAAGCTCAAGAGATTGTATCTAGCCAAATTGTTGATTACGAGATTGTTGTTAAAACGACTATATGGTTGAATATACAGGAGAGTGGCATCCTGCAAGAGCACTTTAACACATACTCAGATGCATTGATGTTCAGTTCTCTGTAGGTGATGACTGTTTCGGTGTATTTGGGTGATGACTCGGGTTGTGAGGTCACGGGCACAGGGACAATGGACAACAGACACATGATGGGGAGGTGGGAAGGCTTGAGAGGTTACATATAGTGCTTAAGTTGCGTAAGATTTTGATATTATTTGGCAGATTAGACTTGAGTGGCTGCAACTTTGTAGCGAGAAAAGGTGTTCTGACAGTGACACACGGGTGTGTCGTGCTCATGAAGGTTGTGCAGTTTGGTAGCATGTACCAACTGATGGGACCACAGTGTGAGGTGGTACGCCCATGATTTATGCGGGTGACATCGTGGATGGTCAAGGTGGTGTAGTGTATCACCATTCTGTGACTCAGGTTCAACTAGTTCGTTTTGCGATCTGCGTGCGTCGACATCTCATAGGTGAACTAGAGCAGAGATGAAGTTCGACTTGCGACAAGTCGACTGATGCCTCGGGCACGAGGTGGTGCTTCATGCAGACTGGTGTTTCGTGCATACTGGTGTTTCGTGCATACTGGTGTTTCGTGCAAACTGGTGCTTTGTGCAGATTGGTGCTTCGTGCAGACTATTGCTTCATTCTAACCGGTGATTTGTGCAAATTGGTGCTTCGTGCAGACAGACGAGGTAGGGTGTGCGTAATTGCAACAATATTTGAAAGTTCCTCCGTGTTCCAAAGTAATAGTATTCGGAATTTCGTCAAATTCGAAAATGACAACTCAAATGATGTGAATTTGAAGGCCCCTCAGATAATCGAAATTCTAAGAAGAAGAAGAATTTACGAACCACTGAGATAATCAAGCTGTAAGTAGATCATCATTGTCGATTCAAAAGGAGAAAGCAAAAAAGAAGCAGAAATAAAAAAAAATTTGTGATTAAAAACTGAGGAAAGATGACTTACAGGAAAAAAATGAATAATTGAAACTTATCACCAAATAAGATAAATTAAAAGAAGAGGAACTCAGTCTTACATGCCAGAATCTACTAAATAACTAAAGCCCCCTGCTACTCTAAAGTAACATGAGTGCACGTATTACGAACAAGAAAACTTGCATGGATTAACGGAAACGGATACAATCCGGAGCAAGCTCCGGCCAACTCTTGGAGGTTGGTTCCTCCAAAGAGCCTTCTCTCAAATGAGAGCCAAAAGACAATAGTTCCAAAGGTGCCCTAACTCCCCAAAACCACCTCCTTATATAGGGAGGGGGGCTCACATCAAACTAAACATTTAAAGAAAAGCAAAAACATTTAAAAGGCGTGTGCGCGTAACAATATATCTCGTCAGAAAAGCGACCTTGACCCCAAGGTCGGAGCGCCGCCCGCCGGTCAATAGTGGGATGCCGTCGAGGTGCCCGGGGTGTCGTCCGGTAGTCCGTCTGAGAGCAGCAGGGCGTCAAGGTCGGCGGCGGAGAGCGCGGCCACGTCGTCGCCGATGAGGACTCGACACTCCTTCACAGAGCACTCATGACCAGGAGAGTAGGGGAACTTGCAGCGGAAGCACAGGCCTTTGCTCCGTAAGTCGTTGTACTCCTGGTTGGAGAGGCGGTGGGTAGGGACAGGCCGGTTGTTGCGAGGACCCATCATTGGTGGCCGGGGAAGAGGAGGTGGCGGAGGTGTAGGTTTCGGATGGGTCGAGAAATATGTGTAGGAAGGATGACGAGAGGGAGGTGATTGGAAAGGAATGTCGCCGGACGTCGCGAGAAATTCTGCCTCCACCAGGGGGGCGAGGTCAATGGCGTGGTGAACCGTTAACGGTTGGAGAGTGCGGAGACGGGAGCGGAAGTGGGGTTGCAAACCGTTCATGAAGAACCCCAAGTAATGGTCTGGGGGAAGGCCGGGGACATGGGTGACTAATTCCACGAAGGCATCAATGTACGCGTCAATGGAGCCGGTGTGACGGACCCCGCAAAGTCGCTCGATCATGGGGCCGGAGTAGCGGGCGTCATACCGCTGAATGAGGGCCTCAGAGAGAGCTGGCCAGGTGATGTCGGGAGAGGTCTGACGGAGCCAACGGACCCAATGGAGGGCCGACCCTTCCATGCCGATGATTGCGGTGGAGACCCGTTGTGTCGGCGCGGTCTGGTGAATGTCGAAGAACTGCTCGGCGCGGGCAATCCACCCGAGGGGGTCAGACCCGTTGAAGGTAGGCATGTCAGGTCCACGGTACGGTGGAGTAGGCACGTCCACCGCTGCGGAAGCATCAGGAAGCACGGTGCTGGGGGATCCCACAACAGAGGTTGTAGAGGGCCCAGAGTGCTGGGTGGGTTGCAATTTCTGGAGCATGGTCAGAATCGAGGCGAACTGCTCGGTCTGTGCCTCGAGACGAGAGTTGATGGTGGCGAGGGAGTGGTCGAGGGCTTCCACGCGGGATTCCATTTTCCCCTTTGGCATATGAGGGTGCACAGGGGATAGATGTCGCCGGAGCGTGTCGGAGAGAGCGGATGGGTGCGAGCTGGCGGCGGGAAGTGGGAAGCAGGCTGGGCGTAGCGGCGACGGCCCGGAGACGGAGCAAATGGCGCCGATCAGGGTCGATTTAGGGCGGAACAACCGCTGGAGGAGCAGGCGCAGGGATCGGCGGCAGATGGAGGCGTACTGGATCGATGTTGGATCGAGTAACTGGATCGGTGGTCGCTGGACGGTGGAGGCTTAACTGGAGGCTGAACTGGATCGGCGTAGGGATCGGCCGATGCAGGAGCTGGATCGAGCGGCGTTGGATCGTCGGCTAAGGGAGCAGGCGCTGGATCGAGCGATGGCGGCAGATCGCGAGATGCAGAACGCGGAACGACGGGAACGCCGATCGCGACGGGAACGCCGATCGCGACGGGAACGCCGATCGCGACGGGAACGCCGATCGCGGCTGGAGGAGCGGGCGGGACGTCGATCGCTAGCAGGGAACGTCGATCGTGACGGGACGCAGAGCGGGCGACGAACGACGGTTCTGGACGAGTGAGGGAGAATCCTCGGCTGAGAGCAAGATTCCGGCGGCTAGGGCAGCGGGCGGAGCGGCAGATCGGACCAAATATTACGAACAAGAAAAATTGCATGGATTAACGGAAACGGATACAATCCGGAGCAAGCTCCGGCCAACTCTTGGAGGTTGGTTCCTCCAAAGAGCCTTCTCTCAAATGAGAGCCAAAAGACAATAGTTCCAAAGGTGCCCTAACTCCCCAAAACCACCTCCTTATATAGGGAGGGGGGCTCACATCAAACTAAACATTTAAAGAAAAGCAAAAACATTTAAAAGACGCGTGCGCGTAACAGCACGCCTGTGTCAATGAACTGCATTAAAGTCAATACAATGACTGGTTATTTGTATATAAGCATTTGAGATAGATGCTTATTTCATGATCTTAAATCATTATTTAAGTTTGTTTGGTGTAGCTATTAAAATCTTTTCAGCTTTTTTATTGTTGCAATGTAAAAGTATGTTCGTATCAAGTAGGATAACTAGAAGCCTTCTTTTTCTTACATGCAAATTATCACTTGCTCTTCGTGAAATTTTCCTTCGCGATTTTTGCATTATAATAATGATAAGCTTTTTCTCATTTGTCAAAGTCATCATGATTTCGTTCAATTACCCTGGTTACTGCATTCGATAATACAATTGGTATGAAGTATCTTATGGAATCAGAAATTACTACAGGAATTTTAGAAGTAAGCCTTTGAATTCCTTAAATTTTGCAGGTTCCGCTAGATTTGAATTGTTAAAATATTGGTACGATAATTGGTGAAACATTAGTATTGTAATGGTTTGCAGAACTTTTGCACATGACTTCTACATGGCACTCTCTTACCATTCTTCAAATCAGAGCCAATACCAAATCATGTAAGCATTCATTTTATTCATTTTAAGTTTGCTAGGTTTGATGCATCTCTGAATGAACATCCTAAACTGCATGTGTGTTATCGTTTTCTGCTTGCTAAATGATTGATTATAGTAGTTTAAAAAAACAATCATGAACACGGTTTCTAATCTTCTAAATCCAGGACGTTCATAGTTTAAAAGGCCACATCAGGAACTTAAATTTTTTGTTGAATCTATATTTTGACAATATTATTTTAGAGCTTATTCATTTGGCAGAATTTAGTTGTGATATATATTTAAAACCCATTGGATTGATGGACTTAAAAATGTTTATCTTTGTTCATTTTTGGTTATTTGGCTCTGAGCTTGTCCTACCACCTAAAGCTCCCTAGAGCCCACTTGGTGGTTGAAATGCTTCACGCTTGTTGAATATGGTAGAACAGGGTGTGGCCAGATACTGAGTAGGGGTCGTCATAGATTGCCATAATTTTCCATATGTTGAATTGGAATTTGATGGAAACCCTATTACAACCCTAGATAAAGCTGGGTAATAGTTAATTGATAACCCTTTTCTGATAATTAGTCAAATAAATATGTAGAGAAATAGGCATTTAAGATACAAAAAATTAATTAATTGTTGTTCATTAAGGCTTCGTTTGGCGCGGTGGCGGTGGTCGTGAACGCGGTGGTCATGAACCGTCGTTCGTGACCGCCCGATCTCACCTAAAAAATTTCATGCATTTTATGCACAAAACTAGTTTATTTTCTTGGTAGCGGTCATAACCTGTCATGTCAAACATACATTTTATGATAATTGTGTTTTGTCCAAACTCACCGGAGCAAATAAGCCGCGCCAAACGAAGCCTAAGTATCAATAAAGATAGTGTTTATGAAGTTATGGTGTGTATGGTTGCCTATTAGAAGAAGAAGAAGAGACTTGAATGGATAAGTAGAATTAGATGATTGAATGGATAGAAATAGTTACACCATTGATGATGGTCTTCTTCTCTTATTTTTAACTTACTGGGTCTCCCTTATTATAATTCCAAATAATTTCTCTGTTTCCCCTTCTTCTTCACTTTGATTTAGGAGATTAATTCCTACTGGGTGTCTGGGATAAAGAGAGAGGCATAAAGAGAGAACAAATTAGGAATTTCAATTTCCCTTTTATTATCACCGAGAATTTGCAGATAGACTAAAAATGAAATCTTCATAAAGTCCTACTTGAGAGAAAACGCTAGTTTTTTACCTTTTGATTTTGTCATATGGATGATGAAGTGAAGCTTTGTTGGCTTTGTATGAGAGAACGGTCTTTTTTAGCGAGGGCGGGGCTTGTTTGAACTGGAACCTTTTGATCCTATGGTGTTGTTTTCGTTAAATCTTCATTAAGCAGACATACATAAAAAGTCTATCCAAACATTTTGGGGAGAGATGGAACTGGAGGAGCAATTTATGACAACCCTCTCGCATCTGGAATAGGCATCTCAAGATTGGATGGGAATTTGCATTTGGATCAAAATGGAATCCCCAAAAAATTATAAGTTACGAAAGATCTAAACTGTTAAGTGTGCAAGTCCTCCGCTCTGATAGAGACGAGCGATGTAGAAGGAGAAGCGAGGATCTCATCCATGATCTGTGAGCATCAAAGCAAGTCCTCCGCTCTGGCCACGAGTGAAGCAGAGAGGAAAAAAAATTCTAGCCTCCTTTTATGGCTTTCCTTGTAATATATTCTCCCATTCGTGGAAATAACCATGAATATTTTGTGCAATTTGGTCTACACACATCTACTTAAGTTATGCCAGCCAAAGTTGGTATGCAAAGTGTTTACTCATGCATTTCATTTAGCATATCCTTCAGATCTTCATTGGCTTACATTTTGGGTTAGTTTATCATCTTCGTAACAACCTTGGTACATGCATATTTCACAACTAAGTATCTCACTCTCTTCAAGTACACTACTTAAGAACGTGCAAATTTGTTCCTATATTTGTTTTGATTGTCTTTGTTATCTTTGGTGATTTTGGTTTTAGGAAACATTGTTATTTTGGTAATTTTTGTTTTAGGAAACCCACACCAGCTCTGCTTTCCTTGTTTGGTTGGCTTTCCTGTTTTTAATCAGTTCGCCATGTATAGCTTAGGCTGAGTAATTTTGGTTTTATCATATCTCTCTCTCCCTCTCTCTCTCTCTCTCTCTCTCTCTCTCTCTCTCTCTCTCTCTCTCTCTCTCTCTCTCTTAATATGAGTTGTCTAAAATTACAGCACACATAAGGAGAAATATAAAATTTTTGGAGCTATTTCAAACATAGGCTAAAGTTCAGGATTGATTACCTACCCCACACTCCTGTTTTATACTGCTGGAAATAAATCAAACCCGGTATGCGCATGAAATAAATGAATAATGTTTTCAACATTTTCCATACAATTTTATGTAATAATAATAATTATTATTATACATCTGAGCAGATCAAAGTCTCCAAAAAATCAAGCACGAAGGAGCCTGCCGCCTTTATAAAAGAAAATATGGGATTAAGATCTGGAAGCCAATCCAAGTCAAATTCAAAGGAGGAAGTGAGGAACAGTGAACATTGTCTCTAATTAATGCCTAAATTATTCTTCTGTTGTTTGATTCTCATTATAGTTATATAATATACCAGCCGCATAAAAATATAAATTAAGTTTTTGTTTGACATTTAATTCATCCTTTTTTTGCAAACTACATATAGAAGCTTCTATGAGATATTTTACATCACTTTTGTTGTGGTATCATAGCAACTTTACATTCTACTATATTTGGTCACCCGAGAGCATTGATTTAGCCCCGCATCGGATATGCGAAATGCATATTTACTTGCTTTTAGCTCAAATATGAGTTCTCATCCACTTTAATATTCCTATGGCCGACGCTCCCTAACATGAGCAATAGAGCTGCTATATCGATTGATTCACAACGTACACAATCTTTAATATTCTACTTGGGTTAGCCTTGCATGGTTGGACAACTCTATTTCCATTCACCACAAAATGAAATCTCCATCTTTTGCCATAATTCATTTTTCCTTCCGACAATCAAACCAAAAGACAATTGAATCGTCGTGAATTATGATTGAGAAAATGAATAATAATGTATGTTACCACCCACAGGTATTGCCTCTAGTTGATGTTGGTTGATGAAGCCCTCGATCGTTCTAGCTGAGCAATCCTTTGAACCAATTTCTTAGTTCCCCTACAACGACCTAGACGATGAACCGACCTAACGACCTTCACCCCCTGAAGAGGTTTTGCCATGAGTAGAAGAGTACCCTTCATGTCGTTCCTTCGGTCTCTTGCTCTTCTTAGAAGAAGATTGATCCTCTTCCTTCATGCTCGAATCCTCGTGAGGGCTTTCAGGCAGTGATTTCTCATACCAAAAAGGTGGTTCACATGAAAATTAAGATGCTTCGTTTTCATTACAAAACTGCAAGTAATTAAACATAGAAATACTAAAAGCATATAAAAAACAAATAAGCTAAAGAGAACACTCACTGCGGCAGACTCCTTACTGAATGGCATCTTTATTCCTTTTGAGATAATGGACAATGTTTAGGTGCCCGTGACTCAAGAATGTAGCCACACTTTTCTCATCCGCAGTAAGGGATGGGATCTCAAAGGCGGTCGCAAGAACTGTAGTATGAGAAATCGACACTTCCCAACCGGAAGGGTGAACGGTAAAAAAGAATTTATCTTGCCACTGAGAAGATGCTTTGAATGGCCTCACTGTCTTAATTCCTTGGCCTACAAATGTTATTATCTCAAAATTCTCCCTTCTCACAAAAAATAGACTTTTGAAGATACCCAAACTCCGTCTCGCTCTTTGAATTTGTAAAATATGTCATAAATGCAACAATAATCTCGATTGAGTTTGGAGTCAATTGTTCTAGAACTAAATCGTAGTGATGTAGCACGTCCACAAGTTCGGGTCATAAGGGCAGCATAAGCCCCATTGTGAATTGGTCACAGTATAATAGCAATTGCCCAGGGTGCATAGAGTTGCGCCGCTCATACATGTTGGCTAACTCCGGCCCGTATTCCAAAGGAATACAGTAATCATCTCTTAGCATCATCAAGTCATCCGATGAAATGACTAATCTCGTTCTGAACGCTGGCGTGGAGAATGCTTCGGCACAAGATATCATCGCACCCATAATGCGGGATGGATTAGGGCGGATGATGTGTTCTCCAACGATAATGGAAGGTCCGGATGCCAGATATGAAGATTGAGAATGGTAAGAAACTGTGGCGTCCGGTGTCAGAGCTTTGACAACAATGTTGTTGAATGGAGTTTATCTCGTCGACGTATTGATGAGGCGTAGCTTCTCCGGCAGCTAGGCGAATTTTCAATTTGGGCGAGATCAAAGCATCATCGGAGAAAAATGGGAGAAGTGTGGGTACTGCTGGGGTAGAAGAAAGTTTACTTAAAGGAGACACGAGGGATTGTTCAGGAAATAAGAGGTGGGGCACATTTTGTGTATATTTAGTATTTATTTACTTATAATATATATATTTTTTAAAGTGCATGGATAAATATTGAACCTTGGTTCATGAATCATGGTTGTCTATAATTTGAAGTTACTTTTTTTAATATATTAGAAAAAAAAAAAACCTTGCCACTTAACATGACTTCACCCTCTTATATGAGTTTTTCGGGCTTTAACTATTTAAAAATAACTTATGAATGTTATTTTGTCATGTTTATTCAAACACAGCTTATTTTTAATCTCAAAATCATAGGTGAATAATTTAGAAGTAAATATAATTAATTTAGAAGTAAAAATATGTCACTGATTATACAAGTCATTCATAATTAATTTAGAAGTAAATATAATTTATAAGGGTCCACATTATTGAATCGCTAAGAAAGAACTCATAGCTAATTAAAGATTGATATTGAAACTGCATGATATATGTCTGGATACAAAAATGATTAATCATACCACTTAGAGATGAATTATATTTAGAAATTTAAATGAACTACTGACGTGCGGCCAGCTTCGCAGAGCTAAAAAAAGATAATCAATTAATATAAAATTTTGTTACCTTTTTCAGAAATAGTAGTCATGTTCATAAATCATGGTTACCTATTACATAATAGGCTAATTTAGGGACCATCAACTAATAATAATAGTAATAAAAATAAAAATATTGTTAAATATGAGTCTAAATGGTTTTATGTCAGTCATTGGTTGAGAGAGATGAATAAAGTAAGAGAAAAAGAGCAAGGACCACATGGATAATGTAAATATATAAAACAACGATATTAATCATTAATAGGCCAATTTTGGTAAGAGAGATTAATCATTAATAGGCTAATTTTGATAAGAGAGATTAATCATTAATAGGTTAATTTTGATATTCATCTCTCTTACCAAAATTAGCCTATTAATGATTAATATTGTTGTTTTATATATTTACATTATGCATGTGGTCCTTGCTCTCTCTCTTACTCTATTCATCTCTCTCAACCAATGACTGACATAAAACCATTTAGACTCATATTTAACAATATTTCTATTTTTATTACTATTATTATTAGTTGATGGTCCCTAAATTAGCCTATTATGTAATAGGTAACCATGATTTATGAAAATGACTACTATTTCTGAAAAAGTTACCAAAATTTTATATTAATTGATTGTCTCATTTTTTAGCTCTGTGAAACTGGTCGCACGTCAATAATTCATTTAAATTTCTAAATATAACTCATCTCTAAGTGGTATGATTAGTCATTTTTGTATCCAGACATATATCATGCAGTTTCAATATCAATCTTTAGTTAGCTATGAGTTCTTTCTTAGTGATTCAATAACGTGGACCCTTATAAATTATATTTACTTATAAATTAATTATGAATGACTTGTATCATCAGTGATATATTTTTACTTTTAAATTAATTATATTTACTTCTAGATTATTCACCTATGATTTTGAGATTAAAAATAAGTTGTGTTTGAATAAACATGACAAAATAACATTCATAAGTTATTTTTAAATAGTTAAAGCCCGAAAAACCCATATAAGATGGTGAAGACATGTTTAGTGGCAAGACTTTTTTTCCAATATATTAAAAAAGTAACTTCGAATTATTGACAACCATGATTCATGAACCATGGTTCAATATTTATCCATGCACTTCAAAATATATATATTATAAGTAAATAAATATTAAATATAAGCAAAATTGGTCCCACTTCTTATTTCCTGAACAATCTTGTGTGACTCCATTAAGTAAATCTTCTTCTACCACAACAGTACCTGCACTTGTCACATTCTTCTATGATGATGCTTTAATCTCGGCCAAATGGAAAGTTTGTCTAGCTGTCGGAGAAGCTTCGCCTCAGCAACACGCCGACGAGCTCAACTTCATTCAACGACAATGTTGTCAAAGCTCTGACGCTGGGCGCCACAGTTTCTTACCATCTACAATCTCAATATCTAGCAACTGGACCTACCATTATTGTCGGAGAACACATCATCCGCCCTAATCCATCCCGCATTATGGATGCGGTGATGTCTTGTGCCGAAGCATTCTCCACGTAAGCATTCAGTACAGGACCAGTCATTTCATCGGATGACTTGATGAGGCTAAGAGATGATTACTTTATTCTTTTAGAATACGGGCTGGAGTTAGCCAGCATGCAGGAGCGGCGCAACTCTCTGCGCCCAGGACAATTGCTATTATACCATGACAAATTCACAATGGGGCTTAGGCTGCCCTTATGGCCAAAACTTGTGGACGTGCTACATCACAACAATTTAGTTCTAGCATAATTGACTCCAAACTCAATCGGGATCATTGTTGCATTTATGACATATCTACGGATTCAAAGAGAGGGATGGAGTTTGGGCATCTTCAGGAGCATATTTTCTGTGAGAAGAGAGAATTTTGGGATGGTAACATTTGTAGGCCAAGACATTAACATAGTGAGGTCATTCAAAGCATCCTCTCAGTGGCAAGATAATTTTTTTTTTCATTCACCCTTCTAATTGGGACGTGCCGATTTCTCCAACTACAGCTCCTGCGATCGCCTTTAAGATCTCATCCCTTACTACGGATGAGAAAAGCGTGGCTACATTCTTGAGTCACAGGCACCTAAATATTGTCCATTATATCAAAAGGATTAAAGATGTCATTCAGTTAGGAGTCTGCCGCAGCGAGTGTTCTCTTTAGCTTATTTGTTTAAGCTTTTAGTATTTCTATGTATAATTACTTGCATTTTTTAATAAAGACAAAGCATCTGAATTTTCATGGGAACCGCCTTTTTGGTTTGAGAAATCACTGCCTAAACTCCTTCACGAGGATTTGAGCACGGAGGAAAATGATCAATCTTCTTCTAAGACGAGCAAGAGACCGAAGGAACGGCATGAAGGGAACTCTTCTACTCATGGCAGAACTTCATCAGGGGGACAAGGTCATCAGGTCGGTTCATCGTCTAGGTCGTTGTCGGGAAACTAAGAGATTGGTCCAAAGAATTGCTCAGCTAGAACGATCGAGGGCTTCATCAACCAACATCAACTAGAGGCAATACCTGTGGGTGGTAACATACATTATTATTTATTTTCTCAATCATAATTCACGGCGATTCAATTGTCGTTTGGTTTGATTGTCGGAAGGAAAAAAGAATTATGGCAAAAGACGGAGATTTCATTTTGTGGTGAATGGCAATAGAGTTGTCCAACCATGCAAGACTAACCCAAGTAGAATTGCTCGGTACTCGGTGGAAAAGTTCAATAGTAGTGGGAATTTTAGTTTATGGCAGATTCACGTCAAAGATATACTAGCTGAGCAGGGGCTAATGCGGGTTCTGTGGGGAAAAGATAAATTGACCGTTGAAGTGAAGACAATGAGTGGATTGACTTGGATAAGTGTGGCACTAGCGCCATCAGGATGTGTGTTGACAACAAGGTACTCTTTAATATTGACGTTGAGGAGTCTGCAATCAAGCTTTGGGAGAAGCTCGAGAGATTGTATCTGGCTAAGTCGTTGATTACGATATTGTTGTTAAAATAACGACTATATGGTTGAATATGCAGGAGGGTGACAACCTGCAAGAACACTTTAAATGGTCAATGGCCTTCTAAAACAATTACATGTGATTGGTGCGAAGATGGAGGAAGAAGACAAGGTCATAACTACTTCTTACCTCGCTCCCGCCATCCTTTAAACTCATGGTGGTTACGCTCCTATATGGGAAGGATATAATAGGGTTGGAGGTCACATCGACGTTATTGTCCAGTAAAATGTTGAAGGATCCTGCTTGTGAGGGTGAGCATATTTTGACAGTAAATGGACGAGGGAGGACGTTCGGCAGGGGATCAAGAGGTGCAGGAGCTCGGTCGGCATCGAAGAAGGGATTTGTTTGTTACCACTGTAGACAGAGTTGTCACATCAGGAGGAACTACCCGCAGTGTGCGACGAGTTTTAGAGACGTCCAGGATGCGGGTGTGATGACTCTAGGTCTGAGAGTGGAGAGTGATGGTCTTTATACCATCACTGAGAGTCGTGACGACTTTGACAGTGGCTGGATTTTAGATTCTGGTGCATCGCAACACATATACTCACATGCTCCGTCCGTCCGTGGGTTTTATGGATTGTGAATGGGGTTCGTCGATCCGTAGATTGTGAACGGGCTTCTCCAATGCACGACACATTTGGATGCGAACAAACTCTGCAATAGATTAACATGGGTTACTTGGGACAAAGCCCTACAATACAAAAATCCTAATTAGCTAAACTATTGGTTGAGCTAGAATCCACAGAGAAATAAATACATTGAAGCAATCACAAAATTATTCTTAGTTGTTGATATTTGTAACGTCAGCATTAACAAAGCATATCGGCTGCGAAATTAAAGAAGAGAGAGGGAGAAAAAAGAGAACAATTTATAAACTTTACTCACCAGCCCCCAAATAACTGTAATTGTGTCAATGCATTAGAATCATTATGCAACTGATTCTCCTCCAAGAAAAATGGAATCCTTGATTAGCCATATTGCCTCTCATCATCTTTTTCTGAAGGATAAATACAAAACTAGAAAGCAGCGAGTTATGCCGTTATTTTGAAGGTATATCAATCCCATATGAGCGAAACTGAGTCAAGCCATACAGAATAATGTGCATACCTCATATATAGCACGTAGACATTGGAACTATTACCACCATTCAATCCTAATTTTTGTACTCTGAATATTTCTTGTGTTTGGATAAAAATGAGGATCAATATTTGGCCAAACAAATTCTCTAAAGAGGGAAACCTAGATTCAATAACCTGGCAACAACAACAACATAACCCTAAATTCAATAACCTGGCATATAAGAAAAATAATTAAGATAATACCAAAAGATAAAAACAGGAAGACATATTTATATAATGAATGCTTCATGAATTCAAACATCATAACCAAACATTATAGAAAAAGACAATGCAATTGCAGTTAAACAAAAAGTCTTATAAACCAACTTATTGGGAAATATAAACACAAAAGTTAGAGGCAAGAAGTTCTTACAATGCTTTTAGTTTGAGGAATCATAGCTTTGCATTCAAGGGCCATCTTAATTTCCTTGATAGAAAATGAACCAACAATGCTACTACACCAAAACTAGATCAAGAAATTCCTCATTAAATAATACTTATGAAAATTGCAGTGGAAATCTATCAACAAAAGCAAGTAGGATGGATTAAAAACATTGAAAATGAAAATAGTAATGCTATTTATTTGTGTCAGTGAAATAACCTGAAGCAAGAGGAGCACATGAAGTGTGGCTTCAGTAACCCATAAGCAATTGATAGTGACAAATTCTGGAATTAGCAATTGTCAAGTAGCTAAAAAATGTAAGACAGAAGATGACATTGAAATACCCATGTATTGAAGACATGGGTGTACAACCAACTATGACGCTAGTAGATTGCATGTAATGGAAATAAGCAAATAGTCGAAACAATTAAAATTCTACGACAGAAATAAAGTGGTTATGAACTAAAGTCAATCAGAAATAAAGTTTATTTTTTATGAAAATCTGAACTCAAATCCGTGTGGATGAAAAAAGAAATTGTTTACTTCCGACTGAGGCTTCGTTTGTTTCGGTTGTTGCTGATCGAAAAGGGACTATTAGAAATGGAGTTTGAAAAAGGAGTTGTTTTTTAAAATGGAGTTTGCGGTGAAATTTTGTTTGTGTAAAATGGAGTTTGAAGAATTGTTCGAAAAACAATGTATAAAAAACGTTTGTTAAAAATGGAGTTTGGTAAAAAAAAAAATTTTAAATGCAAAACCAACAGTTCACCAAAATAAAACAAAATAACAATATTTTTTAAGTTGCAGTGTTGCACGACATAAAAAAATAACAAAGATATTCATCGATGCCAGGTCCACTGCTTGCGAATCTCGCGCCTATGTTCCACCCTTCCTTACTGAAATGTGTTGTTGGCCTATTCCCATCTAACAAAATAAATTCTAAGAACACTGAATATTTCCAAACCTAGCTTGTTGAGGTTGGATGGACTTCCCCTACTCTTGTCTCTTTATGTGTCCACGAAGAACTTGACAATAGACAAGAAAAAATTGCAAATATCATCTTATCACAGAACTAATAAATGGGAAAAATACAATAGTTGAGAAAATTAAACTGAACACAGAACAAGTAAAATCAAGGTTAGATCCTTCAGTCGAACAACTAGTAAAATTTTGGACTAATCAAGTAATCAGTTGAACAACCAGTAAAATTTCGGACTAATCACAACAACCAGTAATCAAGTAATTATTTTAGTAAAATTTCATACTAATCACAGCAACTAAAATCAAGGTCACTTATTTGGACTAATCACAGCAAGTAAGAAAATTATTTTGCTCCAAAGAGGAGGCCTAAACTTGCCAACACAGATGCAGATCTGGAAAATGGAGACCGATCGGGATGAGATGATCTTGAGTAGAGATCTGGAAAATGATTGGGAGTAGTGGGAAGAACGCACATTGCGAAGAGGAGAATGAAGACCGATCGGGATGAGATGATCTTGAGTAGAGATCTGGAAAATGATCGGGAGTAGTGGGAAGAATGCACATTGCGAAGAGGAGAATGAAGACCGATCGGCGAGCAGATCTGGAGCCGCAAACCAACGGAAGAATAGAAAGGATCGGCGAAGAACCAGCAAGGAGGAGAGAGAGTCGAGAGATCTACCAGCTTCAAGGGAGAGAGCAGATCTGGCCGATTGGAGTGAGAAATCTTCTTCCGTCGTCGAGGGAGGTGAGAGCACAGGATTGCAGATCGGGATGAGCTCCTTACGAGCGGCGAACAGCAGCGAAGAGAAAGAGCAGCGATGGAAAAGTAGGCGCTGCGGTTGGGAAATACAAAGAACGCTTTAAATAGACATTTCCCAAAAGTTGCTCCCCATCAAATTCAGAGATAAACCGATTAAATAAGGTCGTTGCTATTAGCACTGCAGTTTTGGCTAGTCGCACCGTACTTTCTCGTAATTTTTCGTGCTTTTTGAAAATACGTCTTGTGCATGCATTTTTAGGAGAATTGTCCAGCACGAAAGTTGTAGATTTTGACGAGATCTACAACTTTCGTGTTGAATACTTTTCCTAAAAATGCATGTACAAGGCGTACTTTGGAAATACGCTCAAGTTTCGCGCCTTTTGGAAATACGTCTTGTACATGCATTTTTAGGAAAAGTGTACAACACGAAAGTTGTAGATCTCGTCGAAATCTACAACTTTCGTGTTGAACAATTTTCCTAAAACTGCATGTACAAGGCGTATTTCCAAAATGCGCGAAAAATTAGGAGAAAATGCGGTGCGCCTAGCCAAAACTGCGGTGTCTTTAACAACTCCCTTAAATAACCATCAAATACATGAAACTCTTCTTGAAGATCCACTTTTATCTACCAGCAGTCGTGCAAGGGCGACCTCGTGCTGGGGCGGCGACATTCGGCGGGGGCGGCGACATTCTGCAGGGGCGGTGACGTTCGGCGGGGGCGGTGCTCGACAGGCACGATGCCCGGCGGGCGAGGCGCTCGGCGGGCGGCGATGCTCGGCGGGAGGCGATGTTCAGAGGAATTTCATTAATAGGTTTAAAAATTGGGATAAAAATTCATTATAGCCCCCTACGTACCCCCTCCACTTTTATAAGAAAGAAGTGAAAGTAATACCTTCAATACAGGATTGAAGGAGATCTTCAAAGTGTCTTCAAATACATATACTTTACATACAAAAGAAATATGAGATCCCCAAAAAAATAGAGCGATGTTAAACGCAGGGCAGTTTTGGCTATATGCAGGCCATAGTTTTTTAAAAAGAGCGATGTTAAACTCAAGCCGATTTTAGCTATATGTAGGCCACGGTTTAAGAAAAAAATCATTTTTCCTTTTAAAACTTTAGGAAAAATGATTGGAGTAGTTTAATACTACATGAATTATGTGTTTTTCCTTCCATGCAACCGTGTCCCCAAGGAGTTTACTCGTTTGTCCGAGTCCGATGTTTTTTAAATTACAACTGGCCTAAAGCTATTCATGGGAATTTGCTACGGCGATGGCGACGATTGCGACGTCGTCGGCGATGGCGGCCATGGCAGCCATGGCGGCGATGGTTATACTTCAGGTAGTTACGTCGCTAGTGGGGGTTCTTTGGATAACCGCACCCCCATGGATGGGGTGCAGTTAGCGCCTTTAGGGATACTCCATCAATAGCTCTCCCAGATTTACTGACTAAACAGTGACATTCAACGTAACCTCGCACGCATGACATTTTACTTACTTATTTTATGAATGTTATTTTGCTTGGTGATTTATTTAGGAAAATATTAATTTGATTTTTGAATATGGCATGTAAATATGAAATTTGACCTGCATGAATAATTTTTTGGCATGCATATATCTGCGGCCTGCATATATGCTTTATTTGGCGTGGCGGTGGCGTTTCTCCCGGCGGGTGCAGACGCGGCATTTGGAATCGGAGGGCAGAGGCGGGGGATCGAAACGCTGCATTTTGCGGCGTTTCTCATGGGGCGGCTGGTGCAAACGCCACCGCCGGGCGTTTGTTTACCTGCCTGGCGGCGGCGTTTGGCGCCACCGCCGCCCGCCGCCGCCGCGCCAAATGAAGCCTTAACATCGCTCTTTCATTATTGAATATACGCATCCAAAGATCCACTTGAAATTTTGATACAAAACAAATTTCTACATTCTAAAGAACTCTCTAGAAGTCGAGCAGTATTGTTGATGTACTCAGGAAGAAAAGATTCAGCACTCAATGAAATAGTATCAATTGTGACTAGATTCAACACCCCTAAGATCCTTTGGAATAATTATTGAACGATGTAAAAATAATACGAAGGTTATAGTGCACATAGCCAAAACGTGGTGCACCTAACAATTTCTTTTTTTATTTCGTCGATTTTTTTTTTATCGCTTTTTACCAATCCGATTATTTTGGATCAAAAAAATTAGATATTTTTTCAGATATGACTATAACTTACCCAAAACCGAACCATAATTCAAATTTAATCATTTTTTCTACAAAATATATTTCTTGGACACTTAAAATGTGATTTAAGGCAAAAAAATAGGTGCAACGCAAGTAGAGGATGTTGTTTACAGGATCCGGATCCCCTGGAGTTCTTGCGGGAACTCCAAGGTGGAGTTCGCGCGATCTCGTCCTTTGGATTTCAATCCAACGGGCAACAGCCCCCTTGTTTTTTATATTTTTTTTAGGTTTTAACTTTTCGCTTTTGGTCTTCTAGTTGGATAAATTCAAGTAGCTGTTGGATTGATGGAGTTGGGGATTCTCGTGTCGTTGGATCGAACTCCACCCTCGAGTTTCCGCACGAACTCCAGGGGATCCGGATCCCTCCAATAGCCTAGGCGAGTATAGTGAGAACTCCTCCATTCGAGGGAGTATGCGGGAACTCCTCTATGCGAGAACTCCACCTTGGAGTTCCCAACCCTTGGATTTAATCCAAGGGCTATTAATCCCGGAACTCCACCCTGGAGTTTCCGCATAAACTCCACCCTGAGTTCCCGCATAAACTCCACCCTGAGTTCCCGCATAAACTCCACCCTGGAGTTCCCGCATAAACTCCAGGGGATTCGGATCCGTTGTTTACCCGCACCAAATAAGAAACCTGGACCCAGTCGCTACCAACACCTGCCCTAGCTTTGGTTTGGTTTTTTCCATATGTCAAATTACAGTCAGTAGAATGAAATTTTAATCAAAAAATTGAAAGCATTGTTAAACAAAATAGAAAAGTTAGTACATATATTATCGTTTAATCTGATTCCAGTGTAACCTAGTTCATACTTTTCTAATACCCCGCGCCCTAAAAATTTTGCATTTAAACATCTATCGCAGACCAAGCTTCAGCTAAGACGTGAAATTGGTTTACTTGCCGCGAAAAGTATAATCCAACACACAAATGTAAAAATAGATCTGCATATACTATTTAGGCTCCGTTTGACATGACGGTGGCGATCGCTAACGGTAGTTATGAACCGTCGTACATGAACGTCCTACATTACCGAAGGAACTTCATCCACTTTTATGTTCAAAGCTAGTTTTTTTTTTCTTTGTAGTGGTCCATGGTCATAATCATTTGCTTGCCAAACATGCATTCTATGATGATGGCATTTTTGTCCAGACTCACTGGAGCAAAAAAAACCTTGTAAAACTGAACCTTAGATGAAAGTAGTCAATGTCATTGACGGAACTTATTTGTTCCAATTTTTAAGGCTGCTAAGTATATGTATTGGACATTCTTCTGTCAACATCTTGGTGGACAATGAAAGTACCCACAATTTCATGACTAGATGAGCAACCATGTTCATAAGACTGGATATAGCATATATTAACCATTTAAAGTACATGTGGGAAATGGAATGTATCACAACCTGTTTGTTTCAACGGTGAGAGATGGAGTGGAGGGAATGCGAATATTAGCAATGGGGGGTAGCTGTGTTCTAGAAAAAGGTCAAAAATGATGTTTTGGAGCGGTGTCGGTGGGAATTGGAGGGTTAGCAAGCATGCTTTTTTAGCGTTGGTGTTCTCCCCCATATGGAGATGCAGGAAAAATGCAAAGACAAACTGACCTATAATCCATTTGGCGCAACTTTTTTTGCTCCGGTGAGTTTGGACAAAAAAAAATCTCCAAATACATGTTTGGCAAGACAATGATTATGACCCCCACCAAGAAAGAAAACTAATTTTGAGCATAAAAGCGGATGGAGTTCCTTAGGTGAGGTCTGGCGTTCACAAACGACAGTTCATAACCACCACATTCACGACCACCACCACTGTGCCAAACGGAGCCCTAATTAATATTGTGTATGGAGCTTGTGTGCAAATTTGATTATGAATTCAAGATATGCAATTCATGCTTGATATTTATATTTTTGATGTTCACAATGCAAATGCAATATTAGGATTTAATTTGTTATTAACCTCAGGTCCAGTAACAATATATTACAAAACATTGAAAATTTTAGTAAAAATTTGTCTTCCAAGGATCAAACAAAATCTATAAATGTTCATGAATTAATGGCTCTTACAATGGCGGTTGCCAAATGGTGATTGTACTTATTAGGCTCTACTTCTATTATTGAAACAGATCATTATACTCTTCATCATTTTTTCACACAAGTTATCACAGCGCTGGGGTAACAAAAGAAATTATCAAAAATGATGGGGAATTTTATATTGAATTTCAAAAGAAAACCTCGTCATTTTTTATAAAAGAAATTAATACATGTGTATATCTATTTAGTAATTTAGCAATCTTTTGAGTATTTTCTTTTGTTGCCTGTGTGCGAGTGTCGCCGTCGACTGCATCCGGTCAAGAAAAGTAGTTCTTCATTCTTCCTCAAAAACATTTCAAAGCAACTCCCATTCACGATTTGCAGGAAATGAATAACATAAAATTGAGCCCACAAAGATTAGAAAGTTGCAATATATGAAAAGAAAAAGGCCAACCCTCGCCGACGGCAGCAGAAGCAGCCTCCCCAACAAAAGGCTCGCGCTCCGCCGACACCTTAGCCTCCAATAGCAGCCGGTTTCTTCTAATCTTCCCGTCCCCGGAAAACCAGTAACGATCCATGGCGGGAAAAGAGGCTTTGCATCTAGAAATAGGGATTCTCCGGTAACCCTGCGGCGAAGAGGATGGGGAATTGAGTTAGGAGCGGACTTCTCAGGAATTGTGTGCCCGTATTTGAACTATTTATGGTGAGAGGAAAGCAAGAAAACACCTGATCGGGAGGAGATAACGGGATGGAGATGCACCGGATCGCCATGATCGAAGAGCTCGTTACTCGGGGGGATTCCTTTCGTCTAGGCGCTCAAGTATTTATCCAAACACCTTGCACTGACGCCTGGGGGAGGATATAAGTAAGAAATTTGTAGAATTTTTTACAAATCAACTTACCCAGGATTTTTTTTTTACTGCGCGTGACGCATCATTGTCTATTAAAATTTTATTTTATTTTTGCTATAGATCACATTTTAACGCTTGAATTTATAGAATTTTGCAAAAAAAATAAGAAATATAAATTACGATATTTTAAGGGCGCTGCTATCAGTACCGCAGTTTTGGTTAGTCGCACCGCAGTTTTGGTTAGTCGCACCGCATTTTCTCCTAATTTTTCATGTCTTTTGGAAATACGCCTTGTATATGCATTTTTAGGAAAATTGTCCAACACGAAAGCTGTAGATTTCGACGAGATCTACAACTTTTGTGTTGAACACTTTTCCTAAAAATGCAGGTACAAGGCGTACTTTGGAAATACGCGCAGGTTTCGCGTCTTTTGGAAATACATCTTGTACATGCATTTTTAGGAAAAGTGTTCAACACTAAAGTTGTAGATCTCGTCGAAATCTACAACTTTCGTGTTGGACAATTTTTCTAAAAATGCATGTACAAGACATATTTCCAAAAGTCACGAAAAATTAGGAGAAAGTGCGATACGACTAGCCAAAACTGCGGTGCTAATAGCAGCGCCCTATTTTAATAATCTTTAGTATTGATTCGTCTGTATTCTCTGATGACATATAGAAAAATTTGATAGAATTTTTTTAGGGAATTGTTAAGTGCACTGTGATTATGGCTATATGGATTTTTTTTATTAAATGCATCGCACTATGATAAGTGCACACATAATTGTTATGGGTACCACATTTTTGTTAATTGCAAGTCAACAAAAATAACTTGATATATCAATGAACGGTGACATGATTTCATCAAAAAAAGAGGATAAATAAGACACCATAAATTACATCAAAATTGAGAAAACTAACGACAAAAATTTACATGAATTAACAACAACATGATTTCATTAGAGCGATATTAAGCAGGCCAGTTTTGGCTATATGCAGGCCACAATTTTTTAAAATGAGGGATGTTAAACGCATGTCGGTTTTAGCAATATGCAGGCCACATTTTTTTTAAAAAAAATATCATTTTTCATTTTATAACTTCAGGAAAAATTATTCGAGTAGTTTAATATTTCATATATTATGTGTTTTTTCCTTCCATGCAACCGTGTCCCCAAGGATTTTACTCTTTTGTCCGAGTCGGATGTGTTTTTAAATTACAACTGGTCTAAAGCTATTCATGGGTATTTGCTATGGCGACGGCGGCGATGGCGACGATCGCGACGTCGTCGGCAATGGCGACCATGGCGGGCGATGGCGGCCATGGAGGCCATGGCGATGGCGGCAATGGAGGCCATGGCGGGCATGGCGGCCATGACGGCCATGGCAGCGATGATTATACTTCGGGTAGTTACGTCGCTAGTGGGGATTCTTTGGATAACCGCACCCCCATGGATGGGGTGCGGTTAGCGCCTTTAGGGATACTTCATCAATAGCTCTCTCAGATTTACCAACGAAACAGTGACATTCAACGTAACCTCGCAATATTTTATTTACTTATTTTATAAATGTTATTTTGCTTGGTGATTTATTTAGGAAAATATTAATTTGGTTTTTGAATATGGTATGTAAATATGAAATTTGACATGCATGAATAATTTTTTGGCATGCATATATCTGCGGCCTGCATATAGCCAAAACCGGCATGCATTTAACATCGCTAAAAAAATATACATATATTCATTTTACCCAACCTCAAACTACAAAGATGATGCTATAAATAAATAATTTACCCAACATCAAACTGCAACATCAACTTATAATTAAGACTATTAAGTCAATTTTACCCAACATTCATTTGCAATAAATCGGTCATGCTTCTCTTAGGCATTATATGGAACAACATGTGTGCAATATAACAGTGATTGACCTTAGGTAAAATCAGCAACATGGAGTAAGAGGGCAATACAACAGATAGGAGAATAAAAAAAAATCCATCTTATTTTGAGAAGAAGAAAATTTGGTATAAATTATGGGCAATGTTATACGCATTCCTATTCTCGCTATTCGCAGTCCAATTTTTACGAGTTTTTCCGCGCTTTTTGAAAATACGCTCTGTAAATGCATTTTTAGGAAAATTGTTCAACACAAAAGTTGTAGATCTCGTCGAGATCTACAACTTTCGTGTTGAACATTTTTCCTAAAAATGCATGTACAAGACGTATTTACAAAAATAAATGCACAAAGTGGCTGCTCACAGAGTACCACTGAAATAGTGGCCCCCTATAGTGACATAAAAAAATAACAAAGATATTCATCGATGCCAGGTCCACTGCTTGCGAATCTCGCGCCTATGTTCCACCCGTCCTTACCGAAATGCGTCGTTGGCCTATTCCCATCTAACAAAATAAATTCAAAGAACACTGAATATTTCCAAACGTCGCTTGTTGAGGTTGGATGGACTTCCCCTACTCTTGTCTCTTTATGTGTCCACGAAGAACTTGACAATAGACAAGAAAAAATTGCAAATATCATCTTATCACAGAACTAATAAATGGGAAAAATACAATAGTTGAGAAAATTAAACTGAACACAGAACAAGTAAAATCAAGGTTAGATCCTTCAGTTAGTAAAATTTTGGACTAGTCAACTAACAACCAGTAAAATTTCAGACTAATCACAACAACCAATAATCAAGTAATTATTTTAGTAAAATTTCATACTTCACAGCAAGTACAAAAATTATTTTGCTCCAAAGAGGAAGCCTAAACTTGCCAACGCAGATGCAGATCTGGAAAATGGAGACCGATCCGGATGAGAAGATCTTGAGTAGATCTGGAAAATGATCAGGAGTAGTGGAAAGAACGCACATTGCGAAGAGGAGAATGAAGACCGATCGGGATGAGATGATCTTGAGTAGAGATGTGGAAAATGATCGGGAGTAGTGGGAAGAACGCACATTGCGAAGAGGAGAATGAAGACCGATCGGGATGAGATGATCTTGAGTAGAGATCTGGAAAATGATCGGGAGTAGTGGGAAGAACGCACATTGCGAAGAGGACAATGAAGACCGATCGGCGAGCAGATCTGGAGCCGCAAACCCACGGAAGAATAGAAAGGATCGGCGAAGAACCAGTGAGGAGGAGAGAGAGTCGAGAGATATACCAGCTTCAAGGGAGAGAGCAGATCTGGCCAATTTGAGTGAGAAACCTTCTTCCGTCGTCGAGGGAGGTGAGCACAGGATTGCAGATCGGGATTGTTGATGCCAGGAAAATCCTGACCTCAAGATTCGGACCGATGCAGCCGGAGGCTACTCGCCCAGCAGCCCGACGAGATGGCTTGGCTGGCAACGACGAAGAAGCTAGAAGAGCAACAAACAGGACCCCAGGTGCTGCGGCAGGGAGGTCCCACCACGTACCCAGAAGCTCCGAAGAGACTTCCCCTCCAAGACCAAAGAATGGCCGAGCAAGGTACGAGGAAGGCACCGACTTGGCTAGCAAGCAGGGGTGACGGGCTCAAGAATTCGGAAATGGGGTTCCAGAAGCTCAAGCACAGGTGCCAATCCAAGTACCCCTGGGGTCCTATTTATAGGCAACCAAGGGGTAGGGGGGGGTTTTATAGCCCAGCCCTGACCTGGCGACATATGGGATACTCGGCGAGCATCTTCGACCATAGTCGCCCATCTGGCGAGTATTTAGCTGCTGCTCGCACAAGCCTGGCTGATACTCGCTCAGGTCTTCTGGGGTTGCCGGACACTTTGGGGCGACATACGGGATACTCGGCAAGTATCTTCGACCATAGTCGCCCATCTGGCGAGTATTTAGCCAATACTCGCCAACCTTCTTTCGCTCCTGCTGGCTGATTTGTCTTGCCTCTTTGACTTTGACCTGCCTACGTGGCTTTGAGTGGGTCCTACCCTCGGAGAATAAGGGTTGTACACAATCCCCGCTCTTTGCGAGTAACGGAGTTGCTCGGAAAGAAACATCCAACTGTTATTCGACGAGCTTCTGCCTTGGCGAGTATAGGGAGATACTCGGATCTTGACTGTCCGACGCCCGGACTCTATATAAAGGAGGGGGGGGGTCTCTGATGGAACCACCTTTCTGTACTCGCTCACAATGTCGCTAGCTTTTGCTGAGGCTGCCAAAAAGGCCAAGGCCGACCTTGCGAATCTGATCGGCGTGCCCCTTCCTCCTCCTCGCATGGACGCCGAGGTAGACGCCTTCCTCGCGAACAAGAAGAGGAAGAGGGCGGCGAAGAAGAAGAAGAGAGAGAGAGAAAAGGAGGCGACTAAGGAGAACATCGCCGATCCGCTGAGTGAGCAGCGTCAGCAGCTGCTGGAGGATTTGGGTCTCGAAGGGCTCTCGCCTGCTCCTCCCCCCGCTCCTCTTTCGGCAGAGGTCGTCCCGGAGGCGAGTAGGGATGAAATCCAAACTCAAACCCAACCGGACCCTCCCCCTGCCCGAGGTGAGCTCCTTGCTCGCCCTTTTTCGATCAATGCTGTCTTCCGGCGACATTCTGACGTCTTTGTTGCTATCTGTAGATCTGCCGAATACCGAGGCTCGGGAGGAGCCTTTGACTGCAATACCGCTGCGATCATCCCCGATGATCTCGCCTGAGGGTGGGTCTCGGAGTGGTCGCGCGGTAAGGATTCTCCACAGCTCCTCTGTGGAGAAGAGGCCGATGAGCGAGCATGGGGCTCCTCTGGCGAACATCGCTCCTCCTCCGCCTCCTCCTCCACCTAACTCGCGACCAGAGCCGGCGAGCAACACACAGCGGCCTGTGATCGCGCTGCCGCCTCCTCCTCCTGGACTACCGCCGCCAGTGAATCCTCCAGGCGATCAACGTCTTTCTACCACAACTGCTCCCTCTTCCCACCAGGGGGAGTCCTCGCGCAGGGGCGGGACTGGAGGGTCTTCGGCCTTCTTCGCTCCAAGGGGTGGAGGGCGACCAGGAGATGGTCGCGGTCGAGGGGACCTGTCCTCCAACCGGGATCATTCCGGCAACCACTCTACTCGCCGAGATGGCGTCTATCACTCTCCCTCCCCACACCGAGGAAGGTCTTCTCCTCGACGACGATCTCGCAGCCCTCCTCGCCGACGATCCCGTAGTCCTCGGCCAGGTATTTGATCGCTGCCTTCGGATAGTCGCCACTGTTTTCTGAATTCTGCTGAAGTTCTGGCCCTTTTTGCCTTTTTTCGCAGGTCGCGCGCATACTCCGGTGGGAGCTCTGATCGATGTCGTTGGGCTCCCACCTCGCGAGTATCAGGAAAAGGCTACTCGCGCTATCTTGGACTTGGAATCCCGGATAGAGCGGCTATCGATCTGCGAACCTCATCGCCGCCTAACTGAGGTGGAGTCGAGGGTTGAGCGCTTGGCGGCTAGTGACCCTCATCGCCGCCTAACTGACTTGGAGGTGCGAGTATCCCGGCTGGAGGAGTTTGATACTCGCCTGTCGGGTACTGAAGCTCGCCTCCAGTCTGTCAGCGACTTGGAGCGCAGGGTGGCGAGGATCGAGCATCGGCAACAGCTGCATCATGACGAGCTAGTCGGGATGCGTGCGAGCATGGGCTCGGTGGGGAGGCTGGCGAGGATCGAAGACCAGCTGCGACAAGGCGAGGACGCGATGTCTGTGGCCTCTGAGCACTTCAGGCGAGCTCGCGGCTTGGGATGGGTCGGGCGACAACCTCAGATCCAGGATCCCCAGGCGAACATCCAGGCGCAACCCTAGATGCTGCTCTTCTTTATCTTTATCTTCCATGTAGCTTGGTAGCTCCTCGCGAGCATTTATTTGAATCTTGTAAACGATTTATTTGAAGCAGTGTTGATTTGCCGAGTAATTGAATACTCGCCCTTCAATCTTGTCTTTGTTTTACTTGATCTTCTTTTATTTTGCTTTTTCTTCTATCTCCTTTTTGCCGAGTATCTGTTTGAATGGCGCCTATATTTTGGCGAGCTTCTTCATGTTTCTGTGATGTAGGTATTCGCTAGATGAAGGTCGGCGGTTGGCGCGCTCTGAACTTTGGGCGACTTTTCTTAGATACTCGCCACCCCTAGTCGTGCTCGCGGCGTCGTGTTCGACAAGCCAGACTAACCGACTACTATAAATAGGGGGGGGTGGGTGAGTCTTAAATACGCCTTTTAGCGATCTCTAGCTTCCTTGAGCGAGCATCCTCCAGGCTTCCAATCCTCGCCCTTCTACGATACTCGCTCTCTTCCCTTTCTTCCCAGGATGATCGACGAGGCGGCCATCAGGCGAGCTAACCATGCGAAGAACTTCGATGAGAGCTCGTTCAAGAAGCCGATCACGAATCAGAAAGATTTGGACGAGTTCAATTCCAAGTTCGCGACTCCAGGATATGTCGCCAGGCTTCCTCGCCCGTCTGAGCGACTAAACACCTCCTCGCAGATGGCGATGATCTTCCCAATCCGACACTTCGAGGTCGGCCTGCGACTTCCCATATGGCCCGAGTTTCGGAAGATACTCGTGTTCTATGGGATAGTGCCCGCCCAGATCAATCCCAACGGAGTGGCGATGATCATGGGGTTCCTGTGCTACCTTCGGGAGCAGAACGTCGTCTTCGACCTTTCGGTCTTTAGGCGAATATTCACCATCATGGCGACCGGCGAGGGCGTCATCTTCTTGTGCAGTCACGTCTGTACACTGGCGGGGACTTTAAATAAGAACCATCGCTGGGTCGAGCGGATAGTCGCCATTGAGGGCGACTTCGCGGGCATCTCTAGCTCGCCCATTCAACCTTCAGAGAACGTCTTCACGGTTCCCTGGCTCGCCGAGGACCAGATGAAGCTGCTCGCCTGCTTTAGGAATCGTCGCTTCGACGTGATGCTTTGGAGGAGGCGAGTAGACGAGCTCACGGAAGTTCGCCCAGGGGAAGGTATCTTTCGTGCGAGCATCAGACATACTCGCCCTAGGGCCTCGTTCTGGCGACTAATCTTCGATCTTCTTACAGGCGTGCAGGCTCTTCCGCGTGATGCTCTTCCTCTCGTGGCGAAGGCGACCACTGTCGCCCAAGGGGGTGCGAGAACCTCGGCGCGCGAGGTTGGGGACTCCTCCCCAATCGACTTGTCGCCAGGAGGCGACGATCTGGATGTCGCCGGTGGTGGGGCCGGGACCTCGAAGAAGCGAACGGGCAAGGCTAAGGCCTCTGAGCCCAAGAGACAGAAGAAGGAGGTCGCCCACAGGGATCTGGGCAAGAAGGCGGATCCCTCGGAGGCTGGCGAGCCGAGCAACCATCCTTTCTTCAACGAGGGCACCCGTGGCGAGGACGACTTTGGTCGCCCATTGGTGACCTGGTCTGATCGCGCTCACGAGGTGACTCTGAGCTCGAACCTCCCCGTCTGGTCCGAGGACTGGGAGGACAAGGGGGAAGCCTTCGATGTGCTCCATGCGATCTACAGTCGTACTGACGCCGAGCTGCTGCAGGAGGCCTCTGCCGAGCATCTTGCTCATCAAACCTCGCGCTCAATCTTGCGAACTGCCGAGCTCGCACATTCAACAGCGAAGCGGCTGCTGATGTACGAGGAGGCGATCAGGGTGCAGGGGCCGAAAATGATCGCCATGGCGGAGAGGATCAAGGGGTTCGAGGTACTTCGTCTTTGCGACTTTTCGCGCTTTCTGGAATACTCGCCTCTTTATACGATGTCAAGCTTTACCTTCTTTCTTTTTGTCTTCTACAGGCTGCCGAGCTGGAATCGGCGAAGAGACTGTCCCAGGCCGAGAAGGAGCTAGAGGATACTCGCTCGGCCTTGGAAGCCGCCCAAATCCGCATCGCCGAGCTAGAAACTCGGCCTGCCGAGCAACAGCCGACGGGGTCGGACCCTCATCGGTTCGTTAAGCAGGTCAGGATGCATGGCGACGACATGCCCCATATTCGCCGGGAGATCGCGCGAGCAACAGGAGAGGTCATCCTAAATCAGCTGAAGGCAGACGATCTCTTGAAGCCGGAGGCGATGGGATTGACGGTGGGAGACCTCATTCCGGCCATACTCGCCGAGGAGTCCACCTCCCCCCTGCGAGCATCATCGCCGCGACTTAGCGATGCCGAGGACGACGATGATGAGGTTGATGATGATGATGACGATGACGATGACGCCGATGATGGCGACGAGTCAGATGCAGATATTTGATGGCGAGGATGTCGCCTAGTCGCCCGGGCTCCTTTTTTGCTCGCCCGGCGACCTTTTTGTACACCTGCAGCATGTACAGATTTTTTGTAAAAATGAAAAGGAGTTTTGACAAGTTTCTTACTCGCCTATTCCTTCCTTTGGTGCTTTTACTTCCTTGCTTATATGTGGCTTTAGGCTCCTAGGTTCGGGGCGAGGTTGAGTGCTCGCTAGGCTCTTAGGCTCGAGGCGGGAGTGAATGCTCGCGCCTGCATACTCGCACCTGCATGCTCGCATGTGTATACTCATACGTGTATACTCGCACCTGTATGCTCGCACATCATGCTCGCACAGGTATACTCGCCTAGGTACTCGCGTATGTATACTCGCACTCTTCAATATCTCCCTTGGTGGAGTCGAGCTGTGGAGGCGACTTGGAGGGTTCCGAAGGACACATGCTCTCAAGGCCTTGCTCTGTACCTGGTGAAGAGTTCATCAGACTCGTTCAATAAATTTTGAAGGGGAAAGAGATAGGGAAGGGCAGTTGGGGAGGCCTGGAGGGACATATCTTCCCGAGGCCTCCATCCTACTTGGATGCCGGATGTCGACGAAGAGTGACGTTAAGTAGGGAATGACGGTCGGGGAGATCCAAGGGGATACACCCTCCCGAGGTCTCCATCCTTTGGCCGGTCGAATCGATCGCTCCCCTTCTCAAGTTGGAGTATCGGCTTCCAGACTTTACCCTAGTAATCTCTACAGCCGGACGAGAAATGCAGTCGGTGGGAACCGCGGCCAACATGCAAGGGGGGAGCTGATCTCGGCCGTCACTGCAGAGGCTTGGTCTTAAGGGAACGCACATCCGAGGCACTGTCCCATCATCCGTTCTGAGTTTTTACAAGGGTCAAGTCGGAGGCTCGTCTTCCAACCTGCGGCGGCGAATGTTGATGCAGGACGACGTCAAGCAGGGAGTGGCAGTCGGGGAGATCCAAGGGGACACACCATCCCGAGGCCTCCATCCTACTTGGATGCTGGATGTGGATCGGACCTGCTTCCTGTTGCTCAGGGAGTTTAGCAGGGAGTTAAGCATACTTTAGGCACAATAACTCATATGATCTAACACAGTAACTTAGAAAATGAAATGCTTTGCTGCGAGCTTTTCAGCTTTCGAGGGTACATGACGCCTTTTTTCAAGGGTCCCCTGAGTTAGTGAAATCGATCATCTCTTCGCCGAATCGGAAGGTCGGCGTCCAGACTTCTTCCCGGTAATCTCTACAGTCGGACGAGAAATGCAGTCGGTGGGAACCGCGGCCAACATGCAAGGGGGGAGCTGATCTCGGCCGTCATTGCAGAGGCTTGGTCTTAAGGGAACGCACACCCGAGGCACTGTCCCATCATCCGTTCTGAGTTTTTACGAGGGTTAAGTCGGAGGCTCATTTTCCAACCTAGCGTGGAGATTGACTTCACCTGACTTCTTTATTATGAAAACTTTGTTGATGTGAAAGAAGCTGCCTCGTCCCATGTTTCAGGGAGATGCAGATTTTATTCAAAGGAGTGAATTTACAAGGATGGGGTATATACATCTCCCCTTAGGGATAAAACCTTTTTAGGTCATCGCCGTTCCAGGTGCTCCCAAGTAGTTCGCCTTCCTGGTTTTGCAAATGGTACCCTCCTGTCAGGAGCGCCTCCTGGATGATGAAAGGTCCTTCCCAATTCGGATTGAGCTTCCCGACGGCGGCGGACCTTCCTGCTGCGTCTACCTTCTTCAGGACCAGGTCACCTGCTTGGAAGTGCTTGAGGCGGACATTTTTGTCAAAATGTTTCGCCATTCGGCGTTTGATTTCCTCTTGCCTGACTGAAGCTAAATCTCGGAGTTCCTCGATGTAGTCGAGAGATAGCCTCTGAACCTCTTCGTTCTCTAGTCGCCATTCTTCGGTTCCGTCTTCCGCGGCTACCACCCTTGGGCTTCTGACTTCGAACTCTACTGGGATGAGAGCTTCCGACCCGTGAGAGAGTTTGAACGGCGTTTCCCCTGTGGCTGAGCTAGGAGTGGTCCTCAAAGCCCACAGGACCGAGGGGAGCTGGTCTGCCCAGTTACCTCTTAGGTTCTCCACCTTCTTCTTCAGTAGGTTGATGATCAGCTTGTTGGCGGCCTCTACCTGGCCATTGCTCCTTGGGTGATGTACGGAGGCGAATCGAAGATCAGTTCCTAGCTGCCTGCAAAAATCTTCTAGCTCCAAGCTGGCAAACTGGGGACCGTTGTCGGTGATGATGGCGAGAGGGATCCCGAATCTGCAGACGATCTCTCCCCAGATGAAGTTCTTCACGACTTGAGAGGTGGTCTTGGCCAAAGCTTTGGCTTCGATCCATTTGGAGAAGTAGTCGATCATGACGAGAACGAACTTTCTCTGACCGCTTGCTTGAGGGAAAGGGCCGATCAGGTCCATCCCCCAGATGGCGAACGGCCATGGGGAGATGATCGATCGGAGCTGCTGGGCTGGCTGCAACTGAAGGGGGGCGAAGAGCTGGCACTTTTGGCACTTTTTTGAGAAGGCCTCAGCATCCTTTCGGATAGTAGGCCAGAAGTAACCATGCCTCAAGACCCTCTGCTCCAAAGTGCGAGTCCCAGAATGACTTCCACACTCTCCCGAGTGGATCTCTTCCAATACTCGGGGTACTTCGTCTTCAGAAACGCATCTGGCCAGGGGACCCGAGATGGTTTTACGGTACAGCTCTCCATCTTGCAGGAGGTAGTATGCCGCCTTGTACCGAAACCTTCTTTGATCCCTTTCGTCTGCTGGGAGCTGACCGCTGGCCAGGAATGCCACAAAGGAATCCATCCACGAGGGGCGTTGCTCGATCTCCATCATCTCTCCCTCCTCAATGGACGGGTGGAATAATTCGGTGATAGTTCCTCCGGCCCTCGGCCCATACTTGGCGAGGCGATCTGCTGCCGAGTTCTCCTCTCTTGGCACATGCTCGACGAAGAAGGACTGGAAGCCTCCAATCAGTCCTTTCACTTTTACCAAGTACCTCTGCAGGGTGGTGTCACGCACCTCGAACTCTCCTCGGATTTGCGACGCGACCACCATTGAGTCCGTGAAAGCCCGGACATCACGGATCCCCAGCTCCTTGGCAAGGCGCAAGCCTGCCACTATGGCCTCGTACTCTGCCTGGTTGTTTGTGACGGGGAAGAGGATCTCGACGGCTTGCTCGATCCTTGTTCCCTGTGGGCTGACGAGCACGATGCCCACCCCCACAGAACTTTTGCCCGAAGCTCCATCAACAAACATCTTCCAAGGGATTGGGTTGAGCACCTCTTCTCCGGGTTCCGCTTCCACCGAGAAGTCAGCCAGGAAGTCTGCTACTGCCTGAGCCTTGATCGCCACTCGGGGGGAGAAGGAAATGTCGAACTCGCTGAGTTCTACCGACCATTTCGCCAACCTCCCCGAATGCTCCACTCCCTCCAGGATATTGCGGAGAGGATGATCAGTCACCACTCGGATGGAGTGAGCCTGAAAATAAGGCCGGAGCTTCCGCGCCGACACCACCAAGGCGAAGGCAAGCTTCTCCAGGATTGGATACTTTAGTTCCGCCTTCTTCAGCACCCGGCTGACATAGTAGATGGGTAGCTGCTTCCTCCCCTCTTCTCGGACCAAGATGGAGCTAACTGCCTCTGCTCCCACTCCCAGGTAGATGAGCAGGTCTTCGCCTTCCTTCGGGCTCTGAAGGAGAGGTGTCTGAGTCAATTGCTCCTTCAACCTTCCGAATGCTATCTCGCATCCCTCGGTCCATTCGAAGCTTTCTGTTTTGCGGAGCGTCTTGAAGAACGGAGAGCACTTCTCTCCGGCTTTTGAGAGGAAGCGGCTAAGTCCCGTCAGCCTTCCTGTCAACCTTTGGACTTCCTTCATCGTCTTCGGGGACGGCATTTCTAGGATCGCCTTAACCTTGTCGGGGTTAGGCTCTACTCCCATCGGGGTTAGGAGATGTCCCAGGAACTTTCCCTTTCCTGTTCCGAAGACGCACTTCGTCGGATTGAGCCTCATCTTGAACCTCCTCAACGTTTCAAAGGTCTCCACCAGATCGGCTATGTGTTCCTGGACGTTCTTGCTTTTGATCAAGAGGTCGTCCACGTACACTTCCAGGTTCCTCCCCTTTTGCCCCTTGAAGATGTGGTCCATCATCCGCTGGTAGGTGGCTCCCGCATTCTTCAAACCGAAGGGCATCATCCTGTAGCTGTAGCAGCCGTCGTCGGTGATGAAGGAGACATCGCGGCAATCAGGGGGATGCATCCGGATCTGGTGATATCCTGAAAACGCATCAAGGAAACTCATCACAGAAAAACCGACGGCTGAATCAACCAGCGCGTCGATTCGAGGCAAGGGATAACAATCCTTCGGGCAGCTTTTATTCATTAAGGAAAAATCCACACACATTCTCCAGCCTCCCCCCGCCTTTATCACCATTACAACATTAGAGACCCAGCCTGGGTACTGGATCTCCGACACAAAACCTGCATCTAGCAGTTTTTTAACCTCCTCCCTAATTGGCTTGGCGAGGATGGTGGCGGTTCTTCTCTTCTTTTGGCGGACGGGCTGGACAGAGGGATCCAGGTTGAGGTGATGACACGCAACCTCAGGGTCGACTCCTGGCATCTCGGCGGCACTCCAAGCGAAGATGTCGACGTTCTTTTGCAGACACGCCGCCATCTCGATCTTCTCCTCGGTCTTCAGCGACCCGCCAATCTTCAGCAACCCAGGCACTCCTGCTGCGGAGAGTACCTCGATTTCTTCCACTTCCTCTGCCACCTCCAGCCTGGCCGGGCTCTCCAACACTCTCCCGAACTCCTCCGCGTCAGCCATCCAGCTGATGGTACTGACGGCGGTAAGATAGCATTCCCTGGCGGCTCTTGGATCGCTCCTGATCCTCACCTGGACGTCTCCTTTACAGTACTTCAAGCACTGATGGTAGGAGGATGGGACGGCCTTGAAGGTGTTGAGAATCGGCCTCCCAAAGATGGCTCTGTAGCAGCTCGGGGCGTCGACGATGATGAATCGACAGTTGATGGAGGTGCCACCGAGTGTTACCAGGAGATCTGCTCCTCCTTCCACTTCCTTCTTCTCTCCGGAGAAGCCGAAGAGGGGACCATCAGATGCTCGAACTCTGGCAGCTTCGACTCCCAGTCCGTCAAACGTCCCCTTAAAGATGACGTTTACAGAGCTACCGTTGTCGATCAGAATTCGATCAACGGTGAAGTCCTCCATCGCGGCCTGAATCACGAGGGCATCATGGAAGGGATTCTCGTTCCCTAGCATGTCCTCCTCGGAAAAAGTAATCTCCTCCATCGGGGGTGGTGCTTGCGAGGTCGAGGCGACACTCCTGCGGTAGATCTGATGAAGGCTCCCCTTGCGGGAGGCCTCCAGCCCTGCTCCCCCATGGATTACTCCAACTCGGCCTCCCTGGCCCAGGTCTCCCCGGCCTCCCTGGTCGACCCGATCCTCGTTCCTCCTGCGAACGACTGCGGCCTGCCCTGCCTGTGGCTCGGCAGGGGCCTCTATCCTCCTCTGCTCTCCTCCAGCCTCTCCTGCTGCCAACCTCCTCCGGGCTTCCCAAAAGTCTGGGCAGGCAGCCATGGCATGTCCCCCCACCTGGTGGAAGTCGCAGTAGAGAGAAACCTCTTCTGCTTGACGCCTCCTAGGCTTCGGCTTCTTCCTTCCTTGGCGGCGGCCTCGCCCGGCTACCGCCATTGCTTCATCTCTCCTCCTCTCCTGACGCCTCTCTGGTTGGCGAAAGGGCCTTCTTTCTGGGGATCTCCTCCTTTGGTCTTGACGCTGGTGCCGTCCAGCCGGCCTCCAAGGTGGCCGGTTGACGGGGACCTGGTAGCGTCTTCCCTCCTCCTGACGCTCAGGGGATTCGACGGGCCTTCTCTCCACGATCCTCCCGGTTTCCTTCCTCCTGAGCTCCTCCTTTTTCTCCTCTTGTCGCTCCGGCCACTTCCTTCCCTCCCTTCGGGGCTCCTCTCTCTTCCTTTTCTCAGGGATCCCATCCTTCTCTCCACGGTCGCCTCTGGTCACCCGTGCCAACCTTGCCAAGAAGTCAGGATTGGAGGCTTCTCCCCGGACAAATTTATTGGCCCTCTGAATGAGGTTGTCGTAGGAGTAGGGAGGATTCTCACTGAGTTCCAACTTGAAGAGGCCTTGACTGATGCCGAATGTCAGGGCCAGCAACAGGATGTTGCTATCTACCTCCTGGATTTGCAGAACCTCCTCCTGGAAACGCTCGATGTAAGGGCCCAAGGCCTCATCCGGCCCTTGCACGAGGTAGAACAGGGCCGTGGCCTCCTTCTTTAGCTTCCGTGCCGTGTCGAACCGGGTCGTCAGCCCACGACACAGGTCTTCGAAGCAGTAGATTGAGCCTGCGGGTAACTGATGGAACCAGTCCCAGGCCTTTGCGCGGAAGGTAATGGCAAACAACCTGCACTTGAAGGCGTCCGACATGGTTCGGATAGAGACTATATCCTCGAACCATTGGATGTGCCTGACGGGGTCCTCCTTCCCTGAATAGTAGTTCAAAGCAGGGTCCCTGAACCCCTCTGGCACTGGCGCGGCGAGAATCTCCTCGCAGAAGGGGCTCCTCCCTCCTGCCCGGCGACGATCCTCAACCTGGCGAGTATCACCTCCATACTCGCCATATGGGCGAGTATCCGGGTACCTCCCCTGTTCGCACGGCTCGCGGAAGCGAATACCTTGCGAGGTTGGCTGGTAGAATTGCGACCTCCTTGGTCGCTCGGTTTCATCTTCCATGTGCTCCTTTCCTGCTCGCCGAGGGGGACTCCCTCCCTCGGACGGAACTGGGCGATGCGGCGAGGTCGCAGTGACCTCGGCGCGCGGCTGAAGCACTGCTCGCATGGCTCCCTCCATGCGCTGCGCGAAGGCTTCGAAAACCTCCAGCGTCACGAACCTGCCAGCTCCCGTCGAGTTGCCGACCTCCTCCTCATGGTCGCCACCTACGACCATCTCGCCTTCTTGCCGAACTTTCTTCCAACGACTACGGTCCACGCTCACCGCACCAAAGTGTTGACGCCAGGAAAATCCTGACCTCAAGATTCGGACCGATGCAGCCGGAGGCTACTCGCCCAGCAGCCCGACGAGATGGCTTGGCTGGCAACGACGAAGAAGCTAGAAGAGCAACAAACAGGACCCCAGGTGCTGCGGCAGGGAGGTCCCACCACGTACCCAGAAGCTCCGAAGAGACTTCCCCTCCAAGACCAAAGAATGGCCGAGCAAGGTACGAGGAAGGCACCGACTTGGCTAGCAAGCAGGGGTGACGGGCTCAAGAATTCGGAAATGGGGTTCCAGAAGCTCAAGCACAGGTGCCAATCCAAGTACCCCTGGGGTCCTATTTATAGGCAACCAAGGGGTAGGGGGGGGTTTTTATAGCCCAGCCCTGACCTGGCGACATATGGGATACTCGGCGAGCATCTTCGACCATAGTCGCCCATCTGGCGAGTATTTAGCTGCTGCTCGCACAAGCCTGGCTGATACTCGCTCAGGTCTTCTGGGGTTGTCGGACACTTTGGGGCGACATACGGGATACTCGGCAAGTATCTTCGACCATAGTCGCCCATCTGGCGAGTATTTAGCCAATACTCGCCAACCTTCTTTCGCTCCTGCTGGCTGATTTGTCTTGCCTCTTTGACTTTGACCTGCCTACGTGGCTTTGAGTGGGTCCTACCCTCGGAGAATAAGGGTTGTACAGGGATGAGCTCCTTACGAGCGGCGAACAACAGTGAAGAGAAAAAGCAGCAATGGAAAAGTAGGCGTTGCGGCTGGGAAATACAAAGAACGCTTTAAATAGACATTTTCCAAAGGACAATGTTATACGCAGTCCTATAATCGCTATTCGCAGTCCAATTTTTATAAATTATTTCACGCTTTTTGAAAATACGCACTGTACATGCATTTTAGGGAAATTGTTTACCACGAAAATTGTAGATTTCGCCGAAATCTACAACTTTCATGTTGAACACTTTTCCTAAAAATGCACGCACGAGGCGTATTGCCGCTCTTATTGAAATATGGGCGTAATTTTTATAAATACGTCTTGTACATGCATTTTTAGGAAAAGTGTTCAACATGAAAATTGTAGATCTCGACGAGATCTACATTTTTCGTGTTGAACAATTTCCCTAAAAATGCATGTACAGAGCGTATTTTGAAAAAACGTGAAATAATCATAAAAAAATTGGACTGCGAATAGTGATTATAGGACTGCGAATAGCTTTCATCGTGCTGCTCCCCATCAAATTATGCATGTGGTCCTTCTTTCTCTCACTTCCCCACTTCCTCTCTCTCTCGTATAAAATCATTTAGTCCCACATTTAGCAATATATCTATTATTAATATTTTATTAATTGATGGGCCCTAAGTTTCCCTGCTATGTAATAACCATGAATATTCATGACGATGGCAACTATTTAATAAGTAAGAAAATACCAAAATTTTATATTAATTCATATATTATTCGTCATTTTTTAGCAATGCGACATAGCTCTCACGCCATTAATTGATATATTAATGTTTGCGCAGTGCTGCAGTGGTGACAATTGACAAATGAGCTTTTCAGAAATTAAAAAGTTTTGAAGGTTTTTTAAAAACCTAGCCGTAGACTTCCTACTTTTCATAAAAAAACTTTTTTTTTTAAATCGTTTTTTTTTTTCGAAAAGGTCCCTTCGCGTGTCATCACGCATTTTTTTGTTTGGACATATTTTTCTAATGGACACAATTTCACCCGGATATGCTTTTTTCCGCATGGTCGTGCTTCTTCCGCTCGGTCGCGCTTGTTACACTCAGGCATGCATTTTGAACCTGGGTGCGCATTTTTCTGATCGAATGCGCATTTTTCACCTGAACGCACATTTACCGCTCGGGCGCTCATTTTTTCGCACTAGGGCGCATTTTTCCGCCCGTACGAGCATTTACCACTCGGGCGCTATTTTTTTCGCCCCGGCGCCTATTTCCAACTGTGTGCGCATTTTCTGCCCAGGAGCACATTTTTCCACCCGTGCGCATATATATTTTTCGCTCAGAGACGCATTTTTTCGCTCATACGCACATTTTTCCCCTGCCTGTTTTATTTACACTAAAGTATGCATAATGTGGTCCTTCTTTCTCTCACCTTCCCACTTCCTCCCTCTCGTATAAAACCATTTAGACCCACGTTTACTATTATTATTACTATTATTAATATTCTATTAATTGATGGGCCGCCCCTAAGTTGGACCCGTTTCATTTACGGATTAGTGAACCCGTCGGATCAGCCTTAAAAAGATCTGGACCGTGAAATGGATCTTATCCATTTCACTTGAAATGGAGAGGATCCTGATGCCCCTAAATTTGCCTGTTATGTAATAACCATGAATATTCATGAGGATGGCAACTATTTAATAAGTAAAAAAATGGTCCCCGGGGTTCGGTACTATATTTGTAAGAAAATACCTGTTATACCACCCGTAAAGGTCTTGGGGTGCGTCTAAAGGAAGCTCCGCTGAAGAGAGATGAGGTCAGCGGTCAACACGCAATCGCTCGAATCAAAGAAACCGGGCCCGCCATTTCCGACACCAATGGCCAGAAACAGAGCGCGCGGAGAGCAGACCGCAAGCGCGTGCGCTACCGCACGCACGCGCGGCAGCGCGCGGGCAGCGCCCCCCGTCGCGGGAGAACGGCCCCGCCGCACCCCCCTCAGGGTGCGGCTCGCGCGAAGCCGCACCCCTTGGAGGGTGCGGCCCGGCCGCACCCCCCTTGGGGGTGCGGCGGAGTCGCACCCCGGGGGGGTGCGGCCAAGCCGCACCCCCCCGGGGTGCGACTCCGCCGCGCCGCCCGTAGTGTGCGGCCCGGCCCCCCTCCCCTCGCCTTTTTCTGCAGGGGAGCTCGCAAGAGGCCCCGCCGTATTCACGCCCCCTCGCCAGGTGCGTCGGATCCCGATTCCTCCTTGGGGGACGACTCCCCGCTCCGCCGACTGCCCAGGGCGCCTCCGCGCTCAGAACGCCTCCAAGCTCGTTCAAAGCTCTTCCACGTTCGTTGCGCGCTCAGAACGCTTCCGAGCGCGCTCAGAACGCCTCCGTGCTCACGCGCGCTCAGAAAGCCTTCAAGCGCGTTCAAAACACTTCCATGTTCGTCGCGCGCTCAGAACGCTTTTGAGCGCGCTCAGAACGCCTCCGCGCTCACGCGCGCTCAGAACGCCTCCAAGCGCGTTCAAAGCACTTCCCTTTTCGTTGCGCGCTCAGAACGCTTCTGAGCGCGTTCAGAGCATTCTCACATTTTGCCTTTCAGGCTTCTCACTTTTTGTCTTTCAGGCGTCTCACTTTTTGTCTTTCAGGCGTCTCACTTTTCAGGAACGGTCAGTCGCCTTTTTCGCCTCCAACGGTACTGCCCGAACTGCTCGAGCTGCCCAAGCTGCCCGGGGGCAAGGTGGTCATTTACGAAAAATGGCGATCCGAGGGCCCCGAACCGGAGAATATGATTCGTCCACCGAGCATTTATGGAAACTACCAACGACAAAATTACCGGGTCGCCCCCGGCCAAAGCTATAAAAGGAGCCCCAAGGCTTCATTTGAAGGGACCTGGACTTCTAGACCTGGGAGAGCTCCTTGCAGACTTTTGCGAAATTCTCCTTCGGAGCTTGAAGATTTCCTTTCCGGACTTGAAGATTTCCTTCATCCCAAAAGGCGACGCAACAGCTCACTTTTGTTCCCAGGAGCAGCTCATTTTTGTTCCCCGGAGCAGCTCACTTTTGTTCTCCACCTTTCTCAGAAGGAGAAAAGGACTTAGTTTTTTTCCAAGAGGCGGCCTGTCGCCTTCGGATCTCTCTATCTCTCTACTCCTGTAACGAGTTGCGGCCTGTCGCACTCGAGTTCTAAGTCTCACTTTGTAACCCCCCTGAAGATAGTGGAATTTGGTCGGCACAGCTCCGACCACGTGGTTTTTTACCCTTTCCGGGTTTTCCACGTTAAAAACTCCCTGTGTACTCATCAAATCTCTAATTGACTGTTTGCGCGCTTAGTTCGCTCACGAGCTAAGGTGGTTCAAGTGGACCGGTCTACCAAGAGCCCTAAGCGTTCCGCAACAGTTTGGCGCCGTCTGTGGGAAACTTTCCCGAAAAACTCTTCGAGAGCCAACTGCTATGGCAAGAAAGAGTGCTCGCATTACTGAAGGATCGATGCCGGAAGGACGCGTCGACCCAGCTCCCTCCCACTCACTTATCAATGCACCTCCCGTGGAGGAGGCGCTGCCTGCACCTGCAGCAGGTTTGGAGGTGCGCATGCAGCAGATCGAAGAACATCAAGCTGAGATGTTGGCCCTCGTGAGGAATCTTGGGGCTCCTCAAGTTCCGAACCAACCGCCAGCTTTGAACGCACCGCCGCCCCCGGCTCTGAATCATGCCCCGAACGGGGAGGCTGTCCAAGAAGACGAAGCTTCAGAAGGATTCTCCAAGGCGGCAAGTACCGCTCACCTTGGCCCACCAGCTGGATGCCCAGAAGCTGATCACCGCCGCCACCACCACGGAAGAGCTGCCCCTGAGCAAGAAGTGGAAAGAGCTACGCGGGAAGAGATACGCAACATGATAGAGGAAGAGTATGCCCAAGCAGGGCGACGCGCAGCTCTCGCACGCCATCCCGCACGCCACGGCTCCCCACTATCACCTCAAGCCCTGGCCCATCCAATTCCTAATGGCTTCAAGCTTCCCAACATCGAGACGTTCGACGGGACGGACGACCCATTGGAACATGTCAATCACTTCACCACCATCATGAGGATTTGCAGCACCCCTGATCAGCTCCTCTGTCAGGTGTTCCCGGCAACCTTGAAGGGGCAAGCGCGCACTTGGTTCCACTCCCTGCCGAATGGGGCTATCAACAACTTCGCAGAAATGGTGCAGCAGTTCGTGGACCAATTCATCGCCAACCGCAAAATTGTCCGAGATCCCTCCCATCTCTCAGGGATCCGCCAAAACGACGGGGAAACACTCAAAGATTTCTTCCGACACTTCACTACGGAGGCTCGACAGATCCCAGGAGTCGATCCCGAGCTCTTACGGGGAGTCTTCCTTGGAGGACTCCGCCCAAGTGGCTTTTACTCAGCTCTAATGAGAGAGACCGCACCAAGCTACCCTGACCTCGTTCAGCGAGTCGAGGCCCAGATAGCAGCAGATGAGGCAATTGAAGCGCACCGCCAGCAGTTCGAGGGGAGCTCGAAGATGAAGAAAGAGGAGTCGCTGCCGCAGACAACTCCCAATAAGAAAAGCAAGCATTACGACAACTCCAGCCGAGACAGAGGGTCTCGCCAACATCAGGACTACACCCCCCTGAACACTACCAGGACTAACGTGATGTACGCAATCAAAGACAACCAGACGCTCCGCAAGCCCAGACCCCTCGCTAAAAACTCAGGGGACCAGACAAAATTGCTCCAAGCTTAAGGATGAAATCGAGCAACTCGTCAAATAAGGCCTGCTGGGGAAATTCCTACGAAACTAGGCGACTATTCGGCTAGCAGGAGATCAGCTAGCAGCTTGTCAGGAAGGATCAGGAGCAACCCTTAAGGCATTCATCCCAGGAGAAAGCTTCCTACCCATCGGCGGGGCTCTATCAGCGCCGCTGAAATATTCTGTCAACTTTGTTTCTATCAACTTTGTTTCTGAAGAAATTGCGTAAATTACCACTACGACTAAGAGTTTTTAAAAGTTCTATTTCACGCATGTCATATCTTGCGCCATCGAAACTACGTAAAGACGTCCACTCGCTAATGAACAGCACCTGCCTCAAGGCAGTGCGCTAATGAACAGCACCTGCCTCAAGGCAGTGCGCTAATGAACAGCACCTGCCTCAAGGCAGTGCGCTAATGAACAGCACCTGCCTCAAGGCAGTGCGCTAATGAACAGCACCTGCCTCAAGGCAGTGCGCTAATGAACAGCACCTGCCTCAAGGCAGTGCGCTAATGAACAGCACCTGCCTCAAGGCAGTGCGCTAATGAACACCACATGCCTCCAGACAGTGCGCTAATGAACAGCACCTGCCTCAAGGCAGTGCGCTAATGAACATCACCTGCCTCAAGGCAGTGCGCTAATGAACAGCACCTGCCTCAAGGCAGTGCGCTAATGAACAGCACCTGCCTCAAGGCAGTGCGCTAATGAACAGCACCTGCCTCAAGGCAGTGCGCTAATGAACAGCACCTGCCTCAAGGCAGTGCGCTAATGAACAGCACCTGCCTCAAGGCAGTGCGCTAATGAACAGCACATGCCTCCAGACAGTGCGCTAATGAACAGCACCTGCCTCCAGACAGTGCGCTAATGAACAGCACCTGCCTCCAGGCAGTGCGCTAATGAACAGCACCTGCCTCAAGGCAGTGCGCTAATGAACAGCACCTGCCTCCAGGTAGTGCGCTAGCTAACGGGGCCCTGCCCCGGGGACTTTGCACCGCCGTCGATTGAAGGTTCACCCTTCTCCTCCGTCGTCGAGTCCCGGTGATGTAGGGGCCTTCCCCCCTTGCGTTCACCCACGGTTTGAATACAAACACTATTTACCGGCCAAGCCGCGAGCCAGACTCGCGCAAAAAAGCCGCGAGCTAGACTTGTGCAAAAAAGCCGCGGGCCAGACTCGTGCACCTATTTTATTATGTAAAAGCCGCGGGCCAGACTCGTGCACCTATTTTATTATGTAAAAGCCACGGGCCAGACTCGTGCAAACTAATTTTTCAACTAGTATACAAGCCGCGGGCTCAGACCCGCGCATGCTCATCTGTAATTTTGAAAATAATCAAACTATACAGGTGCTAACAACCAGATCGACAAGATCGTGCAGATGAACAAGTATGATGTATACAATAAAAGAGATACAGCCACATCCGACAAACACGCAAACAAGCAACAAAACTAAAAGCAGGAAGGAGAAAGATAGACAACATCAGTCCTCGGCTACATCTGAGTAGCCATCTCCAGGAAGATCTCCGGCTCCAAGGCCGGCGGTGTCGCATCCGAACTTCCTCCTCATCATGCGGAGGGTCTTCTGAATGCCTCTCTGAAAGGAGACCTCATACTCGTCCGCTATCAGGGGCTCTACCTACGACGACAACTCCTACCAAGGCCCCACAAAGAGAGCAATGATCAAAGCCGCCACAGAAAAATTAAAACCTCCGAACTCCTCACACCGAAACTCGGACTCCGAAGGTTTGGGGGGCTTATGTTATACCACCCGTAAAGGCCTTGGGGTGCGTCTAAAGGAAGCTCCGCTGAAGAGAGATGAGGTCAGCGGTCAACACGCAATCGCTCGAATCAAAGAAACCGAGCCCGCCATTTCCGCCACCAATCGCCAGAAACAGAGCGCGCGGAGAGCAGACCGCAAGCGCGTGCGCTACCGCACGCACGCGCGGCAGCACGCGGGCAGCGCCCCCCCCGTCGCGGGAGAACGGCCCCGCCGCACCCCCCTCAGGGTGCGGCTCGCGCGAAGCCGCACCCCCCCGGGGTGCGACTCCGCCGCGCCGCCCGTAGTGTGCGGCCCGGCCCCCCTCCCCTCGCCTTTTTCTGCAGGGGAGCTCGCAAGAGGCCCCGCCGTATTCACGCCCCTTCGCCAGGTGCGTCAGATCCCGATTCCTCCTTGGGGGACGACTCCCCGCTCCGCCGACTGCCCAGGGCGCCTCCGCGCTCAGAACGCCTCCAAGCTCGTTCAAAGCTCTTCCACGTTCGTTGCGCGCTCAGAACGCTTCTGAGCGCGCTCAGAACACCTCCGCGCTCACGCGCGCTCGGAAAGCCTTCAAGCGCGTTCAAAACACTTCCATGTTCGTCGCGCGCTCAGAACGCTTTTGAGCGCGCTCAGAACGCCTCCGCGCTCACGCGCGCTCAGAACGCCTCCAAGCGCGTTCAAAGCACTTCCCTTTTCGTTGCGCGCTCAGAACGCTTCTGAGCGCGTTCCGAGCATTCTCACTTTTTGCGTTTCAGGCTTCTCACTTTTTGTCTTTCAGGCGTCTCACTTTTTGTCTTTCAGGCGTCTCACTTTTTGTCTTTCAGGCGTCTCACTTATCAGGAACGGTCAGTCGCCATTTTCGCCTCCAACGGAACTGCCCGAACTGCCTGAGCTGCCCAAGCTGCCCGGGGGCAAGGTGGTCATTTACGAAAAATGGCGATCCGAGGGCCCCGAACCGGAGAATATGATTCGTCCACCGAGCATTTATGGAAACTACCAACGACAAAATTACCGGGTCGCCCCCGGCCAAAGCTATAAAAGGAGCCCCAAGGCTTCATTTGAAGGGACCTGGACTTCTAGACCTGGGAGAGCTCCTTGCAGACTTTTGCGGAATTCTCCTTCGGAGCTTGAAGATTTCCTTTCCGGACTTGAAGATTTCCTTCATCCCAAAAGGCGACGCAACAGCTCACTTTTGTTCCCCGAAGCAGCTCACTTTTGTTCTCCACATTTCTCAGAAGGAGAAAAGGACTTAGTTTTTTTCCAAGAGGCGGCCTGTCGCCTTCGGATCTCCCTATCTCTCTACTCCTGTAACGAGTTGCGGCCTGTCGCACTCGAGTTCTAAGTCTCACTTTGTAACCCCCCTGAAGATAGTGGAATTTGGTCGGCACAGCTCCGACCACGTGGTTTTTTACCCTTTCCAGATTTTCCACGTTAAAAACTCTCTGTGTACTCATCAAATCTCTAATTGACTGTTTGCGCGCTTAGTTCGCTCACGAGCTAAGGTGGTTCAAATGGACCGGTCTACCAAGAGCCCTAAGCGCTCCGCAACAATACCAAAATTTTATATTAATTGATATATTATTTGACTTTTTTAGCTATGCGAGATAGATCTCACGCCCTAAGTTATTTATTAATTATTAAATAATTTGGGCTCAGAGCTTTTGTTTGTGCAGTGGTGGCCCGCAGTGGTGACAATTGACGCATGAGCTTTTTAGAAAATAAAGTTGGGAAGGTTTTTCAAAAAACTAGCTGGATACTCTGCTTTTCATAAAAAGTTTTTTTTTTAAATCCTTTTTTTCAAAAGGGTTTGTTCGCTTAAACTTAATTTTCTGTAATCGCGCATTTTTTTTAATTCAATTTTGTAAGTACCTTTTATAAACTATACTATTTAATGGAAAGCTTGAAATCCTAGCTATTAGGGCACCCTAATTTCCATACTAATTCCAATAAAAATGACTTCAAATTCTAATTTCAGGGCGACAATTTTGCCGGAACTTTGACCCAAATAGCCATGAACTAATTTCCATACTTTGAAGCTTTGGGTCAAAGTTCCGGCAAAATTAGTATGGAAATTAGGGTGCCCTAATAGCTAGGATTTCAAGCTTTCCATTAAATAGTATAGTTTATAAAAGGTACTTACAAAATTGAATTGAATAATATTGTGTAGCTAGCGATTAACTCAGGGACTATTCTACGCCAGGGCATGTTAGGACGATGTTCTCGACATGGTTGGTTGTTTAATGCGGGCGCTGGATGCACATAAATTGACGGGCAGCTGGTCAAGAGCCGATGGTGCCCACTGTTCTCGGGTGAGGGGTTTCGCCCGTGCGTGAATCTGCCTATGTTTTTTTGAATGTTGCAAACACTTAAAACAAAAGAAGAGGGGTAAAATTGATACGCTGAATGTTACACCAAAGACATCTCTAAGATAGTGTAGATATATTTAAATGACCGTTAAATTGTACCAAAGCTAGCTCTGTGAATGTTATTTTAGCTGACTTCAATAAATGTTGGATATGAAGCTGTGGAAGAATGCCTCCTGATGTTAGAACTGCTATTCCGGTGGAAGGAAGATTCGAACACATTGTGCTGTCGTGCAATGCCGTGTACGATCATTCCCTCGTTTGGATCGAACGAGAAGCACAGAAGGCTCTGGAAGTAAGCATCGCCACTTTTCGCCGTAATATACACCCTTCAAATAACACAAATGCATCTTTTATTCGAGGAGATCTTAGACCCTTGTTGCTGCCTAAATGTTTTAACAAGCGCTTTTATTTATTTATTTTAGCATTTTATATTTTAAAATTCATAACTCAATATTTACTTATGCTAGTGGCCTAAAATTTGTATGTAAGTACGTGAGGTGGATATATAGACCTAAACCAAGATTCATAATTTTTAGAATGCATTTGCCTATAGTTTATCCTATTTTATTATTTATTTAATTAGCAAATTGTGAGCAAAAAATCTAGGTATTTGTGCCCAAATATTGGACAGAGGTAGATCACGGTGAGACTAATCTCTGGCCAAAATTTGGAGGACTTTGGATGCGTGATGACTTTTGTTTGCAATTTTTGAAGTCTATGATATTTTGTCACGCCAAACTATAGACCGAAAAATATAATGTGTATCTTTCTCTCACTTTGACCCAAATAGGTTGAAATTTTTACATAGCCTTTTTAGTGTCGTAATACACCTAGGGTTTTAGTTTCATGTTATTTGAACTTAAAATAAGGAAGTTCCAAACATTGGGTTAGTTTGATATTATGTGTCACACATACTTTAGCCTAGATTCTTTTTGTGAATATTTCCTTAACCCCTTAGAGTTTTGATCCTAAAATTGGGAAGTGACCTTACACTATTCATGTCCACCTAGGTTTAGAATTTGGTCAGTTGAAGATCAAATATAAGGGACACCATCTTTGACCTAAGGGTGAATCATGTAGTGACTCAAACTTTAGAAAATAATATTTGTTGCATATCTCTCAAACCTGAGATTATTTCTCTATGATTTGTATACCAAATGTCCTTTAGGCAGTAGGGAGTGTCTCCAAAAAGTATTAGGATTTTTGGAGACACCTAGCCCTAAGTTTTAGGAGTTATTAAGTGGAACTTATTGAGGACAAAATGGTCCTTTAACCTAATTAGTTTCAATTGACAGCGCATATGTAGCCCCCGTGCCCCACGCGACAGTACCCCCGCCTCGACATTGTCCCGGCGCGACGGCGCTCCCGCCGCTCGCGAACCCCCTATTTTGTCCCCCATCTCGATTTCGTCGTACACACGGGGGTTCGCGAGCGGCGGGAGCGCCGTCGCTCCGGGACAATGCCGAGGCGGGGGTACTGTCGCGTGGGGCACGGGGGCTACACATGCGCTGTCAATTGAATGAGCGTTCTACAGCGGGCGAGTTTGGGCGGAGGTACTCTCGATCACTGCTGGAGTACTGTCGATGCGGAGACCATCGAGCACGGGCATAGCCCGTGCGAAGATGCTCGTGTATATATATATATACACATTTTTTTTAATTAAAAACATATGGATTAAAATTTGAAAAATTTGTAATGGAGAAGGGTAAAATGGGAAAGTTGAATGTTGCACCAAAATATATTTTTCACTAATAGATAATACGAGTGACAGGCACAGAACTCTGCCCTTACAGTCACCCGCGACAGTACGTCAATCGTGACAGTGCCCCGACTGCGATTGGTACGGGGCTCTGCCCTTATCAATTAATTAATGTCATTTAAAATAAACATTGTTAATTAATTAATATGAAAAATAGTTATGCATCATTTTTCAAATTTTTAATAAAAAATCTTCATCATGAATTATTTATCATTAATTTTCCATCCTTATTTTTTCAAATCGAATTGATGAATTTTCATCGTTACTTTTCGAGATCAATCATATCTTAATAAAGTGCATAATGACAACCTACCCTAGTGGGTATAAGAGCTTTTACTAAAACTTTTTTAATTTTATGAATTTTCATCACTACTTTTAATTATTTGGGGATATAGTGTAATTACTTAAATGAGCATTGTATTTTATCTTTTAGAAATATATTATAATACATGTTAAGTCATTAGATGAAAACAATAAGAGTATATTTGGCAATTTGGAATGTTTCACCAAAGGCAACTTTTCCCTTTTAATATAATAAATATATACACACACACACACACACGAGTGACAGTGCACGGGGGACCCCCATGCCCCGCGCAACAGTACTCTGCCTGCCCCCGGCGGGCTTCGCCCGCCCCCGACACGCACCCAGTTATATTTATTTATTTATTTCCTTTTTTTCGAAATTTAAAAAATTCTGTATATTATATAATTATTTTATTTAATTTCAAAGTATTTGTATTTTATATAATTATATTATATATTGTATATAATATAATTTATATATATTTGTGTGGGGGGGGGGGGGGGGTAGCTATCGGGCTGTAATCGGGATGGAGGGAGGGTGGATTTCAGATTTTGGCTATTTGCAGACCTAATCTATTTAATCCGACGTTGGGGATTCAATGTATGGTTCTAATTCATCCTCCAAACGGTCCTTTATGTTTTCCTTTATAGTATATAGATATATGTATATACCCATCATCATTAAGCAAGTTTTCGAGACCATTGTTCGAGTTATAGAGAGAAATATAATACATTTAAGAAAATATAAATGTATGAATGATGAAATAGATAAAAGTTTTAATGCATGATGCGATTATCAATAAGATGAGAAAGAGATACTTTTGTTAACTCTACAATCAAGAAAAAAAATGAACTAAGCATCGGAGATAAATAATATTCTGAAGAAGATGAAAAATGTAAAAAAAGTTGGGCAAGATGATATACTCATCAAAGTATGAAAATATATAAGAAAGAAAGAGATTTTGCTACTTACGTGTCTCTTTAATAAGATATTGTATTCCAGTACCTTTGTATAAGAGCCAGATATTCAAAACAATGTCAATTATAAATGAATTAAATTAATGAGTTATATTATAAAACTATGAGAACGAGTACTAAAGAGAAGAGTAAGATGAGAGACTAGCATTTCAGTGAATTAATTTTAATTTATGTCAAAGTGGTCTACCATGAAAGTTATGCATCTCTTGAGAAGACTCAGTGGTAACTAAAAGGAAAAAAAATAAGATTTGCATATGTTATTAATTTATCGATGTTGTTCCATGAGATGTCTTATGGAGAGTCTTAGAAAAGAAAGGTGTAAATGTATCCTACATTGACGTAATTTAAGACATGCATACAAATTCAGTGACGAGGATGAGGATGTCCAGAGGATTAATACAAGAATTATCTATAATTGTTGGCTTATATTAAGGGTCAGTCTTAATTCCTTATCTATGTACTCTTTTCTTAGATGAGCTCACTTGACATACCAACAAGCAATATCATGATGTTCCTTATTTGCATATGATATTGTTTTGGTCGAAAAGACGTATGTGGGTGTAAACGTGAAACTTGAATCTTGGCGAGACACTATAAAGAAGAATGATTTTAGGTTGAGTAAGAGAAAGATGGAGTATACAAAACTTAATTTTAGTATTGTAAGGAGGATGGATGATCATGTCATTAAGTTCGGTGATCAAGATTGTTGCGGATCGCTTAGGGCTCTTGGTAGACCGGTTTACTTGAACCACCTTAGCTCGGGAGCGAACCAAGCGTGCAAACAGTCAATTTGAGATTCGTTGAGTACACTGAGACTTTTTAACGTGGAAAACCCAGAAAGGGTAAAAAACCACGCGACCGGAGCTGTGCCGACCAAACTTCACTATCTTCTGGGGGTTACAATCTGGTACTTAGAAGTCGAGCGCGACAGGCCGCCGCTCGTTACAATAATAGAGAGAGAGAGGGGGGAGCGTTCCGAAGGTGACAGACCACCTTTCGGAAAACTAAGTATTTTTCCTTCTGAGAAAGTTGGGGAACAAAAGTGAGAAGGCTCCGGAGAACAAAAGTGAGAAGGCTCCGAAGAACAAAAGTGAGAAGCGGTGTCGCCTTTCAGGACGAAGGAAACCTTCAAGTCCACGAAGGAGATCTTCAAGCGCCGAAGGAGAATTCCGCAAAAGTCTGCAAGGAGCTCTCCCGGGTCCAGCAGGCAAGGTCCTCTCAAATGAAGCCCTGGGGCTCCTTTTATAGCTTTGGCCTGGGGGTAGTCCGGTAATTTCGTCGTTGTAACTTCCATAAATACTGGGCGGACGAATCATATTTTCTGGTTCGGGGCACACGGATCGTCATTTTTCGTAAATGACCATCTTGCCCTTCAGGCAGTTCGGGCAGTTTTGTTGGAGGCGAAAAAGACGACAAGCTGTTCCCGAAATCTGAGAAACTGGAAAGATAAAAGTGAGCATGCTGAAAAGACAAAATGTGAACACGCTAAAAAGATAAAATGTGAGAAGTCAGAAAAACAAAAAGTGAGTTGAGCGCGCTCAGAAGCGTTCTGAGCGCGCAACGAAAGGAGAAGCAATCTAGGCGACTGGGGAAGCGTTCTGAGCGCGCGTGAGCGCGGAGGCGCTTTGAGCGCGCTCAGAAGCGTTTTGGGTGCGCGTAAGTGCGGAGGCGCTCTGAGCACGCGTGAGCGCGGAGGCGTTCTGAGTGCGCTCAGAAGTGTTCTGAGCGCGCGCGAGAGCGAGTACGGAAAAAGGAAAGTCGCGCCCCCTGAGGGGGAACTGGGTTCTGACCGGGCACTCCGCAGGACCCTATGCAGGAAGGGGCGGTCTGGCCGTATCCGCACGGGGCGTGGCCTCACCCCAAGGGGGGTGCGGCTCGGTCGCATCCTAAGGGGGGGTGCGGCCCGATCGGCCGCACCCCTAGAGGGGTGCAACGGCTTGGTCGCACCCGAGGAGGGGTGCGACTGGCCCGCACCCGAGGAGGGGTGCGGCTGGGCCGCACCCGAGGAGGGGTGCGGCCTTGGCCGTACCCCAAGAGGGGAGCGGTCTTGGCCGCACCCCAAGAGGGGTGCGGCTGGGCCGTACCCCAAGAGGGGTGCGGGTGGGCCGCACCCCTTGAGGGGTGCGGTTCGGCCGCACCCCTTGGAGGGGGGGGGGGGGGGGGGGGGGGGGGGGGGGGGGGGTTCGGCGCTACCGCGCATGCTAGCGTGCGGTAGCGCCGCGCGGTACCGCCACACGCGTCGTGGCGGGTGGCGCGCCCGCTACCGCGCGCGGTAGTGCATGCAGTCGCGCGCGGCATCGCCGCGCGCGGTGCTGGCGCGCATGGTTGAGTGCGGCCCCGCGGCGCGTTCTGCGCGCTTCTTTGTACGAGCGATTATACGTTGACCGTTGACCCCACCTCTCTTTAGCGGAGTTTTCTCTAGACACACCCCAAGGCCTTTAGGGTGTATAACATAAGCCCCCCAAACCTTCGGAGTCCGAATTTCAGTGCGGAGGAGTTCGGAGGTTTCAATTTTTCTGCGGCGGCTTTGATCATTGCTCTCTTTGTGGTGCCCTGGGCGAGAATTGCTGTCAAAGGGTGAGTGTGTGGTTGCCTTCGTTTTTGTGTTTTGCTTGGGCGTTTCTTGCTCTGCGTTGCGTTGCAATACCGTTCTTATGGTCCTGCTGCCCTGGTCATTGTTGAAGTGTTGATTGAGAGAAGACGCTTCAAGATGGCTGGCAAGGGATGTCCGTTTTTTGAGATTGTCGCTGGCCTGTTGCTTAGCATCGACACCTGAGTAACTTGCAAGACGTTAGATTAGTTGGCGTGAGTCTGAGCTCACATTTTTTTTTTAAATTTGCGCGAGTTCGGGCTCGCGGCTTTTTGGCCGGTGAATAGCGGGTGTATTCAAACCGTTAGCGAACGTAAGGGGGGCAGGCCCTTACGACGCCGGGACTCGACGGCGGAGGAGAAGGGCGAGCCTTCAATCGACGGCGGTGCAAGTCCCCGGGATAGGGTCCCGAGATGGTCCGTGAATAGCTGGTGTATTCAAACCGGGGGCGAACGTAAGGGGGCAGGCCCCTACGACGCTGAGACTCTACGGCGGAGGAGAAGGGCGAACCTTCAATCGACGGCGGTGCGAAGTCCCCAGGGCAGGGCCCCAAAATAGCCGGTGAATAGCTGGTGTATTCAAACCGGGGGCGAACGTAAGGGGGGCAGGCCTCTACGACGCTGAGACTCTACGGCGGAGGAGAAGGGCGAACCTTCAATCGACGACGGTGCGAAGTCCCCAGGGCAGGGCCCCGAAATAGCAGGTGAATAGCTGGTGTATTCAAACCGGGGGAGAACGTAAGGGGGGCAGGCCCCTACGACGCTGAGACTCTACGGCGGAGGAGAAGGACAAACCTTCAATCGACGGCGGTGCGAAGTCCCCAGGGCAGGGCCCTGTTATAAAGATTTTTCTTAGTTGAACATAGGTGTCAAAACATATATATATATTATAAAAAATCATTTTTCGCGTGGCTCTTTGTAAAGTAAGATAAGTTCGCACGAGTCTGAGCTCGCGACTTTTACATAATATGTAATATAAGATAGGTTCGCACAAGTCTGAGCTCGTGGCTTTTACATAATAAATAAAAAGATAAGTTCGCACGAGTTTGGGCTCGCGACTTTGCATAGAAATTATAAGATAAGTTTGCACAAGTCTGGGCTCGCGGCTTAGTACATGACCGAAGACTCGGGATTACTGGTAGAAGCGGCGCAGGTTCTGGGCGTTCCAGGTGCGTGGTAGAGTCTTCCCTTCCGCCGTCCTGAGTCTGTATGTTCCGGGCTTTACGACCGTAGTAACAACGTATGGGCATTCCCAGGTTGGTGAGAGCTTATCCCCTTGGGGGCCTTTGTCAGCTGCCTCGATGCTGCGTAGGACGAGATCTCCCACGTTGATTGGCCTGAGCTTCAACCTCCTATCATAGGTTCGGGCTACACGCATTTGGTAGGATGCGGCACGTTGGGCAGCGTTGTCCCGAACTTCAGGGATTAGGTCGAGATTTTTCCGAAGCAGCCCGTCATTCTTGCTAGGGTCGAAGGTTAGCACCCGAGTACTTGGAACACCGATGTCGACGGGGATGATAGCTTCAGTACCGTAACAGAGGTTATAAGGCGTCTCTCCGGTAGGAGTCCTCTCTGTTGTGCGGTACGCCCACAACACGTTTGGGAGTGCGTCCACCCATTGTCCCCCAGCTTCTTCTAAGCGTGTCTTCAACCCTTTGAGGATGGTGCGATTCGTGACTTCTACTTGCCCGTTGGTTTGCGGATGCGCTACGGCAGTATGGCGAAAGTTTATCTTCAAGTCTTCGCACATCTTGGTGAAGGACTTCCCGGTGAATTGAGTGTCATTGTCGGCAATGATTGTTGTTGGGATGCCGAAGCGGCAAACGATGTTCTTCCAGACAAACTGTTTGGCGCTCTCTTCCGTGATTTTAGCTAGGGGCTCTGCTTCTACCCATTTGGTGAAGTAATCGATGGCTAGGATGATGAACTTCCTTTGCCCGGATGCTAGAGGTAGGGGACCGAGGAGGTCGATTCCCCACTGTGCGAATGGCCACGCACTTTGGAGCGTGGAGAGTGAGACCGGGGGTTGATGAGGTACGTTGGCGTGCAGCTGACAGCTCCTACACCTTTGGACTAGCTCGGTCGCGTCATTCTTCAATGTCGGCCAATAGAAGCCTTAACATAGTATTTTTTGTGCCAACGCCTTCCCGCCTTGGTGTTCTCCGCAGACTCCCATGTGCACTTCTCTGAGGGCGTAGTCTGCCTCTTCTGCCGGCAGACACTTTAGATACGGTCCTGAGAATGCCCGTTTGTAAAGCTCTCCGTCAAAAATGGTAAATGATGCCGCCCACATCCGCAATCTTCGCGCTTCTAGGCGATCTTCAGGAAGTTGTCCCCGCTCGAGGTAAGCTCGTAACGGGGTCATCCAGGATGATTCTTCCTGGTGGATGGTTGCGATCTCCCATGGTCCTTGAATACTTGGAGCTACGATCTCTTCGATTCGGCGTCTTCCGGACTGGTAGCTTGAGGGTGAAGTGGCGAGGTTGGATAGAGCGTCCGCCCTAGAATTCTGCTCTCGGGGGATGTGTAGAATTTGATACGATGTGAGCTGCTGAAGGAGTAATTTCACGAATGCGAGGTACTTTGCCATCTGGTCGTTCTTAGCCCCGTAGTCTCCTTCGACTTGCGAGACTACGAGTTGAGAGTCTGTGTAAATAGTCAGGCTCTTAACTTTGCAATCGATAGCGAGCCGGAGACCGGCGATTAGCGCCTCGTATTCTGCAATGTTATTTGTTGCGGGGAATTTTAACCGGAGACCATAGTCCATGGTGATCTCATCGGGACTTATGAGGAGCAAACCTGCTCCGGCCCCTCCTGCTCCTGAGGCGCCGTCGACATAGAGAGTCCAACGGGGGCTAGTGGCGTCTTCGACAAGAGCTGTTTCTGGCGGGGTGGTGCACTCTACAACAAAGTCGGTGAGTACTTGCGACTTGATGACAGGTCGAGGCAGGAATTGGATGTCAAACTCGCCGAGCTCTACGACCCACTTTACCAGTCTTCCTGAGACTTCCGGTTTCTGGAGGATTGCTCGCAGTGGGAGTTGTGTCAACACTTTTGCTGTATGAGCCTGGAAGTAGGGCCGAAGCTTCCTCGCCGAAAAAACAAGGGCCAAGGCTGTCTTGTCCGCTGCTGGATATCTGGTTTCGGTGTCGGAGAGGACTTTGCTGAGGTAGTAGATTGGTCGTTGCACCCCTCCTTCATCTTTCACGAGCACCGAGCTAAGAGCCGTAGGCGACACTGCCAGGTATAAAAATAGAGTTTCTCCGGGGGTGGGCTTTGACAGAAGCGGTGGCGAAGCCAGGTATTGTTTGAGAAGTTCGAACGCCACCTGGCACTCGTCAGTCCACTGGAAGCCGGAGTGGCGCGCTCCCCGGAGTATTTTGAAGAAGGAGAGGTACTTGTCTCCCATTCGTGACAAGAAACAGGATAGCGCAGCGATCCTCCCGTTCAGGCGTTGCACTTCCTTAATTGAGCGAGGTGGCGACATATCCTCCAACGCCTTGATCTTCTCGGGGTTGGCCTCAATCCCCCGATGGGTTACCATGAAACCTAAGAACTTTCCCGCCATCACACCAAACGCGCATTTGTTGGGATTAAGCCACATCTGGAAGCGACGGAGAAGTTGAAAGCACTTTCCCAAGTCTTTCAAGTGGTCGCCACGGTGGACGCTTTTCACCAGCACGTCATCCACGTAAACCTCCATCATTTCCCCGATGAGATTCTTGAAGACCTTGTTCATTAGCCTTTGATAGGTTGCTCCGACATTTTTAAGACCGAAAGACATCACCTTGTAGCAGTAGACTCCTCTGTCGGTGCGGAAGGTGGTATGCTCCTCGTCCGCGGGGTTCATCCTTATCTGGTTGTAACCTGAATAGGCATCCATGAAGCTGAGTAGCTCGTGGTTAGCCGTCGCGTCGACGAGCTGGTTGATCCTCGGGAGGGGGAAGCTGTCCTTTGGACATGCCTGGTTCAGATTGCTGTAGTCGATGCACATTCGCAATTTCCCGGTGGCCTTTTTCACCATGACCACGTTGGCAAGCCACGTGGGGTATTCCGCTTCGCGTATGAACCATGCCTCGAGGAGTTTAGCTACTTCCTCATCGATCGCTTTCAGTCGCTCGAGGGCAAAGTTCCTCTTCTTTTGAATTACAGGCCTGCAGGCGGGGTTGATGTTTAAAGAGTGATAAATGACTTCAGGATCCACCCCGGGCATGTCTTTCGGGCTCCAAGCGAAGATGTCCTCGTTCTCTTGCAGGAAGGTTGTGAATTCTTCTCGCTCTTCTCGTGACAGGAGTGACCCGACCTGAACAGTCCGAGTCGAGTCTTGCTGGGAGAGCGGTACTTCCACTAGTCCTTCAACGGGCGCTCCTCGCTGCAGAGTGGCCTTGCCTCGCAGGTCGAAGTTATTGATATTGAGAGCGGTTGACTTTACTGGTTGAGCCTGCTTCAGATAGCAGGTTCTGGCTGCCTCTTGGTCTCCTCTTACGACTCCTATGCCTGCGGCAGTTGGGAACTTCATAGCCAGATGCGGAATGGAAGGGATTGCTCCAAATATTGACTGGAGCGGTCTCCCAAAGATGGCATTGTATGCGGAGGTGGATTATACCACCATGAACTGGATGCTGTACGTCGACTGCCTTGGAAACTCGCCCAATATGACTGGGAGAGTAATCATGCCTTGAACTGGGACAGGTCTGTTGTCGAAGCCGTAGACGGGCCCGTCTACAGGGTTGAGCTGATCTTTTGTGAGTTTCATACTTTGCAAAGTGGAAAGGAACAGAACATCAACTGAGCTTCTGTTATCGACCAGTATTCTCTTCACTTTGAAGCAAGGGTCCCCAATCCCTGCGCTAATCATGAGTGGATCCTGGTGCGGAAGCCGCAACCCTTGCAAGTCTTCTTCTCCGAAAGCAATCGTAACATCCTGCTTGAGTTTTTTGTCTTCGTGGTCTCTTACGGGCTGGGCAATCGAGAGGATTTGGGATGCCAAGTTGGGAGGACCGGCGATCGTTTCGATTTCTCCCACCATCGGCCTTCCTCCACATGCGCCTCGGGGGGCGGGAGGCTGCTCCCTCGCCTCCCTAGGTTGATGGGGCTGATCGGGAAACTGTCCTTGCAAGAATCTTCCCAGGAGTCCTTGGCGGATGAGGCGCTCGATCTCGTCTTTAAGTCTGGTGCATTCTTCAGTGGTATGCCCGGTTCCTCGATGGAACTCGCAGTACTTGGACTGGTCGCCCCTCGGATTTGGTGGTAGCACCCGGGGCATACGGAACTCTGGGTTGTTCTGAACGGCGTAATGTACATTCGTTCTAGTAGTGTTCAACCGGGTGTACGTCCTGGGTGGCTGTGGTCCCAGGTCCCTTCGGGGATCACGACGACGTTCGTCACCGCGACGCTCCTCGCCGCGTCGTTCTTCTCGTCCGCGAGGGGCTTGATCTGACCCCCTCTTCCTTCTTTGGCTTCCTTCGAACTGCCAACGGTGCGCTTCGATGGCCTCGTCAGCAGCTATCTGAGCTTCAACTCGGTGAACGAGATTGGGATAACTCGGTACGGTTTCTCTCATGAGAGCTGAGTAGAAGTTACTTAGGCGGAGTCTTCCAAGGAAAACTCCCCGCAGGAGCTCGGGGTCAACTCCTGGGATCCGCCGAGCCTCCGTAGTGAAGCGTCGAAAAAAATCTTTGAGCGTCTCTCCGTCGTTCTGGAGGATCCCTGAGAGATGGGAGGGATCTCGGACAATGCTGCGGTTGGTGATAAATTGGTCCACGAATTGCTGCGCCATTTCTGTGAAGTTGTTGATGGCCCCATTCCGCAGGGAGTGGAACCAAGTACGGGCTTGTGTCGGGAACACCTGACAGATGAGCTAATCGGGGCGCTGTAAATCCTCATGACGGTGGTGAAGTGATTGACATGCTCCAATGGATCGTCCGTCCCGTCGAATGTCTCAATGCTGGGAAGCTTGAAACCATTCGGAATTGGATGGGCCAAGACCTGAGGCGACAATGGGGAGCTGTGGCGTGCCAGACGGCGGGCGAGGGTTGCGCGTCGTCCTGCTTGGGCGTACTCCTCTTCTATCATGTCGTGTATTTCTTCTCGCGTAGTTCTTTCTATTGCTCGATCAGGGGCAGCTCTTCTCGGGTGATGGTGATGGTGGTCAGCTTCTGGGCCCCCAGCTGGCGGGGCAGTGTGAGCGGAGCTTGCTGCGTTGGAGAATCCTTCTAAAGCTTCATCCTCTCGAACGACCTCTTCGTTCGGGGCATGATTTGGAACTGGGGGCGGCGGTGCGTTCAGTGCTGGCGGTTGAACTGGAACTTGGGGAGCCCCGAGATTCCTTACGAGAGCCAACATCTCGGCTTGTTGTTCTTCAATCTGCCGCATGCGCCCTTCCAGTCCTGCTGCGGGCGCAGGAACTGCCCCTTCCGCGGGAGGCACAATGATAAGCGAGTGGGAGGGAGCTGGGTCGACGCGCCCTTCCGGGATTGATCCTTCAGTAGTGCGAGCACTCTTTCTTGTCATTGCAGTTGGCCTTCAGAGAGTTTTGGGAATGTTCCCACAGACGGCGCCAAACTATTGCGGGTCGCGTAGGGCTCTTGGTAGACCGGTTTACTTGAACCACCTTAGCTCGAGAGCGAACCAAGCGCGCAAACAGTCAATTTGAGATTCATTGAGTACACTGAGACTTTTTAACGTGAAAAACCCGAAAAGGGTAAAAACCACGCGGTCGAAGCTGTGCCGACCAAACTTCACTATCCTCTGGGGGTTACAATCTGGTACTTAGATGTAAGATCTCTTTTCTCAAGACCCGCTCGGGTACATGAAAACTCGAACCTCTCCCGTATCGCACGGTTGAGGTGGATCAGAATCGCTGCCTTGCGGTGTCACCAACACTCGGGTTGGCTAACCCCGCTCAGCACCGACTTTGCCGGCTATACGATCATAAGTAAATATATGCCAAAATGAAGTACAGAAATAAAGGCATGTCCACAACCACATCATCATATAAAGATATAATGAAACAGAAAGTCCAAAAAGAGAAGTACAAGCAAAGAGGGCTTAAGCCCGATACAAATCCATAATAAGTACACTCTCTCTCTCTACAACATGCGGAAACTACAACAAAACACTCAAATGCGGAAGTCTATCTATCCAGTCATCAACATGTGGCGTCGTGGTAGTACGTTGCATCCGCTGCTCAGGTCCTGCCATCTCATCCAGCTGCGTGCGGGATAACTCCGTCTCCTCGGACTCCTGCGTTTACAACCGACCGTTAGTCATAAAGGCTAAGTCGTTTGTCCTCGCCTCCCTTCACGACTCCTAGGCACCGAGTGGGAGGAAGAAGCGGAGGACAAACAAGGGGTAAACAAGGAGAAGGTGACATGTCACTAATCTAGCAAGTATAGGTAAAGCGGTAAAACTAGCTAGCAGTATAGTGCAAATAAATGACAGTAAAGCTAACAGTAACAAGGTATAAGTAAGGAGCATGTAGGTAAGTGCGGTAAATAGTAAAACAGGTAGAGACAATATAGTAAACAATAAGTAAGTAAAGGCAGTGCAGTAACTAAAACTAACTACCATCACAGATTCGTACCTTAACTTATATGAACACTCATACGACATATAAGTTAAGATGTCCAGGTAACCCATCATATAAAAGAGCCCATACTAATTTATATGATGGTGTATGCAGATGTGTGTTATGTTATGCTATGTTTATGATGTGTATTATGCAGCCATGCAATGCAACCCACCCACACGACTCTATGCGCACAGACTTTTATAGTTCCCAATTTGTTTGAAAGGAAGCCAACCTTTCGGGTACCGACCGTCGTGGCTCACGGTGGCAGTGGATCGGGCACTCCACATCCTAGGAGGGTATGGTCACTACCAAGCCTAGACCTTATGTACGCCTCAACGCTAAGAACACAACAGCGGAGCTCCTGCGTACTCTTGCTGGAATCCACCAAACTTTAAGGTCGGGGTGGGTTATTAGGGATAGCCCTCCAGACCGCGGTACTCAAACTTACCGGCCCTCTAAACCTCACCCTCACCTGAGTCAACGTACTACCGTCGGTGACACGACCAACCTAGTACCGAAGACTCGCCACTATTTGAATAAGTAACAGGTGTTGACAAGTCCACCCGAGCTTCCGGCTCAGGGTCTAACACACAAGCTGATCCAACTCATCTCCTTCCCAAAGGAGATCCATAACAGTTTACTGACCTAATTAGGCTACTCTTGCCTACAATATAATTAGCGTTATATTTAGGGTGAATCTTGGACTTCTCGCGGTGTACCCCGTAAAGGGGTTCCCAACGGTACTACGGATTCAGTGGGCTCAACCCCATCATCCTCCTCAAGACAATTATTTTAGTTGGTGATTAACATTTGGTTCACCCTTCATTATTTCATATACTTAAGTGACTTAGCTCAACACCCGTCCCACCCAATTGGGTGGGACGTACCTCCACAACTCATACACTAACCCTAACACAACCTCACAGCTAACCCTAGGTTTGACCCTCCTTGAATCATTGTGAGTTATCACTCAAATACTGAATGGATACAAATACTAAATACTACCTAGGGGTCTGAATTGCCTAAAATTCAAAATTCTGTTTTTACTAAACGCAGACCACTAAGTTGAACTAACCTCAAACCTCATAAGGGAATCCTTCTAAAAACTCATCACCAAGGTATGGTATAATTATCCTAGTCTCCCACTGACCTTAATAAGGTATGTTCCAATTTCCATAATTTTCCATATTAATTTGGTATTTATTATAATTTAAAGTAGTTCAGGCCTTAAGTCAAATTACACATGAACTACCCTCAAAATGCTTCTACATGCTACATAAAAATTATCAATAAGGTAATATCCCATAAAAAGGTGGTTCACTGAGTTCCATGACCCTAGGATGTCATTTGGCCTACTAAATCATCATAGTTGTGTAATTACCAAAATGCCGCTATAATTAGTAAAAATAGTATTTCACATCTGAAAATTCTACAAAAATTACCAAGTGTCCAGATGGGGATCTAGAGTCCTCTGCCAAAGTAATGTGTCATTACCATATGATTTGATATTTTAAAAAGATTTAACTTCCAAGTGTTGTAAATACCAATTTCTACATGAGGTACATGAAATACAAATCTACCAGCTTCCAAACAATTATCATGGGCATGTATCAACATAATATGGCAGATAACAAAGTTTCATAATCTTGCCCCATGATTTGACATTTTAAAATGATTTAATACCCAAGTGTTGTAAATTCCAATTTCTACATGAGGTACATGAAATACAAATCTACAAGCTTCCAAACAATTATCATGGGCATGTATCAACATAATATGGTAGATAACAAAGTTTCATAATCTTGCCCCATGATTTGACATTTTTTATAATTAAATTCTTCTAAGCTAGTAAGCACTTAAAAATTTCTACACAAGGTATAATGCTTCAATAAATCATAACAAAATTACTATAGCCCATTTTCATTTTTATTCAGCCACTGATAAAGTTTCAAAGCCATACAAGGTCATATGATTATGCATTTTATTTATTTAAGGAAAAATGACAATTTCATTTATAAAGAGGAAAAATACCTAAATGACTCTAATAATTCCCATTAAATTAACTAAGTCAATTTATGCTCTTACAATCATGCCTACAAAGTTCTGAGTCAAGGCAAGTACATTTGGTCAAATGTCCTTCACAAATCCTAATATGCAACCTTAAGGGTTTACCCTTAGTGTTTTAGGACACCCCACCCTAATGGCTCCAAATGCTCCAATAGGGAGTGTCACATGCATTTGTACATCATTACCTACAAAAACATCATGATGGGAGGAGGCTAACTCACTCAACTCCTCAAATGACCTAAACCCTAATTTGACCCCCTTAAGGCCCTCGTTAGGGTTTCCCATTTCCCATATCAAAACAACTCCAAATGGAGTGAAAATTTAGGCAGGCACTACGCATGTACTAAAAGAGCATGCCACCCAAATTTGGTGACACTTGGACATCATATGCTCCAAAAATCAACATAATTTAAAAATCCTAATTACCACAAAAACCCTAGGTAAAGGTGCTCATCAAGGGATGTCCTTTGGGCAGGGGGTGCCCCTAGGGTATACCTACCCATGGTTAAAAGCTCAGCCTCAAAGCTTGAGGGGTTTGGGCTAGGTAATTAATTTAGTGGACTGATCTAATGTAGGACCAGTTCTAGTAAAACAGCTCCCTAGGGAGTTGTGGGCCACCAAATGACTTGAACTCAAGCCCTAATGAAAGTCAAGACCAAGGCCTACAACTTTCATGTTGGGCACTTTCTCTAATTCAGCCATTAAGATGCCCTAATTAATTATAGAAGTGAACTGATTTTTAGAGCCAGAAAATCAAGCTATTGAATTAACTAAATAGGAAAAAATGATGGCGCGCACGAATCTTACAGCAGATCTGGCGGCAGCGGCGTCATCTTCCTCCTCCAGCCAACGTCTGAGATCCAACCACGCTGGGTGATTTTGCGAGGGGGATTGCTGGCGATCCAGCCACCACCACCGCCGGCCAACACCACCGACACCTTCGTGGTGGTCGGGGCTACCACCCACCGGCGACTGGAGGCCGGAGGCGGCAGTTTTCGACGATCCCAGGCGTCCCGATTTGAGCCGATTTCCATGGAATCGAAGAGTGGATTCGAGCTCAATTGAGCCCGATCCTTCAACGTTTTGTGATAGGAAGCTAGCATGGGGGGAGGGGAGGAGAAACGAACCGTTATTGGGGCGTGGCGGCGGCTCCGGCGACGGTTTGCCATGGAAAAGCTTTGCTCCGGCGACCCCGCTCCCGATCTCGATTCTACAGCTCTAGCTTTGCTCTGGGTGTCGTTCTCGACTGCTCTCTCCCTTCTGAAGCTAATGGTGTGGTTGGATTGAAGTGAGGAGGCCTCTATAGGTGGTTTTGAATTCAAGCTACCTCGGGTGAGCTTCCTTGCTGCCACCCTCCTGCCCGGCTGTCCTCCTGCTTCCATCTGGGTCAAGCCTAGACCCACAACAATCAGGGTTGGCCCCTAGGCTGATTGGGGGTGGTGTGTAGAGGGGGGATTTGCTTTTTGCTTTCTAATTTTTGCTTTAAGCTTTTTGATCACCTTTTGGTCCCCCTTCATTTGACTAATCAAGCCTAAGCTTTGGGTTCAGTCTAGGGCTGTTATGGCATGTCCTAGGTCAAGGAATAATTGGTTAGATGATGGGGGTTGGGTCCCATTCGAATTAGGCCTAGAATTCCCTTTAAGGGACTAAGTTGACCATGGTTGACTTTGGTCAACCAAGGTGAGTGGGTTGACCCCACTTGGGGGTCATGGGTCCCTTAACATCACCCAACATTGGTTGGTCCATGGTGGGGCTCCAATTGGTTCAATTTAATCAAAGAGGTGTAGGTTTGACCAAAATTGGGTAAGGTTTGACTTTGGTCAATTTCATGAAATTGGGTCCCACCCAAGTGCAATTTCTATCCTATTAGTCTCCCTTAGTGGTTAGGGCATCATAAGCGAGGTCAATTTGGACAATTGAGGGTCAATTGACCTTGTTGAGGGGCTTAGGGTTAGGTTAGTTTTTGAGCTTTGGTGTGCACTTAGCAATTTTTACCCTAGCTTAAGGCCCTTGTGGCCACTCACCTCACCACTATGCTCTAACATTTCCAATGGGTCTAGAAGGATTGAGGATGTTACATTAGAAGTCGAGCGCGACAGGCCGCCGCTCGTTACAATAATAGAGAGAGAGAGAGAGAGAGCGTTCCGAAGGTGACGGGCAACCTTTCAGAAAACTAAGTATTTTTCCTTCTGAGAAAGTTGGGGAACAAAAGTGAGAAGGCTCCAGAGAACAAAAGTGAGAAGGCTCCGGAGAACAAAAGTGAGAAGCGGTGTCGCCTTTCGGGACGAAGGAAACCTTCAAGTCCACGAAGGAGATCTTCAAGCGCCGAAGGAGAATTCCGTAAAAGTCTGCAAGGAGCTCTCCCGGGTCCAGCAGGCAAGGTCCTCTCAAATAAAGCATGGGGCTCCTTTTATAGCTTTGGCCGGGGGTAGTCCGGTAATTTTGCGGTTGTAACTTCCATAAATACCTGGCGGACGAATCATATTTTCTGGTTCGGGGCACACGGATCGCCATTTTTCGTAAATGATCATCTTCCCCTTCGGGCAGTTCGGGCAGTTCAGGCAGTTCGGGCAGTTTTGTTGGAGGCGAAAAAGGCGACAAGCTGTTCCTGAAATCTGAGAAACTGGAAAGATGAAAAGTGAGCATGCTGAAAAGACAAAATGTGAGCACGCTAAAAAGACAAAATGTGAGAAGTCAGAAAGACAAAAAGTGAGTTGAGCGCGCTCAGAAGCGTTCTGAGGGTGCAACGAACGGAGAAGCAATTTAGGCGACTGGGGAAGCGTTCTGAGCGCGCGTGAGCGCGGAGGCGTTCTGAGCGCGCTCAGAAGCGTTTTGGGTGCGCGTAAGTGCGGAGGCGCTCTGAGCGCGCGTGAGCGCGGAGGCATTCTGAGTGCGCTCAGAAGTGTTCTGAGCGCGCGCGAGCGCGGGTACGGAAAAAAGGGAAGTCGCGCCCCCTGAGGGGGAACTGGGTTCCGACCGGGCACTCCGCAGGACCCTATGCAGGAAGGGGCGGTCTGGCCGTATCCGCACGGGGCGTAGCCTCACCCCAAGGGGGGTGCGGCCCGGTCACACCCCAAGGGGGGGTGCGGCTCGGCCGCACCCCTAGAGGGGTGCAGCGGCTTGGCCGCACCCGAGGAGGGGTGCGGCTCGGCCGCACCCCTAGAGGGGTGCGACCTTGGCCGCACCCCACGAGGGGAGCGGCCTTGGCCGCACCCCAAGAGGGGTGCGGCTGGGCCGTGCCCCAAGAGGGGTGCGGCTGGGCCACACCCCTTGAGGGGTGCGGTTCGGCCGCACCCCTTGGAGGGGGGTGGGGGGGTGGGTGGGGGGGGGGGGGGGGGGGGGGGGGGTTCGGCGCTACCGCGCATGCTAGCGCGTGGTAGCGCCGCGCGGTAGCGCCATGTAACGGTACTGGCTAGGACCGTCAACACATGACCTACTAGCCCAGTACCGCCGGCACGGACAGCTCAGTTGGTGATGAGAATTGAAAGAACTCCGTAGTTAAGCGTGCTCGGGATGGAGTAGTCACGGGATGAGTGACCTCCTGAGAAGTCCACGCGCTGTCGATTAACTGGCTCAATTCTCATCAAAGGGAGGGCGTGGGTTCGTGCCCCCCCCCCCCCCCCCCCCCCCCCCCCTCCAACAACCCACTGTGCCCCTGTGGCAGGCCAGAGAGGCGTTGTGGTGTACGACCTGCAGGCTTATTGTTGACCAGTTGTTGGGGTCAGGCTGAACCGGCGGTGCCAGTAGGTCTGTTGACGGTCCTGGGCCGGCGGTGCCGGCGGGTACTGGGCTAGGGGCCCGGGTCCAGCCTGACCCCAACAACTGGTCAACAACAAGCCTGCAGGCCGTACACCCCAACGCCTCTCTGGCCTGCCACAGGGCACAGTGGGTTGTTGGAGGGGGGGGGGGGCACGAACCCACGCCCTCCCTTTGATGAGAATTGAGCCAGTTAATCGGCAGCGCGTGGACTTCCCAGGAGGTCACCCATCCCGTGACTACTCCAGCCCGAGCACGCTTAACTACGGAGGGCGTGGGTTCGTGCCCCCCCCCCCCCCCCCCCCCCCCCCCCTCCAACAACCCGCTGTGCTCTGTGGCAGGCCAGAGAGGGGTTGGGGTGTACGGCCTGCAGGCTTGTTGTTGACCAGTTGTTGACCAGTTGTTGGGGTTAAGCTGAACCGGCGGTGCCAGTAGGTCTGTTGACGGTCCTGGGCCGTCGGTGCCGGCGGTACTGGGCTAGGGGCCCGGGTCAGGCTAGCCAGTACCGTTACACGCCACGCGCGTCGTGGCGGTGGCGCGCCCGCTACCGCATGCGGTAGTGCCTGCAGTCGCGCGCGGTGCTGGCGCGCATGGTTGAGTGCGTCCCCGCGGCGCGTTCTGCGCGCGTCTTTGTACGGACGGTTGGCTGTGGACTGGGCGGTGGTTTCTTCAACTCGAGCGATTATACGTTGACCGTTGACCCCACCTCTCTTTAGCGGAGTTTTCTCTAGACGCACCTCAAGGCCTTTATGGGTGTATAACAAAGATATTTCTCATTCGTAGTGTTTTAAATATTTGTGATCGATATTTCAAAAAGGTGGAGGTACGTGTATCCAAGCAGGTTGGTTGAAGTGGAGATGCGTATATGGGATCTTATGTGATCGTAAAGTATAATTAAAATTCAATGGCAAGTTTTACTGCACTGCAATGCTCCATGGTTCTGAATGTTGGACAATGAATGATGTACATGAGCAAAAATGGGAATTATGGAGATGAGAATGCTTAGTTAGGTGGATGTGTGGATACACGAAAAATGGATAAAATTAGAAATGAAAGTATCAAGGATAAGTTGGGAGTTGCACAATTGTAAAGAAGATGCTATAAGCATTATTAAGATGGTTTGGACACGTACAAAGGTGACCATTAGAGACACATGTTAGGTATTTTGAGTGTTTACATATTATGATTGTTAACAGCGGAGGGGTATGCCAAAAAAGTCTTGAAATAAAGCTGTAAGTAAAGAAACGATGTGGCGTTAGTGAGATTATGACTAAAGATATGGCGCAATGGCGAAAATGATTCATATAGCCGACCCCACCATGATGCCGCAAATGATCCTAAAATCCCGATTTATTCGCAGCAAGGGATCAGTTAATACAAAAAACACGAAGAAATAAAAATCATTGTAGAATTTAGACGGGAGGATTCGATGAGAGGAAGGGGACCAGGAATGGTCTACGTGTAGCCTATTACGACCTACATAAAAAAGAAGGATTTTGTTCAAACTATTTAGTGTGCATGTAATTATCCTCAAATATTTTTGGTCTATTACATGAACCTAATTCATATGACAATTATCAATAAAGAATAAAAGTATCATATATATGCTAATTTATTATTCCAAAATGTTAGGAATGTGATTCCAAATTCTGGAAAGAGTTATGCAAGGGTTTTGAAATGCTATCTTTATGTAGTTTTATTTTTTATTTAGGCTTCGTTTGGCTCGGTGGTGGCGGTCGTGAACGCGGTGGTCATAAACCGTCTAAACAAATTCATGCATTTTATGCTCAAAACTAGTTTATTTTCTCGGCACAAGTCCTAACCTTTGTCTTGCCAAACATACAATCTATGATAATGACATTTTTGACTCAACTCACTAGAGCAAATAAGCCGCGCCAAATGAAGCCTTAGGCTCCGTTTGGGGGGATTTATTTTCACCGGTCAAGCGGTTACGACCGCATAAATCGGACCTAATTAATTAAGGTCCGGTTCATGCGGTTGTAACCGCTTGACCGGTGAAAATAAGTCCCCCCAAACAAAACCTTAGTTTGTGAATAACAATTTTATTTGTGACTAATATTTTTTTTTCAAAAGATTGTTATCCAGGTGATTCATGTGTGGATAAGGATAACCAAAATGTTACAACTAATTCATTGTTAACACATGAACCAAAAAGTCAAGTGCATAGTAACCCTTTCAGTTTGTTTGTGGTCAAAACGCCTTATCATAGATTGTATGTCTACCCAAAAAAATAAACTAATTTGGAGCATAAATGCATGCATTTTTTTAGGTGAGGTCGTGCGTTCACGAACCACGGTTCATGACCGCCGCGTTTCACGACCGCGCCAAACGAGGCCATAGTTTAGTTGCTCGGTAATAAATGACGATTGTAAACTACAATTCATCTTTGACTATCCGCAACTCAGAATTTTAGAAAACATCTCATTTTTTTGTGTTTAAACGCAACCCAAGACTTAAAACCCTAATCCTTCGCGTACCCGTCTTCAGTCACGCCCGACCCCTCACGTATCCCCTTCGGTTCCTCCTTCCTCTTGCTGATGCTGCCCGACGCCTCCTTCCTCGGATAACAACGGGATGCGGCAAGCCAAATATTTAGTTGCGATTTTTTGGCGGTTGTTATTTGTAAAGCGTGTTTGTCTGTTCATAGCTCTAAAGGAAGTCAAATTTGTTATTCACAATTTTTTTTGTTATCCACAGTCACAGATTAGTAAAAAAAAAATTGATCGCTCTTCTTCTTCCTCACCACAGGGAGGGAATAACCCTAACAACGTAAATCTTTCCAAACAAACTCTAGCTATCTAAATCTTCCCAAACAAATCGAAATCGCATGAACATGATCAGTGCACACATTGAAGTGCTCAGAATGTCGTCATAGATGTTCCTTAGTTGTAGGGCCATGCTTAGGAGAGGGAAGACAATTGGTTTGCGGATAGATATTTATGATTTGCGGATAGATATTTATGGTCTGCGAATTAAGTTGCGGTTAAATTTTGTTAAATTATACTCGTGCCCGCAGTCTTCTCAAGCACGATAGAAGATGTGCCGGAGAGTACGTTCTACTTTCAAACCCTAGACTCCTGCTTTACAAAACCCTGCGTCTTCTCTCGTATCTCACCTCCTGTCCGTCCCATTTTCAGAATCTCGATTTTTCAGCCCCATCTACGAGCTAGTTTTGGCTATCAAAATCCACCAGATCCACTGAAACTTGCAGACCTCTTGTCGTGAAGATATCACTTAGCCGCCATGGCTTTCAAAAGAAGAACACTCACACTGTTTCTCTTCCTTTCGCTCGTCCTTTTTCCCATTAATTCCACCTTCACTGCAGACGATGGAAATGAAGATTTGGAAGATCTCGAAGCGCTTCTCTCCATCGACGAGGAAGAGGACAAGGTCGGGGCATCTCAAGGGAAGCCATCGGAGGCGGAGCTCCTTAGCCGAGCCCAGCGGATTGTTGTCGAGCTTAACGACGAGAATGCAAAACGGGTGATCCGTGAGAATGAGCTCGTTTTGGTTCTAGGTTATGCCCCCTGGTGCCAGAGAAGCGCTGAATTGATGCCCAGATTTGCAGAGGCTGCTACGTCTCTGAAGGAGATGGGAAGTTCGGTGATAATGGCGAAGCTAGATGCTGAGCGCTATGCTAAGGCGGCAGAGCTACTTGACATCAAGGGATTTCCTACCATTCTTCTCTATGTAAACAGTAGTTCTCGGCCTTACACCGGTGGATTCACTGGGTACGTCACTATTTTTTGTTGCGTTGTTCAATTGTTTATCTGTAGTATTATTGCTGAATCAAACCAGCGTTCGGATGCGAAAAATTTGTTGTTGCTGGTTTTGCTTGGAGATAATTGTGCAACTGAGTTGGATCTTTCATATGTAAATCTTACTTATGTAATCTAAATGTTTTTTTACTTGTATCTACGCTAAACAGTGGCGATACTTTAGCAAGGATCGACGACCTTCATGTAACTCTTATTTAACACTAGAGAGGAAGTATGAGAGGTAGAGATTTGGAAATATTTCTTTGTGCTGTAACCCTTTATTTGTCTTCGCAATTCAATATACAAAGTTATGCAATTCAATATACAAAGTTATGCAATTCAATATACAAAGTTATGCAATTCAAGGTATAGAGGTCTGCAATTATGAGTACAAGGGCTTCTATTTAAAAGATAAAATGCAGTATTTTTTTTAAAAACCCTAGTAAATCATAGAGAAAACCTTACTCAATAATCAAATCATGCTTGAAAACTATAATATTTGATTGAGGACCAAGTTAGACAAGTAAATATACTGTAACTGTATAGGTTTTCTTTTTGCCTGAGTGGTAGAATAACAACCATATAGAGCTGTTTTAATCGGAACTTGCTCGAAATTGATTTGACTAAAAATGATTAGAGTCGATTTAACTTCCACTCTAGCCTCAAAAATCAACTTAAACTTGTTTTGAGCCCCACATCAGATTCAACATCAAATTTTAGTTTTGCATTTCATCTGTCTCACTTGAATAAATTTGGCTTAAGTTAGAAACGTGATTTTCAACTATTAATATAATATATAATATAATACCTAATTGAATAAAAAATCAATAGAATTTTCTTGGAATTGATTTTGAGTGGAATTAAAATTGAATAATTTTGAGCTGAATTTTCTCATTTAGAATTAATTTTGATTTGAATTCAATCATGAATAAAGAATTTTGATTTTGAGTCTAAAGAAACTTTACTCAAACTCAATTTGATATCAACCTTACTCGCCTATGAAGCCCTTAATTAGTGCCGATGCTCTTTCTGCAGGTCCGAGCATAGGTAGTTAAATGGTTGAAATCTTTCTATATATTATGGATATCAACCTTACTCGCCTATGAAGCCCTTAATTAGTGCCGATGCTCTTTCTGCAGGTCCGAGCATAGGTAGTTAAATGGTTGAAATCTTTCTATATATTATGGATATCCTCTATTGGCATCAATCATCAATGGCTTGTGGGGACTAGGTGTTCAAGAACATAGTCTTTGTGGAAAGCAACCTCAGGTTTAGATAAGCAACAACCCTTGGACTAACGGCGATAGGACCTTATGAGAATATTGGGTAGAAAAGGAGAGTTGAGCGAAGTTGACTAGTCTTCCAGGTGTTTGGATAGAAAGCTTGAACCCTTCGGAGTTAAAGCCATAACTAATGAACTAATGAAGAGAAAATTCTAGGATTCTAGAACTTCTAGGTGTGATCAAGTTTATGATTGGGTTTCATGTAGGATTATGGGAATTGCGTGAATTCTGAAATTGTGATATCTAGCTAGGTTACTTTGCTACCTTGGGGTCCTTCAGAGTTTTCTTGATCGAATTCTGCTTTATGTTGTCCCGATTTTTTTCATTAGATCAAAACCTGCATCTTATTAATTCTAATTGATTTTTTACTACACAAAATTGATTCATCTAGAATTGATCAATTGTTAATAAATGTGTTTTCTTCCCAGGGATGAAATATTGATTTGGGTGAGAAAGAAGATCGGTTTGCCATTAGTAAGATTGACTTCAGTAACTGCTGCGAAGGAATTCCTCAAAAAGCATCAGAAACATGTTATTGGTTTCTTTGAGAGCTACAAGGTGGGTAAGAACAGTATGATGCATTAGCACTGTAGTATGCATTATATGACATGCTGAATTGCTAAACTTGGTGATTCAAGTCAGTTTATCTTTAAATTATGTACATTATAGGATCTGATCTTTGAGTGGTGCTATTGAAATATGTATTGGAAGAAATCAATTTGGATACTCAGAGTCCGACTATAGATATTTATCTTGCAAAACTCTTCTATTGATGTTCAAATTTTGTGTGCAATGTAGTTCTTCTGCGTTACTTTTAGATATTGTTGTGGAAATTCATGTTACCCCCTTGCTTTGGTTGGCCAAGAGAAGGGGGGAGGAAGAAGAGAGATAAGATACTTCCAAAGAGAAAACCACCCCCTTGTCCAACCCCTAGCCCCTAGGTCCTTAAAATTCAAAATCCAAGCATAAGAGTTTTAAGTTTTTTAACACATGACTAGTCTACTTAAGCCTAATATCCATGGGTATAAAAGTAAATATGTAAAAAGAAACTAATAAAAGCAATAATAAAGCAGTAAATGCCAGAAATATCATAAGGCCTGCATCATAGATCAATTGTTGTCGTCTTCCGTGGTTGCCGTGTTCTCCCATCTACCGCGAATAGACACGCCAAGTCCGTGTATCCGTTTAATCATCCGCAACAGTACCCCATATGGAAAATGGGCATTGTCCTCAAGAAAGAAATTATGCATTGAAGTCTTCACGGTCGACGCATGTCGCCTCGATAGATGGTCGATGTTGCAAAACCATGCGACCTTGATCGACTGTATTGCCTTCACGCACCTTGGACCGACGCACCCGGAATGGAGGTTGGTTATATATCAGTAATGGTTTCACGACCATGTCCACTGGAATCGAATCCCCAACAGGGTGATCCCCGACCACGCGTTTCAGCTGAGACACAAGAAAAATCAAGTGTACAGAGCTCCATAGGGGAAGGCACAGGTGATTCACTACCTACCTAATACGGGCTTTCCCGATGAATGGCCTGCAGAAATGAGCTTCTAATTTGTATGGGTACGGGTGGTGACGGATGTCTTGCGACACGTACAGAGTTTCACAGAAACTGGTTCCCCCACTTGGAACCGGATGTTACGTGGGTGCCTGTCTGGTTAAAAAGTTAAGATTTGTTTTGATTTAGCCTACAAACATTGAAGTTGTCAAATGTCATAACAATATTATTGATACTACTTAAAAAAAAGGGTTTATGTAAGTAATTTGTAGAAAACGATGCCCTTATACTGGATTGTCATCATGGAAACCTTTGCCAGCATATAGTATACTATATTTATGTACGTTATTATTCTCTGTCAATAATTAATTAAACGTTTGCATTCACATTGCATCCATGTTCATATTAATAGATACTTATGCTTGCCTTACAGTAGTTTATGTTGCACTTCTGTTTGCAGGGAATTGAATATGATGAGTTTGTTAAAGCAGCAGCTACTGAGAATGAAATCCAATTTGTTGAGACTAATGATATTAAGGTTGCAAAAGTTCTCTATCCAGACATTGGATCAAACAAATCATTCATCGGTCTTGTAAAAAGTGAACCTGAAAGATATGAAAGTTTTGGTAGGTTGGATATTTTGATTCCTATAATGCATGTATTGGTCCTTATTGTCTAGTTCATATAATATTCTATGTATGGAGTGACTGTTTTTAAATCTATATAGCACAGAAATTGACATGACATTGCAGTGTTGCACGGCAATTAAAGAAAATAATTTATGTACATCTAAAAACATGTCATATAGAAAGCAAACACTCAGATAGCCCATATTTTCAAATCATGCTATTGTAAATATTAAAAGAACATAATGTGTTATATCACAAGTCAAAAGTTTTTATAACAAAATGAGAAGAAATATGAGTACCAATCTTATAGAAAAACTACTCTTCAAAAGGAATGCTATGCTATACTTGTATATAGTATATTACGAGCAGTTGTGCATGGGGGATCCCGTGCGTGAGCGGCGACATTTGTCGTGGGCGGCGATATTTGTTGTGGGCGGCGACATTGGTGTTCACGATATTGGTCGTGGGCGGCGACATTGGTCGTCGGCGGCGACATTCAGCGGGGGCGGCAACATTCGTGGTGGGCGGCGACATTCCACAGGGAAGAGGGGTGACATTCAGCGTGGGCGGCGCCATTTGGCTGGGGCGGCGCCATTCTGCGGGGAGGCGACATTCGGCGGGGGCATGAATAATCTAGAGCTTGCCCATATCGGGATTTCGAACATCTTGCGTAGATGATTTCACTCCAAAAATTTGCCCATAACCTTATCTCAACATTAAGCTAACAGTACAAAGCTGATATGGTTAAATAACTGTGAATAACAATCATATCTGATCATTAAGCTAACAAAACAAAGCTCGCTACGACCATATTTGATCAGTAATCATAAGTGGAGCACGAAACAACCATATTCCATAGCATGTATATTAAAGTATATATTCTAGAGCACGATACAATCATATCAGCTTAAATAATTGTGGATAACAATTAGAAATTAGAATAATCTAAAAATTGATTAGAATATATACGAAAATGTAAAACAAATTCACACAGTTTATTAATGAATGTATTAACCATATCAACCTATTGAAAAAACTGTTAATCTGTTAATGTGTCCTTTCTTGCTTCTGTGAACCTAAAATGCTTGAGCATTCTTCTTTGTACTGCTGCTGTGAACCTGTAATGTATTAGAAGTCCATGGTAATTTTAGCATTCCCTACATAATCCTACCAATAGATGACATATTAATAGACCAAACAAATTTCAGATTCAGAAAATATATATCAGCGACAAAATCTAAAGAAGCAAATAAAATATGCTTTGTAGGGAGGAAATGAGTCTGATTGAGCTTGAACAAAGCACAACTTAAAGAATTCCTGTCCAGTAAAATCATCAACTTGGAGTGGCCAATATGACAAAGTAATGCCTTCGCCGTAGAAAAAGAAAACAAAGTCTGAATATTTTGAGAAACCTTGCATTATCAAAAAGAGCGAGAATAGAAAAGGTGATTAAACTGGAAATAATAAGAAAACATCTTGCCACAGATCTTCTTATACAAAAAACCTGGAATAAATAGACGTGTTTATATATAAAAAATGTGAAAAGATTGAGCACAGGATTCTCTTACCCGCACAAATCACCCATTTTTCTTACTCAAACATTCAAGAATGCATCACTCAAGGTTTAATTTATATTCCTCTTTATGGTTGTTTTAACACTTACTAATTAAACATAAATTCATTAAGGTGGCCAAAAATTAAATATCTAAGTGGTAGACCAAAACAAATTGAATAGTACGTCATATCTCAACTGCACATGATTAGCTCAATCTCACACTCAAAGTAATTTTGAATTCGGGATTGTAAGGCTGTGGGAGATCAAAATGATTGGGGAATTTTTGAACAGAAATAAACTTTTAGCAAACAATATAATGCATGTGTCAAACACCCAAACTAAATTATATTGCAATTTGATTAATCATGAATGATTCTCTTACCCGCACAAATCACCCATGTTTCTCACTCAAACATTCAAGAATGCATCACTCAAGGTTTAATTTATATTCCTCTTTATGGTTTTTTTTAACACTTACTAATTAAACATAAATTCATTATGGTGGCCAAAAATTAAATATCTATGTGGTAGACCAAAACAAATTATATCTCAACTGCACATGCTTAACTCAATCTCATACCCAAAGTAATTTTGAATTCGGGATTGTAAGGCAGCGGGAGATCAAAATGATGGGGAATTTTTGAACAGAAATAAACTTTTATCAAACAATATAATGCATGTGTCAAACACCCAAACTAAATTATATTGCAATTTGATTAATCATGAATTAGGGAGAAGGAAATTTTTGAACAGAAATAAACTTATAGCAAACAATATAATTCATGTGTCAAACACCCAAACCAAATTATATTGCAATTTGATTAATCATGAGTTTAGACAAAGTAAATCATCCTTGACTATTTCATAGTCATGTCAGCTAATAAATCGAAATGAGATGAATATGACCTCATTATGTGAGCATGCAAAAGTCCATCTTTCCATGAATATTTGGGTTAATGAAGGTAGCTGAAAAAATGGGTTTTGAGGTTAATGAAGGTAGCTGCAAAAAAAAACAGAAACAAAAACAAACTAAATAAATCAGGAAGAATTCGGGTTAATGAAGGTAGCTGCAAAAAAAACATTTCGTAGCCATTTGAGACTAATTATTCTAGTAAGAATTTACTTGCAAAGCCTATTTAGAGGGCTCTCACACATACACATAGTTTCATGAACTGCAAAACTAAAAACACCTTGATTCCAAATAAAGAGAGATTGCAGGGAGGAAGGTGAACCAAAAAATATATGATAATCAACTAAATAAATCAGCCCATAATACAAAAAATATATAATATCCGTGTACATGGATTACAGTGGCGCATATTGAAATATGGGTTTGGGGATTTCTATTTCTCTTGTATTGCTATTGGTGTCAAAAAGAGATCAAAAAGAAGAGATCATAAATTTTGGGGTTATTCCTATAATAAAAAAACCATGAGATTGCTCTAACCTGTGATAGTAGTCTCTATGCGTTTAAACATCCATTATGTGATAGTAGTCACTATGCATGAAACTGAAGCAAAAAAAAAACATGGGAAGCATAAAACCCAACATGAAATCGGAGTTTCTGAATTCTAACCTGAATGGCGCACCTTCAATGATTTAAATGAGTTTAAACAAAAATCTGCAATGTAGAGAAAGGGAGAGAGAAGAAGAGTGAGGGAAACAAATAAACATATTGATTGGATCCACCGGAGAGGAGCAAATAATTGTTGTGAGTTACCTTCTTCTGTGGATGTGAGATGCGAGAGTGGAGCTTTGGCGAGGCGTGGACAGGGGAAGAAGTGGTTGGGCTGTGAGGATGCGAGACTGGAGATGCCGCCATTGCGATATCCGACCGAGATTGCTGCAAGTTCTTCCTGCTTTGGCGAGGAGGCGAGACAAAAAATAAAGAATGAGATTTCTTGCGGCAGTGGCTTTAGGAGAGGGTTGAATGAGTTGGGGGGGGGGGGTTCTTTTGCTTTCGGCGGGCAAGAGAGAGGGTTTGCTTGTAGTTGAGGTTTTGCTTGTAGGAGAGGGTTTTGGGGAGGTGTGCTTTGATTGGACCGAAATAAAGAGAGGGTTTGCTTGTAGAAGTTTGAACTGGTGGAAGGAAATTGACCGAAATACCATTCACTTTGATAGCAAGTAGGGATTTTTGGGGGGTATTTCGGGTGGGCAGAATGTTACACCAAGCGCAAATCCTCTTCCCTTATAGTATAATAAAGATATAGTTTATACTATATAGTATAATATATTAGTATAAACTAGTCTATGTTATATATGGACTATAATATTATATACTAGTATATTATAATATATAGATTATATACTATATAGACTATACTCTATAGTATAGACTATATAATATACTATGTACTCAACCTGGTTTCAGCTCTTATTTTTTTACTTTAGGTTACGGAAGTGTACGAAGAAGCTACGCTATGGAGGGTCTACACGCGCATGAAGGCATCAGCATGTAGCCCACCGACATTGGAGGAGACCGTAGGAACTACTATTTAAATATTCTTGTTTGGATGTTATTTCTGTTTTTTACTATTCGCACACTCGAACTCTCGTTATTTGCACTCCACTGTTATAAGGGTAGTTGTATGTTTTCTTTATCATTATCTTGGATAAATGTTAAGAATTAGGGATGCTCCCTAAGTTTCTTCTCAACTCTAATCCCTCGTCTCCGTCGGCCCTCCCTTTGTCGGATTTCTCCCCCGCGTTTGTAATATTTGGTCCGACCTGCCTACCGTGTGCTCGTGTTGCCGGTCGAGTCCTGCACCCGTCGATCCCTGCAATCGTCGGTTCTGCCTTTTCCATCGCTCGCCTATGTCGCCCGATTTCGCAGTGTCGATCTGCCAGTTCCAGCAGGCAACAAACAGCCTTCGCGATCCGCCAGTTCCAGCAACCGCCATTTCCGCAGCTATTGCGACAGTCGATCGCCTTCGTTCCAACAAGCAGCAGCCTCGCGCGCCCGGATTCGATTGGCATCGCTCCATCTGAGCTCCCCGATGGCCCCGTCGACCCACCACAATCCGGATCCCGCCGCGGCTTGCGAGGACGATGCCCTAAGCCGTCGCGTGGATGCCCACGAAAAACTCCTCGCCTCGATTCAAGCAACTCTCCTCGCCATCAACTCCAAGATCGTCAACATCCAAGCCCCTGCCGCTGCTTCCGCTGCTTCCGCTGCCTCTGGTTCCGGCTCACCTGTGGACGGAGGATCCCTCCTCTTTGTTGCCCCGACCCGGCTTACACCGGAGCCACAACTCCCACCACCACCGACGGGCCTGGTCCTCCATCTTGACATTCCGTCTTTCGTCGGCGTCGACCCAATGGGTTGGGTTGCGAAGGCAGAATAGTACTTTGAACTCCATCTCACTCCCGATACGAACAAGGTGTCGATCCCAATTGTCGGCCTTGACGGTTCTGCGCTTCATTGGGCTCGGTGGCTTCGCTAGTCCAACCATTGTCTCTCTTGGCACGATCTCAAATTGGAGATGATACGGCGATATAATACCCGCTACTCCGGCTCCTCCATCGAGCGCCTTTTCGGCGTTCGCCAGACCGCCGGACTAGACGAGTATATTGATGAGTTCGTTGCCTTGGTCACTCATGTTCCCAGCCTTTTGCCCGACTACTATCTGGGGTTCTTCATGCAGGACCTTCTTCCGCACATCCGCTCGCGCCTCTGCACATCCGCGGACGGTTTTTAACGCCCTCGACATGGCCGTATTGGTGGAGGCCGATCTATCCGCTCGGCCCCCTCCGTCTACTGCTGGCCACCCTTCTCCGTGCCCACCCTGGAGGTCGCCAGCTGCAGCTCCTCCTCCCAGGGTTCCACAGGGGGGACCCTGGCTGGGCCGCACTCCGACCACTCATCGCCTCTCGAACAATGATTACAACGAGCTCCACAGCAAAGGGATGTGTTTCCGATGCCGCCATATTCTCTGAACCACGAATGTTCGGTGAAGGAGTTTCACACCATCTTTTGCGACTTCAACCCCGGGATGACCATGCAGCTCATCCACGGGGGCCGTCCATGTCGCCTGGACGGCGACTCCGCCCTCCTCCGTTCTCCGGTCTTTTTCCGCACTATATAGAGGACCACCGAGATCGATTTCACCGCTTGGCTTTTACCAATCTCGGGGCCGGAGTCCGATCCTTCCACTCCCCCGACGGCCCTTCAGGAGCTCTTCACCGAGTTCGTCGACTTATTCCGGCCTCCAACCGATTTACCTCCGGCCCGACCAACCACGTGAATCCCCTCCATACCGGGACCGTGGCGCTCTCGGTGCGGCCCTACCGTTACTGCCACGTGCAGAAAGATGAGATCAAGCGTCTTGTGCAGGAGATGCTGAGGGGGGGCCTCATCCGGTCCAGTGCGAGACCTTTTTCTAGCCCGATCCTGCTGGTTCGGAGAAAGTACGGTACCGCACAAGGCGACGGTACCGGACAAGTACCCGATTCCGGTCATACAGGAACTGCTGGACGAGCTCCATGAGGCAGTTTTCTTCACCAAATTGGACTGCCAGGCGGGCTATCATCAAATTCGGGTCCGGCCGGAGGACGTCGCCAAAACCGCTTCCCGAAGTCACGATGACCACTATGAGTTCTTGTCATGCCATTCGGGCTGACCAACGCCCCTGCCACCTTCCAAGCGACGATAAATGATATCTTCAGGGCGTTGCTTCACAAACACGTTCTCGTTTATATGACATATTGGTATACAGTTCCTCGTGGCAGGGTCACCTTCGGCATATGACCGCCTCACCTCGATTACCATTCGGTGCCATCATCTCTTCGGTAGTGCTATCTCACAGGCTAACCCTTACTTGATGATGCCTACCCTACCATCAATTTATCTTCACAATACCATCACATAATATAAATTTATAAAATGCTAAAGTAAATGGAAAAGTCATAACCAACACATGACATAAATAATGAGAGCCATTAACAAAAGAAAGAAAGTGCATAAGGGAATAAACCATCGCCCTATAATAATCCTGACAAAGATAGTTAATACTCAATTCTCACGTCTCTCGCGATCTCCTTCGGAGTAGAACCAAGCTGAGGATGTGGAGTTGTCCTCTCAGCATCAATGCTCCTGTCCCTGTGGTGCTGCTACTGTTGTTGTTGCTGTCCCTATCCCTAGCGTGGTATCAACTAAACAATCAGTCATAGGCATGACTAAGTAGTCTCATTCACCCTCATAATGCTTCCTAAAGCACCGAGTAGAAGGAGGGATAAGAAAGCCCACTCCCCCCACGCCAAAAGGAACATTTCTTCGAGTTGAGCTTGAGATGATGGCACCGAATGGTAGTCAAGGTGAGGCGGACATTCCGAAGGTGTCGCCCGTCGACGGAGAGGGCCGAGCCTATAGATCGGCCTCCACCAGGCGGGTCATGTCGAGGGCGTCAGAAACCATCCTCAGATGGTGCGTGTGGAGGTGCGAGCAGATGTGCGGAAGGCCCTGCATGAAGAACCCCAGATAGTGGTCGGACAAAAGGCCGGGGACATGAGTGACCAAGGCGACGAACTCATCAATGTACTCGTCTAGGCCGGCAGTCTAACGAATGCCGAAAAGGCGCTCGATGGCAGAGCGGAGTAGCGGGTATCATACTGTCGTATCATCTCCTGTTTGAGATCGTGCCAAGAGAGACAAGGGTTGGACTAGCGAAGCCACCGAGCTCAATGAAGCACAGAACCGTCAAGACCAAAAATGGTTGTCGACACCTTGTCCATATCGTGAGTGAGATAGTGGTCAAAATACGGTTCCGCCTTCGCAATCCAGCCCATTGGGTCGATGATGGCGAAGGATGGAATGTCGAGATGGAGGGCCGGGGGCGCCTGCGGTGGTGGGAGTTGTGGCTCCGGTGTAAGCCGGGTCGGGACATCCCCGAGGAGGGATCCTCCGTCCGAGTGAACAAGAGGCAGCGGAAGCGGCGGTGGAGGCTTGGATGTTGTCGATATTGGAGTTGATGGCGAGGAGCGTTCCTTGCGTGGAGGCGATTAAGTTGTTCGTGGCATCCACGTTGCGGCTTAGGGCATCGTCGCCGCATGCCTAGGCGGGATCTAGATTGTGGCGGGTCGACAGGTCTATCGGAGAGTTCAGATAGAGCGATTTCGAGCGGTTCCGGGTGCACAAGGTTGTTGCTTGCCAAAACGAAGGCGATTGACTACCGCAGTAGCATTGAAAACGACGGTTGTTGGAACTGGCGAATTGCGAAGGTTGCTGCTTGCTGGAACTGGTAGATATGCAGTGCAGGATCAGGCGAACGACGGATCAGCACTGCGGAATCAGGCGACACGGGCGAGCGATGGAAAAGGTGGAATCGATGGTTGCAGGGATCGACGGGTGCAGTACTCGACCGGTGGCATGAGCAGGCGGTCGGCAGGTCAGACCAAATATTACAAATGCGGGGGAGGAATCCGACAAGGGGTGGTCGACGGTGATGAGAGATAAGAGAGAGATTAGGGTTGAGAAAAAACTTATGGTGCAAACATGTTCTCATTTTTTGATGACATTTTGATATACAGCTCCTCGTGGCAGGATCACCTTCGGCATGTCCGCCTCACCTTGACTACCATTCGATGCCATCATCTCAAGCTCAACCCGAAGAAATGTTCCTTTGGCATGGGGGAAGTGAGCTACTTGGGCCACACCATCCTGACCCCGGGGGTGGCTATGGACGAGGAGAAGATTGCCTCGGTCCTCTAGTGGCTGACACCCACATCACTCTGAGAGGTTCACGGTTTCTTGGGCTTGACTGGTTACTATCGGCGCTTCATTTAAGGCTACGGGGCTATGGCATGACCGCTCACACAGCTCCTGAAGAAGTCGGAAGAAAGTTCGTGTCATTGGTCGGTCGCGGCTGTCGCTACCTTCGACGCCCTCAAGCAGGCCCTTGTGCAAGGTCCGGTCTTAGCCATGTCGGACTTTCGTCTTTCTTTTCTTATGGAGTGCGACGCATCTGGCACCGGGGTGGGAGCCGTACTCGTGCATGCCGGTGGCGCATTTTAGCTGGGCCTTCTCGAATACCATTCGGAGCCGCTCTGCGTACAAAAACAAGCTCATGTGCCTCGTTCCACCAGTGCAACATTGGCGTTTATACCTCCTCGACCGCCCCTTTGTAGTCCGCACCGATCACCACAATCACCGCTACCTCCTTCAACAGAAGATTGCCACGCCGGCGCAACAAGTTTGGGTAGCCAAGCTCCTCGGCTATGAATTCACCATTGAGTTTCGTCCGGGAAAGGCGAACCGGGTGGCCAACGCTCTCTCCCATCAGAGCCAATCACCGGAACTCTTGGGCGTCTTTCGACCCATTTGGGAGGAAGCAGATACCATCTAGCACGAAGTGGAGGCCTACCCCCATTTGAACGCCATTCGGACGGCCCTCATCTCCGATGTCGTGGCCCACCTGCCCTACTCTCTTGTTGGAGGCCACATGTACTTCAAAGGCCGTCTCGTCCACGCGCCATCGTCGCTTAGCATTCTCCGTCTCCTCGCCGAGTTCCATGCTTCGCCCTCCGAGGAGCACGTTGGGGCCTTCCGCACATACCGCCGATTGGCAGCGTCCCTGTACTGGCCGCACATGTTTCGGCAAGTCAAAGTCTTCGTGTCCGCTTGCCTTATTTGCCAAAAGGCAAAGTACGAAGCCATGTTTCCGAGAGGACTCCTCCAACCGCTCCCTATTCCGGACAGGATTTGGGAAGATGTCGCCATAGATTTCATCACTCGATTACCACGCTTGCAAGGGTTTGACTGCATCGTGGTTGTGGTGAGCTGCATCGTGGTTGTGGTGAGCCGTCTCTGCAAATACAACCACTTCCTTCCTCTTAGCCATCCGTACACCGCCACCACCGTGGCGAAGAGCTTCCTCGGCGGGGTTGTGCGACTCTATGGTTTTCCTCGATCGATTGTGAGCGACAGTGATCACTGTTTTTGAGCACATTTTGGACAACACTCTTTCGACTTCAAGGCACCTGCCTCCGCATGAGTATCGCGTATCGCCCGTAGACGGATGGCCAATCCGAAATCCTCAATTGGTGCTTGGAGACGTCCTTTTGCTGCTTTGTTGGGGAGCAGCCCCTGGGATGGGCTAAGTGGCTCAGTTGGGCCGAATATTCCTACAACATAGCTTACCATCAAGCGGCCTGCACGACCCGTTCGAGATTGTCTATGGCCGACCACCTCCATCCATCGTCCGTCACCTCCCCGGGGAATGCCAAGTGGAAAGCCTTGCCAACCACCTTTGCGACCGGGACTCGATCCTGGACCAACTGAAGCACCACTTACGTCGAGCCCAACAGAAGATGACATCCTTTGCGAACCGGAGGAGGCGTGATTTTTCCTTCCATGTGGGTGAGAAGGTATTCATCAAGCTCCACCCTTACCGACAGCTTTCAGTACCGACCGCCCCTGCCAGAAGTTGGCGCCTCGGTTCTTCGGCCCCTTTGAAGTCATTGCTCGCATTGGTGTTGTCGCTTACCCCGGTTTTTCATGTTTCTCAGTTGCGTCGTGTGGTGGGAGAGCACTCTATCGTGGATCACATTCCGACCGACATTGATCTTTCCGGCGAAGTGCCTTACTACTCCGTCAGGATACTTGGCTGCCGTTACCTCCGTCTGGGTGACACCGGGATAGGGGTCCTTGTGGCTTGGCTCAATCACCCAGACTCGAACGCTACATGGCTGCCCCCGGAGCTGAGTAATTACTGATTTCTGTGGCTATACGGCGGATTAAATGTAGTTCTGTGCTAGTTTTGACTGCTTGGTGGAGTTCTGTTGCAATTGGAGGACTAGGGTAGTTTATGTGGCTAACGGGGTGAGGGAGGAGTGTGGGAGGACAGTCAGGCAGGGACGGGGCTGGTGACAGCAGGTATATAATGATCTGAAAGTTACAGGGAGTGTTAGGAGGATATTTTGTGGTTCTAGATTCAAGCACAGTTTAGGGAATCGTTAATCTCCTTCCAGCAGTAGAAACGTGAAATATTGAAAGGTCATATGGCTGATTATGGCAGAGTGTTGGAATGAGGCTCAGGACATAGGACATGGATGGAGGCTGGTGGGCAGGGTAATTTGGGGTTAGACTAGGTGGTTAAGAAGTGAATTGAGTAGTTAATATCTCTAAATGGGCAGTGAACTGAATACATGGAGGCCCTTATTGGAAATTAGGTGGTTATATGGTGAATTAGCAGTGGGGAAGTGTAGTTATATGTGTGATTTAGTGATGGAGCGAGGTAGTTATTGGTGGTTATGAATGGTGGGGTGGTTATGAGATTATTATGGGAAAGGGGATAGTTACCTTGACTTCAACACCAAGGATCCATTGAATAAGCACTGTGGGGTGACCGCAAAATCCCAAAATTTATGTCAAAAATCTGTGATGCCTGAAAATCAGCCCCTTCGACCCATATTTATAGACTTGGAACCTACTATGAACTGTCAAGATTATCCAGAATTTAAATCAACTAAATTTATATGAAATAAAAATACAAAAATAAATTAAAATATGTCGATCGCTTTGAACGCGACTACTAGCTTGGATCGTCTATCTGATGTTCCAATGTTCGTCTCCTGCATATGTGGATTTGTGCGGGCTCTGGTAAATGTCGGCCCGCCTGAGATCTGTGATCTCCATCAACATATGTTTCATGCACATATGTTAATGAGTATGTATTACCCCTCATTAATGTACAATTATGAGATAACATATCAATCTTTATCAGGCTTAGTGTGATTTACATGCATATCACATTACATGGGAGACATGCCATTCTTTAATGTGTATGTGTGTTTATGCATACACACGCAATTTTATTTTTGATGACCTGCAAATGCAAGATGAAATTGTCCATTCTCTTTAACACCATTAAAGCACTTGGCATGCACAATTTGAAGATTTTTTTGAATTGTTTGATACTTAGCATGGTTATGTGCACATAAATCAAAATGGATTCTTGAGTCTGCCCTCTCTGATGTCTTTGGCTTTGATTTGGGGGCATGATTCCGCAGCAAACGTGACGGTATAGGGGGCCACTATTTCAGTGGTAATCTGTGAGCAGCCACTTTGTGCATCTATTGTCAAAGGTTCGGTCTTTCTCCTCTGAGAGAAGCCACTTTGGGCATAGGGCCAAAGGTTAGGTCTGTTTCCAATCTTCCCCCGCCCATACCCCCAATGATTGGGGACTATATGGGTTCTGTTGTTGTTGTTGTTGTTGTTTGATAGTTCATTGCATAACATAATGTTTGACAAGATAATTGTTGTTTTGTAGTGTAGAGCTTTCAAATAGCATGGTGTCAGACACATGAATCGATGATATCTTGCATATGTTGGATTGTTTTGATTGGTGAAATAAGTGACTAAGATCAGACTTTTAAAAGGACTTTTGTGTCCACATTTGACGAGTGTTTAAATCATCACATAAATTGATGAAACACAATCATTGCCGAACGTAATATATAGAGATTATTTATTCTCCTCATAGGAGGAAAATCCATATACATTTATAAATACGATCATATGCAAAACAAAACTTAAGAGCATAGTCGTTCTTCTCATGGAGGAGAAAAGTTTACACACACACACACACACACACTAGTAGAAATGATATGGGTCTCGTGTATTGTCCAGTCGACATTGGCAGTTTTATAGTCGCGACTCATTGAAGGTGTTTGTTATGGGCGTGACGATGCCAGTTATCTTCGTATCTTTAATTTTATGTTAGGTTATTTTGTGGTGTTATTTCTAGCGTTTTGGCCCATTGTCGTAAGCCCAAATGGGGTGCGTCGCGTGAACTTAAATAGTGCCCGATTGGGCTTTGTTGGCAAGCAAGAAATTAGAACTTAAAAATCTCTCTCTCTCTCTCTCTTATTTTCCCTCCTCCCTCTCTCTCTCTCTAACCCACGGGAAAAGGCCCGTGCTTGCCCTAGCCGCTGAATCGATCCTCCCGATCGACGCCCGTCTCCTCCGCCGCCATTGCGCCTCCGCCGATTACGAAGTCCCAGCGGGAGGCCCATATCAAACTGGTATCAGAGCTACTAGCCGCCGGCGTCCTCTCCGGCCCCTCCTCCGGCCCATCTTCCGCTCGCCCCGCCCGCTCTTCCGCTCGCCCCGCCCAGCGCAGATCTCCCTCCGAGTCGCGGCAACCACCCAGCCTCGCGGTAACAACCCAACGTCCCTGCACCCTCGCCGGCTCTTCCCCCAGCCCCGCCGGCCTGCTTCCAACCCCAACGATGTGCCGACCAGCCCTACTACAGATGGCGGACAGTTCTCCCTCTCTCGCTGAGATCATGGAACTCTTCCAAACCATGTTCGCGACTCAGAACTCCAAGCTGGACGCCCTCAATGCTCGCTTGGACGCCCTCCAAGGGGTGCCTTCTACTACGCTTATGAACACCGCCGATCACCCATCGTCAAGCCGGGTGGACTCCGCTGCTCCTACAGGAGCGGACTACCCCGCCTACGGGCGAACTATCCGGATGAATTTTCCCATCTACGAGGGCCGCGACGATCCCCTTCCATGGCTGACCCGTTGTGATATTTTCTTCGCCAACCAGCGCACGCCTGATGAAGAGCGCGTCGACATCGCCTCCTTCCACTTACTTGGCCCGTCGCAATTGTGGTTCACCCAACTTCTGCGGGAACACCCCAACATTTCGTGGGCAGAATTTAGTACGGCTTGCACCCTGAGGTTTGGTCCGGCCCTACAGGGAAACCCACTCGGCGATCTGGTCAACCTCAAACAGGACGGCTCCATCGACACTTATCTAGAGCGATTCCAAATTCTTCTGTCCCGGGCAACGTCCGTCTTACCGGAGCAGCAAGTTCCCCTCTTCACCGCGGGCCTTCACGAGCGACTACGATTGGATGTGAAATTCCTTCTACCACGGGATCTCAACACAGCTATGAGTCTCGCCAGGGCTTGTGAACGGAGATTGCTACTAGATCGCCCACCCTTGGGACGTCGGGACTATCAGGGCACTTACTCTCTAGCCAGTTTGCCGGACAAGGCTCCATTCCAGGACGATCCTCCGCGGCCAACTGTTCGTCGCCGTTTGTCCCGCCCCGAGATGGCCGCACAGCGTGAGAAAGGCTTGTGCTACAACTGTGATGAACATTTTACGCCGGGACATCGATGCAAACGCTTATTCTGGCTCGAGGTAGATGATCCTCCCGATGATGACACGGCGGGCGAAGTAGAAACGGGAAGACCTTTCGATCCAGCTTGAGGACAAGCTGTCTTCGGACGGGGGCGGCGATGTTATGGGCGTGACGACGCCAATTATCTTCGTATCTTTAATTTTATGTTAGGTTATTTTGTGGTGTTATTTCTAGCGTTTTGGCCCATTGTCGTAAGCCCAAATGGGGGGCGTCGCGTGAACTTAAATAGTGCCCGATTGGGCTTTGTTGGCAAGCAAGAAATTAGAACTTAAAAATCTCTCTCTCTCTCTTATTTTCCCTCCTCCCTCTCTCTCTCTCTAACCCACGGGAAAAGGCCCGTGCTTGCCCTAGCCGCTGAATCGATCCTCCCGATCGACGCCCGTCTCCTCCGCCGCCATTGCGCCTCCGCCGATTACGAGGTCCCAGCGGGAGGCCCATATCAGTGTTCTCTGTGCGTAGTATTCTGCTATGATATATTTTTAGTCACTGCACGATTTCCTCTCATTGCCGAATGTATTCTCCTCATAGGAGGAAAATACATAGGCATTTATAAATATGATCGCATGCAAATCAAAATTTAGAGCTGCGAAATCAAAATTTAGAGCATATTCTTTCTTCTCATGGAGGAGAAAAGTTTATATATGTATATATACACACTAGCAGAACTGATATGGATCTCGTGTATTGTCCAGTCGACATCGACAATTCTCTACTTGTAACTCGTCGAAGGTGTTCTCTGTGCGCAGTATTCTGCGATGATATATTTTCAGTCACTGTACGATTTCCTCGTGCCAAAATATATTTATTTTCCCACTTTTTTGCTTATTTTTGTTTTTATTTATATCTTTTAATCTCATTTTATCTTTATCTTGTATATAGCACACACATAACAAAGGAATGGAGGAGGGAGGATTTTGTTTTATTTTTTTGAATAAAAAGCAAATGCAATGCACATTTATCTGTTGAGTTGACTTGGTTTTCAAATCCATGCGATTCACCTTTCCCACTTATTTATCTGCTGAGTTTTTCTGCAGTATATTTTTCGGACTTGTATTTCTTAGTTTGAGTAATGATTAATTTTTGTGCTTATAAAATTGTGCAATGTTATCTCGTTATCCTGTATTTAGCTATGTATGGAGATTGCGCTTCTGCTGCCGGAAATCCCAACATTATCCTGGAAAATACGTGATTCACCTTTCCCACCTATTTATCTGCTGAGTTTTTCTGCAGTATATTTTTCGGACTTGTATTTCTTAATTTGAGTAATGATTAATTTTTTTGTGCTTGTAAAATTGTGCAAAGTGCGGGTTATCTCGTTATCCTGTATTTAGCTATGTATGGAGATTGCGCTTCTGCTGTCGGAAATCCCAACATTATCCTAGAAAATGATGCATAAAAGTTTTCTGGTCAACATGCACACTTCTTTCTCAAAACATTATAACCAGTTCAAGATTTCTTGGATTGCATTTATGCTTCACCTCTATGAAGCATGGGAATGACATAATAAGAAATTTTATTTATTGTAATTTATGTAATTCCATTGTATATTATCTGTTTTAAACTGAGGTACTGTTCTTTAGATGCTAAGGAGCACACATTCCCTATCGTGTTTAACATCAGTAGAGTACAGCGTGAAAGTTTCATGTCAAGTTAATTATTCATTCATTGTTATACCTTTTGTCAAACATTAATGGAGCCTTATCTTTGTTCTTTATGGAACTTCATTTTATTTATGTACTTCTCATTGAGATAAGCATAGTCAATTGTGCTATAAGCCTTAACGTAGGATCAAGTTGTTGGATGGGAGGGAGGAGTTATTGTGGAGAAGAGGAGGGGGGCGACAGTTAGATGGGGTACCATGCACACCCTTGGAGGCTGGTGGCGAAAATGAGTGAGAAGGAGAGAAAATGGTGCCGTATGCCTCTTTGGAGAAATATAACTTCAAATTTCTTCAAGCATACCTTGGACCAAGCCAATCCAAGGTTTAAATACATTGTCTGAAACCAAAATAAAACAAGCAACCAATGTTGGTTCAACCCAACCTAAACCCAAAATAACATAGAAATAAAAACAACATTTTTTTCAAATAAAATAAGGAATAAGATGGTTGCACCTATGCCTACCCGTCATGCCTCCTTTCACACGCCCGTCCAACGAATGAGCAAGTAACAACGTACACAACTTATGTAATTCACAACCTTATACTTCTTCCCTTCTTCTAGCACAACCATAAACTGATCTCTGTTAACTGTATTACTGAAAGAATCTAGTTAATATTGGTTGACAAATAGCCGTAATAATTAATTATTATGTTGTTCTTCAGATGAAAAAATTGAGGAAGAGAAGATCTTGAAGTTTATAGAAGTCAACAAGTTTGCTTTAGTTACTTCTTTAACTGAACTTAATTCTGCCAGAGTCTACTCCAACCCTATAAAATTACAGGTGCGTGATTTATTTCTTATTTCTTAGATCTCAACTTCAAATTTACTATTGTATTAAGTAAATTTGGAGTGTGGAAAGGTTCCAAACATAATGGTAATAAATCTTGCAAGCTACAATAACTCTCAAAATCCAATGGTGAAGTTCTTGCTTTGGTAAGAGCTACATACACTTGGTACAGCCTCCTGAGGTTCTTATTGCAAGTTTCTTATACACATTTGGAAATCAGTTAGCCAATTGACTGGAAGAAGAACCAAATCCTATTTATAGTTTTTGATATGAGATGTAAAGGGTTGATAGCAAGGCCTTTATGTAGTCATCTTATTGTTGTATAACGTCTCATTTTTTAATATATTTTCTGTTGTCTGTTGTCATTACCATTGAATACCTACCTCATTTTTAACCTTTCTCAATAAAATCTCCTTAATGCTTTAATTAGTAGTGGGAAGTCTCTGTGCTGTTATATGGTATAGATAGAGTGAACGGTGGAGATATCATCTCCTTTCTGGATGTTTAAATTAATCCTAATGATTATCATATGTTTTGCAGGCTTATTTTTTTGCGGAGACTGATGATTCCAAAGCCTTCATCCCACTATTACAGGATGTTGCAAGAAAATATAAATCCATGGTGATTCTATTTGGTTTGCTAGGTTAAGGAACATGTCAACGTATGTTTACTTGAGAAGATCAACTTACAACTTGCTGTTATTTTTCATGCAGATAATGTTTATATATGTTGACTCCACCGAAGAAAACCTTGCAAAACCTTTTTTAACATTATTTGGGCTGGAAACAAAAGGGCCTTTTGTGAGTTTCCTATGAACCTTCTGTTATATTACATATACTGCAGTCACTCTTCTTCTAATTACCGGTTAATTTTCACTTGCAGATATATATTTTTAATGCCTTTTCAAATATTTCAGTAGGATTAAGATCGTCTTACAAAGCTGTGTGGCTAGCTGAAATATTCCATTGTTTTTGTTAGTGGTTACATAGGATAATAAGGCAGTGAAAGAGAATTGGTTCAAAAGGGCTAGAATGGGCTATGATATCTTCTGGTTAAGAGTAAAATTCTAACTTGGCTTGACATAGTTTCGTGACAGATGACCATGCACTTGTGTTTCGACCTTGATTAACTAAAATACAAAAGGCTGGCCGAGTGTGTCGATACTCTAATGTAATTGAGTGCATGCCTCCGTCAATGAACTGCGTTAAAGTCAATACAATGACTGGTTCATATAAGCATTCAAGATATATGCTTTCATGTTCTTAATCATTATCTAAGTTTGTTCAGTGTAGCTATTAAAATCTTTTCAGCTTTTTGTGAAGCCTTCTCAATGATACAAGAGCATATCTACTTGTATATGAAAATGTGTGTATATTTTGTATGTCATACATAATACAAATGTCATTTGTTTCACTATGTTACTATACTTCATATGCCTATCCAATAAATTGACACTAGGCTAATAAGGATGGTTGTGATCTGAAAGATTTGTCTCTTAGATAGCAGCGCTACAGCATAATTTCAGTTGCCAAAGGTGCAATCAGGGTTTAAATCACCCTGGAAAGGTTCATCCTTTGTGACAACTGAATTATACATGTACAGATCTGAATATATAGAAAATAATTATTTTATATTTTTAAACAGGTTTTACTGTATTGTTGTAGTATTCCAAATTCTTCATGCTTAATATTGTTGCAATGTAAAAGTCTGTTCGTATCAAGCAGGATAACTTGAAGCCTTCTTTTTCTTACATTCAAATTATTTCTTGCTCTTCATGTAATTTTCCTTCTTGATTTTTGCATTATAATAGTGATATGCATTTTTTTATTTGTTAAAGTCATCATGCTTTTGTTCAACTACCCAGGTTACTGCATTCGATAATAGGATTGGTTCGAAGTATCTTATGGAATCAGATATTACCGCGGGGAATTTAGAAGTAAGCCTTTGAATTCCCAAAATTTCGCTGGTTCCTCTAAAAATTGAATTGTTAAAATATTGTTTAAATATTGGTACGATAATTGGTGAAATATTAGTACTGTAATGGTTTGCAGAACTTTTGCACAGGACTTCTACATGGCACTCTGTCACCATTCTTCAAATCAGAGCCAATACCAAATCATGTAAGCATTCATTTTATTTCTCTTTCGTACATAAAATTTCCCTGAGGTGCCTTGGATATTGTCCTGTCAAATTTCACTGAAACATGAAGAAATCTTATTAAAACAAATTAATTTTCAGTGACTTTCAAGTCATTCTCATGGAAACTATCGTGTGATTACCTGATGAGAAATAGGTATTGTATGGTGAATTTTTCAGAATGAGATGATTAGAAAGGTTGTTGGTAGGACATTTGATTCCTCCATCTTGGAAAGTGCTGAGAATGTTTTCCTTGAGGTACGATGGTATTTCAGTGATTAATAAACTAGCGGCATTATCTCCATTTTTTTCAGTCTTCTAGTTTCTTAGCTTCATTTTTGTACTATTTAATGATGACACACTTAATTCAAGGTGTATACACCATGGTGCATTGACTGTGAGACTACTAGCAAGCAAGTCGAGAAGTTGGCCAAGCATTTTGAAGGTCAGGAAAATGTGATGTTTGCTAGGTTCGATGCATCTCTGAATGAACATCCTAAACTGCAGGTACCTAATTGTTTTGTGCTTGCTAAATGGTTGGTTATAGTAGTTTACAAAACAATCACGAACACGGTCTCTAACCTTCTAAATCCAGGATGTTCATAGTTTAAAAGGCCTCATCAGGAACTTCAATATTTTGTTGAGTTTATATTTTGAAATTATTATTTTAGAACTTTTTCCTACGGTATAATTTAGTTGTGGGGTTAATTACCGGGACCTTCCCTGGGAGTTTGCATAATTACAGGTTGCACCCCTCTATCTTACAAAATTACATTTACATCCCCTCTAAGGGTTCATTTGGCGCGGCGTTTTGGGCGCGCGTTTGGGGCAAACGCCGCCGGACGGCGGGTAAACAAACGCCCTCCGGCGGCGTTTGCTCCAGCTGGACCCGCCACGCCAGGGAAAACGGGGCAAAACGCCCCGTTTCGATCCCCGCCTCCTCCCCTCTGTTCCCAACCCCCCCTTTCCACCCGCAGGTGCCGCCCGCCACTGCCGCGCCAAATTTAGCCTAAGTCTCCCCAGTTTACAAAATTGCCCTTTCTTTTAGAAATATGGATGGAAAGTGATAAAATCAGCCAAATTATTTTATGATATTTCAATTTTATCCTTTTATAATGATTCTAGATTCATTACAAAGGGTAAAATGTAATGCACCATTTTCAATGTAGAGTTATTACAAAGGGTAAAATTCGAATATCATAAAATAATTTGGCATATTTGATCACTTTCCATCTATATTTATAAAGGGAAAGATCACACCTTTCAATGTAGAGTCATTACAAACGGTAAAATTGAATATCATAAAATAATTTGGCTGATTTTATCATTTCCATCCATATTTCTAATGAAAGGGGCATTTTTGTAAACCGGGGAAACTTAAGAGGGGAGGTAAATGTAATCTCGAAAGATAGAGGGGTGCAACCTGTAATTATGCAAATGGTAATTAACCCTTTAGTTTTGTTATATATTTAGAACTCTTTGGATTGATTCATTTAAAATTTTTACATCTTTGTTCATTTTTGGTTATTTGGCTCTGTGCTTGTCCTACCACCTAAAGCTCCCTAGAGCCCACCTGGTGGTTGAAATAATTCTGGCTTGTTGAATATGGTTGGAGAACATGGCGTGGCCAGAAATCGAGTAGAGGTCGACATAAATTGCCATAATTATCCATAAACTCATAGATTGAATTAGAATTTAATGGAAATCTTCTATCAATCCTATAGATAAAGCTGGGTAATAGTTCATTGATAAACTTTTTCTGATAATTAGTCAAATAAATGTGTGGGTGTGGCCAGAAATCGAGTAGAGGTCGACATAGATTGCCATAATTATCCATAAACTCATAGATTGAATTGGAATTTAATGGAAATCTTCTATCAATCCTATAGATAAAGCTGGGTAATAGTTCATTGATAAACTTTTTCTGATAATTAGTCCAATAAATATGTGGGTGTGGCCAGAAATCGAGTAGAGGTCGACATAGATTGCCATAATTATCCATAAACTCATAGATTGAATTGGAATTTAATGGAAATCTTCTATCAACCCTATAGATAAAGCTGGGTAATAGTTCATTGATAAACTTTTTCTGATAATTAGTCAAATAAATATGTAGAGAAAGGCCTTTTAAAATTTCTTCTTGGTTTGAGAAATAGATATTCAAGATGCAATAAAATTAATTGTTGTTCATTAAAGAATCAATAAATATTGCGTTTATGAAGTTATGGATTGCATGGTTGCTTACTAGAAGAAGAAAAATAGACTTTGATGGATAGGTAGAGTTAGATAATTGAATGGATAGAAATAGTTACACCTTTGATGATGGTCTTCTTCAAGGATCAAACTAATAAAGGTGATGAAGTTTGAGGATTTATTTCTTAAAGTAAAAAAGTTTAGGGTCTGTTTTCTTAAAGGCATAAGAATTTAGGGACTGAAATCCTAATTTTCAAGGTTTTTTTTTTTGAAGTCAGGATAGCATTTTTCAAGAATATGATAATATTATATGTAAAATCTGTAGAAGTTGACATGATCTGAAGAACATACCTGTTTTTTTTTTAGTAAAATATTAAACCTGTCCGGGAACTTTAGCCTAAGCTTTAAAATAGGTATGAATTTTTATTTTTCTCATATGGGTCAATATTAAATCATTTTTAATGATTTTTTTAATAAATTAATAATATTAAATATTCATGCCTGTCCCACACATCACCGCCCCAACATCGCCACACGTCTAATATTGTTATAAGCTCGACAGCAGTTAGTCCAAGGACCTGTTTCAAATCTAGCCTAAAATTTTTAGTCCGATATGTGAAATAAAAGTTCAGAGATATTTCAAACTTAGGCTAAAGTTCAAGACTGATTTTTCTCCCATTTATTAAACTCCTATCAATTTCTGTTGACAGGTGGACGTCTACCCCGCGCTCCTGTTTTATCCTGCCGGAAATAAATCAAACCCGGTATGCTCGTTAAATAAATGAATAATGTTTTGTGCATTTTCCATACAGATTTTTGATAGTAATAACAATAATGATTGTTATTATTTTACATGTGAGCAGATCAAAATCTCCAAAAAATTAAGCACGAAGGAGCTCGCGGCCTTTATAAAAGAAAATACGAGATCAAGATCTAGAAGCAAATCCAATTCTTCAAATCCAAAGGAGGAATTATGAAACATTGCCTCTCAAGTCAATGCTTCCTCCACATCCTTCCTACACCGATATGTTAGAAGCGATGATTTTAATTTAAGTCCTAAGCCTTAATTATTCTTCTGGTGTTAAATTCTCGTTAGAGTTGTTATATATAATCTTCCAGCCGCCTAAAAATATAAACTATTCTTTTGTTTTGACTTTTAATTTATCCTTTTTTTTAGCTGACTGAGATAATATAATGTACACAACCTTTTATATTTATAATAATTTAAGAGTGATGTTATGTGCAGCTCAAATTTGGCTGTGCAAACAATGAAAAAAAAGCCAAAAAACTTTTTAGGATTTATGTTTTATATCCTTAAAAAATACAAGGTGCAGCCCAAAAGTAACCTCCCCGATTTGTCGCCCTCGTGAGGAGAGGGATAAAGAAATTGAGGAGATGCTGAGCACCAACAACGAGTAAAGAAAACTCGAGAGGGATAAAGAAATCGAGATGTTGAGCACCAACATTGAGCATGATGCATGTTCTTGAATCTTTACTGATGACGCAGCGCGCCGCCCTAGCTGAGGCCAATAACTCGGCAAAAGGTCAGGGGTAGTGTTCCGGGGCTGACTATTTCGGCGCCACGGAGTTGGTTCATGATATGGACCTGTCGGTCGCCTCCGTGTAATGCCTCATCACCAGCTCTGTGATACTTTTCCATTCTAAATCGACAGCCAAGTTGTCAGGCTGAATCTGGGCTCCATCTGCAGTGATTAAGATCTGGTCAAATATGAACTTTTAGAATAACTTTCTGAAATTTCATGGTGGGTGATTTTTAGTTGCGAAAGTATCTCTAAATCTTTACTATGATTGTACCTCTTTTCTTCTTCTGCTGCCGCCGGTTATTTCGACATCTCCTGTTGCGCCGCCATGAACCCCAGGCATCTGTAAAACAGAGTTGCGGCTTCACTTGATTTCACTACTAGAAGTGTTTGATTTAACGATGGTATTATGCCTTTTGGGTTGCTTTTCTTCTGCCCGCTGGCCCGCGATCATTCAATCTATGATGATTTTTGCTGCTCGAAATAACATCTGAATTGATTTTTGGGTTGGTTTTGAGAGATGGGTGCAATTTAGTTTTTTTTTTTAATGGTCTGCATCTAACAAGTCAATTTGAACTTAAATTTTTTGGTTTGCACGTGATAATGATTTGCATAATTACTTTGCACTTATAATCACTCTAATTTAATATTCCTTTGGTCGGCACTCTGGTACACAACCTTTTATATTTATAATTTAATATTCCTTTTATGCCTAATTTAGGCCTTGATTATGTGTACGCATAATTTAGGCCTTGTTTATGCGGGCAAATTAAACCAAAATTATATTCCCCCCTAACTAAAACAAATTAAACCAAACCATAATACCAAATCAATCTTTACTGTATAACCTGAAACTAAACCGTGCGGTTCAATTTCAACTTTTGGCTCATTTCCAATATTTATTTTGAAAAATGACTGCTTCGAGAATGTTCAGCTCTTTGTTTGTAAATCATGAACAGTATGAAACCAAACCTAGCTATCAATAAAAAATATACAGAAACTGGAACTGCTGCTTCTGAATGATCCGCAATACAAAAGCAACCCATTTTCCACTCTTTTTTTCCGTTCCCATGTAAACTTTGGGCACATTCTACAGAATCAGCGTAACTCAAGCACGCGAACAATTAGTTTTCGTGTATACATTCGCTATAATTACAAATAGTAACGCGCCTTGCTCCAGACTAACGAAGCAGTGAGCGAAAAAATTTGTAAGGAACGAAGTCTTCGATTGATAAGCCTGGAGAAAGAAGGTGGAAGGTGGGGACGAAAACTGCTTTAAAATGAAGCAGTTTAAACTTCAATTTAAGGTCTCAATTTGTCAACGGATTGCTCTTAGGCGTCTCGGTGGTCTCACAGCTTGGCTCAATAACCGTGCTACCGAGTCTTTTTGGCGGCCAGTAGCGGAAGATCGATCTCCCCAAAATATTTTTGGCGGGAAGAGGTCCCCTGAAAGCATACATGTAAAAAATTTACTCGACGAGGAAGAATAATAATCTTTAGAAGCATTCAGTTCATCTTTACAAGTTGAGCCAAGCTGACCCAAAACAGGGACAGGTGATTACCACACGTGTGAATCATAGCTGTTGTTGCGATTGTCACCCATTACAAAAACAGAATTCTCGGGAACTTTCTGGGACGTTGAAAGAAGAAGCAAAGTAAGTATATAGTGTGTTCAAGGTAAATGTAAATGCTGGTTCATAAAACAATTCAAAGTTACAAAAACAAACGGTCAAAATTTTGAAATTAGTGCCCACCAATGTTTATGCAAAGGTTAAAGACGACGGGGTAAAAGTTTGAATGTGATAGAATCAAATCATCGAGAATTTAACGAATTCCAGATTGAAAACTAATAACTTGTCGTAAGGCATGAAAAATGGTTGTCATGAATGAATTGTGAGAGACTTGTAATATGATAAAGAGTAGTGTTGTGGATATCGTTAATTAGTTTTCTCCGCGTAGAGAATTTTAACAACGAAAAGTAAATGTGTGGCAAAAAATAAGTCTTACAGTTGGGCTCATATCATAAGATGGTGGCTCGAGAATGAAACTTTCATCCTTCGCGGTGCCATTCACTATCAACTTACCATTATGAACCTGCAACCACTCACCAAATGATAATGAATAATCAATGTTATATATGGCAGATTTTAAGGGAAAAATCAGTGAAGCATTATATAGTTCCATAATTAGTAAGAACTGCCAAAAAATATCAATGCACCATTACTCTAAGGCTCCGGTTGGCAAAGTGGTGGCGGTCGTGAAAGCGGTGGTTATGAACGGTCATTCGTGACAGCCCGACCTCACCTAGGGAACTTCATCCACTTTTATGTTCAAAACTAGTTTTTTTTTGTGTGGGTGTCACAACCATTGTCATGCCAAACATACAATCTATAATGGTGGAGTTTTTGTCCAAACTCACAGGAGTAAAAACGCTGCGCCAAACGGTGCCTTTTTATTTCTAATAAAACAAATTAATAATTGCTAATATCATCTTCAACAAAAGTATAAATCATCTACTCAGTCTTTGTTATGTTAATTCAAAGCTCTCTATCTTTTAAACAATATCATAATTGTTATAATTTTCACTTCTTAGTGGATGTCTCATCGATTCAACAAAAAATATACATCAAGGCGCCTCATTTTGACTATATAACTAAAAAAACATCTTTCAAAAGATTTTTGCGTGTTAAAAAAAAAGAGTGCATGCTAGACTTACCTCTACGACATCGCCCCCTTTGGCAACAACTCTCTTTATAAATACATCATCATTGGTATAGCCAACTTCCTGCAAGGTGAAGGTTTGAAATAAACATCAATGCAATGTGCACAAAAGGAAATGCTGAAGGTTATTAAATTGTAGAGGAACAACAGTTACCTGCAACACTGGTGGGCTCTTAAAGATTATTATGTCATTTACACATGGTTTTCTGAAGTAGTATGAAACCTACGAAAGAGAGATTGAAAGAGATAAAAATGGAAATTTGTATACGGGAGCTAATACTTTGATTAGATCAAGAATATTATAGCTAATGTTCGCGTATATTAATAATAAAATGCATAAATGGACACTTTTTAATGCGCACCTCCCCCAATTTTCAGTTCACGAAATCACTCAAAAGCAACGAACTTTACTGTTCAATATTTAAATACATACAACAATATTATCATTGGTATTCTTCCATTGTGCCCCATCTTGCTAGAGGCCCATGGAACATCAACAACCAGATTTGATGCTTTCTTCGTTTCAAGCGAACGAGAAGCCTCATCACTATCATTAATAAGAGGTAGTTGATCCATGAAAAACCTCAAGGACAAGTTTTTCTTTTAATTCCTTGCAGATTTTTCTTCAATAATCACTTCAACAAAGGTGTTGCCGCGTGACAAAGCAGCCTTTTGCAAAAATGCAGGGTAAGGTTTGCCTACATTTCACTTTTGAAGTGGGACCCTTCCCTGGACCCTAACTGTGCGGGGATGCTTTGTGCACCGGGCTGCCCTTTTAATCACTTCAATTGAAACATTTTCTTCATTTAATGTCTCTTTAAATTCTTCATTTTACTTCTTTGGTTGATTCTTCTTCAAGATCATCACATCCAGATGGACACTTCAGAATAATCCGGTGTTTGGGACATTTTGAGGGAAGAGAGAACTACAAACAAACAATGCTTCCTCATGGCATAACACTGATATAGTTTCAGTTGTTTATGCCCAATTTTTTTTTTGAATTTCCTGTGGTATTTTCATTTTTTTTGAAGTAATTGTGATAGTAATTTGTTCATAGCAGCAGGATCAATGTAATTAAGGGTCAAAATCTTTTCTTGAGTGCCTTTAGAAAAAAAAAGATCAAGCTTTGATATCATTGCATAAATCTTGAAAACATCTTGAGGAAGGTGGTTCTAAGGTGCATGGATACTATAGTTTGTTGTTCATGGCTGGAATTCGACGGTATAAATGATATTGTTGAGCCGTGAAAATCCAACCCTATGTGTATCTTAGAAAATTCATCTTTATTAATCGGTGTAACAGCGTTAGCAATTGTAAAGACGATGGTGGTGATGGGACGAGTTTACTCATTTGAAATGGGCCTAGGGTATGCCTGTATGAGAGCCTCGAGCTGATTCAATCGGCTCCATTTTTTAATTTTCAAACTCGTATATATTTTCCTCTATCTTTAAGGAGGCTTCCTCTGAATTCTTTCACATTTTATATGAATTCTTCCGGGAATCTTGTGATATATTTTGTTAAACCCTTGTTAGATTTCTTCTTGAAATCTTGTCATCTTTGGTTGTATATATTCTTGAATCCCTTTCATAAACCTTTGAATCATGTAGGTACTGCCAGAGGAGGATTGACAACGAAACAAAGTCACCAAATGTCACAACTTCTTTAAGGAGAGAATTCTTGAAGGATCAAGAAAAGGGACGAATAAATCAGGGTCTGAGAAAGAGTCGGTGAGGGAATTAGAGAGAAGAAGAAGATAGGAAGCTGGAGAATAAGAGAGAGACATAAAATTCAAGTATTCCTTTACACTTCATTAAATGTTGTATTTATAGAGTTCTTCAACTCATTACAGCTGGCCCATTAGGCTAGTTACACATTATAAACCTCAAATATGGTTGGCCTTTTAATATTTTTGGTGGACAAGTTGTAGTTTGGGCTATATTTTAGACTTATGATTTTGTCTCCTTAGAAGAAAGAACGCGGGTCCTCGTATACACGTTTTAAGCAATTGGACGACAAAGAATTTGATGGTATCACACAATATGAGAATTTTCTTAATCTATATATATATATATATCAGAGATAACTTGTATTCTAGAAGGTTCTACATTCATTTCTTAAACCGCTTCCTCTGCTTAGAGCGGCGAATTGGAGCCGTGAATCAGATTCCCGGTTTGGTCCATTGGTTTTATCATAAAAGCCTCAAGTAATGCTTGAAAGGGTAGTTGAAAAATGAAAGTGCGCCAAGCAGCCCATTGAGATTTTCTATTTCAAATGAGGTAACACAAATTTTTTTTGGTGACTTCACTCCCCATATGTTCTTCATAGAACTGTTCATACAGTTAGCAAAACGACTCATACCGAACCAACCAGTTGTAGGTGTTGATTGTGCCGGTCAACTATCTGACCACCCGCTAGATCACTAATAGACTAGAAGGGTCAGATTCCATCAGAATTCATTTTCCCAAATCCGATCGGATTTCAGAATTTTTTTCATGTTGTAGAAAACAATGGGAAGATTTCAAATCTGCAAATTTTTGATCCAATATTATATAAGAAGATATTCAGACATTGCTTAAGGTTCAGAACTAAGAACTTTTCCCATTTAGAGCGGCGGGTTTGCTTCGGCGCATTCTGCCATAAAACACCACCGCCATAAAACATTTGTTTGGCACTGCAACGGTTGCGACCACCATGTCAGAAAAATTCTATTTTGAACCTAAACACGGACACGATTCAAAGGGTGATTCAAGGGGTGATGTCGGGTCGTGAACGAAAATTCATGACCAC